>ML786627.1:161276-255398 GCA_009831015.1 Picea engelmannii
AAGAACCCAACTTATCATTCGAAGACAAAGCATATTGATGTTCAGTATCACTTTGTGAGAGACATGGTTGAGGAAAAGAAGGTGTTGCTGGAAAAGGTTGACACTTTGAAGAATGCTGCAGATTCATTGACAAAGTTTGTGAGAACATAAAAGTTCTCTTGGTGTAGAGTAACAATGGGCATTGCTGCCCTAGATTGTTGACTATATAATCCCCTGGACCCCTGGATGAAAAGAAAACAACAAGTGGGAGAATGTTGGGTATGTGTTATATTCTTTGCATGTGTATGTGTGTGGGTGCATCAGATACGACGACTGCATCTAACGATCCCTTCACCCAGGGCTCTGCCGTTGCGCTGGGCGCTTCCTGGGGGGGGGCAAGTATGCCCCCACCTGGTTACGCACAGCGTTCGGGGCAACGCCCCGAAAATTTTTTTGGGGGCGGTTTTTGCTATTTTTAGCGGATTTTTCTATTTTTAGCTGATTTGTAAATTAATCTCGGATTAAGGGATTAGGGTTTTGGTATCTACGGAATACCTAAAAACATTGTATATATTGTATGGCGAATGGTGAAATTCGATATAATGAAAAAGAAAGGTTTTCCCGGTTGAGGGTTTCCGGTAAAGATCTCTATGTATTCTGTGTATGAGCCATTGATTAATTTATGTATTGCTTAAGAATATATATGCATTGCTTTACTTCGCAGGTTTAAAACTTACACTAACGTATCGATGTGCGTCGGAAAAAATGGTAGGCTAATAATATCCTACCCTCAGGATTTTATGAGCATTGGTGCAAGCAAAAAAATGACCTCTACAGTGTCCTGAATGGAGATCAGAGATTAGCTTGTCAGCTTCCTCTTTGTTTACACATCTAAGGATCACCCCATCAAGATTTCTCCATCCAATACCATCCCGTGTAAGGAAATAATTCATGGATTTGAGTATCAAGGCCCTTATTTTGTGATCTACCATATGCTTGAGACATGTAATATTTGTAAATAATATATTATATCCAAATACCATTCATCATTTTCGATTTCGCTTATAACACCATTCACTTGTTCCTCTTATCCTTCCTTGACAACTTCTTGATTTCCTTTAGTGAGCATTTTGGCTAATCCTTGTCCCTTTATTATTTTAGAAGGTTTTATTTCTAATTTATATTCTTGGATTTGCGACATCCACTTTCCCCTTGAACCAAGGCAATCATGTTAAGATAAAACATCCTTTACCATTGGATAAGGGACAAAGGATTTAATCTTGTTATACCCTACGTATGTTCTAAAATGATTGAGGGACTTGACAAGGGCATACACTTGATTCTCAGTAATTGTATAATTCAGCTCTGAGTCCCTTAGTACTTTTCTCATGAAACCAATCAATATTTCATCCCCTTCATCATTTTTTTGTAAAAGGACTCCTACGATAGTGTCATTTGAAGCGAAGGAGAAAATGATAAAGTCTTTAGTAAAATCCAGACTCACCAATATTGGTGCAACAATTACAACCTCTTTTATATGTTGGAAATCCCTTTTTCCACTATCAACCCATTCAAAACAGGCATCCCCGTTCAACAAGTGATTCAGGGGTTTGACAATCTCAACTAAATTTGGTATGAATCTTCTTATGAAATTAATATTACCGAAAAACGATTGCAGAGATTTCTTATATTTAGGGAGAGGAATCTTCTTGATTGCTTCGATTATGGAAGGATCCACTGAAATTCCATCCTTGGAAATGATATTTCCCAACAACTTTCCCTTGTATACCCCAAAAATTGATTTCTTGGGGTTGAGAGAGATACCATACTCTCTACATCTCTCAAACATTGTCTGTAGATGGCGAATGTGTTGAGTCCTCTTTTTGGAAATGGTAGTCAGATCATCTTGGTAAATCCCTATAATCTTTCCTACCAAATCCCTGATAGCGTAGTCCATGGCACATTGGAAAGTAGACCAAGCATTAGTCAACCCGAAAGGCATACGTAAATACTTATAAGTTCCCCATGGGGTAGTGAAATAATTTTTGAGTCGATCCTCCTGTCTTACTAACACTTGGTTATATCCTGAAAAACAATCAAGCATAGACATCATTTCTGCTCCTTTAACCCTTTGTAGGAGATGCTCCATGTTTGGAAAAGGATAATTATATTTGAACAACACTTGATTCAAATTCTTGAAGTCAACACACAACATGATGTCACCAATCTTCTTTTAGATGACTACGAGGTTGGATACCCAAGATGAGTATCTGATAGGCTCAATTATCCCAACTTCCACCATCTGTTGCAACTCTGTCTAAACTTTGGGGGAAATTGTAGGGTTTATTTACCTTGGTTTATATCTGAAAGGTTTTGTACCCTATTTGACGAGGATGGCATGTTGTATGACATCTCCATAGTAAGTTTTTAAATCCCCACATGACCAAGAAAAAACATCCTCGAATTCTCTAATGAGGCCTAAGAACTCTTTCCTTTCAGCATGGGTTGTTTCTTTTCCCATATTTACTAATTTGGGAGTGACATCAGTGCCAATATTAAATTATATGATCTCATCATTTTTCTTGTCAGTTGGTTTCCATTTATACAAGTCATTCTGATCAAACATCCTTTCTACGGGAGCCAATATTTTAGGCAAGGAATCGTCAGGAAAGTCTATGACTTTGATGTTTCCTTTTTAATTTAATAAGTTTATCTAAGTTCTTGAGAACTCACCTTCATTTTGGAGGAAATGCAAGATATGCTTTTTGTCATCAAAAACTTGCCAATGTTCTAAGTTTTCTGGTATTGAAGGCCTGGAGTTTACTTCCACCTTGTAAGGGAGCATTTCTTCACAGGGTTGTAGAGTGGAAGCAGAAACATATAAAGCATCTTCCATGGAGTTTTCCTCTCTAGGGATGGCTTCGATTGAAAATTCGTCGAAACTTTTCATAGCATCCGTATATTTCCTTAGCCTTGGTTTCTTGGTGGAAAAATATCTCTTAACTTAGGAAACGATCAAATTTGAATCTCCTCTTACATGTAAGGACCTGATATTCATATCGATAGTGAGATTCAAACCCAAGATAAGAGCCTCATATTCGGAAATATAATTAGTACAATCAAACTCAAGCCTATATGAGAAATAGGTAACTCCTTTATCTGGTGAAATTAAAACTATTCCAACCCCCGAACATGTACTTGAATGAGCCCCGTAAAACTCTAAGGCCCAACACCTGATCTTTTTCTCTTCATCCTAGAAGAGAGAGTTTGATAGGATACACATGCAATCAATCTCTTCACTAACGACATGGATTTGATGTGACAAATTATTACATCTCTCACTTTTTTATTTAACAGGGGCCTTAGGGTACATGACGACATGATACCCATCTGTATTTGGGATAATGATGTAGGAATAATTATGGTGAATATGCTCCCTCTCATTAAACTTACCCAATCCTTTGGTATCAAGAGGCCTCATGGTTCTGGCACATCAATGACTACAACATCTTTCAGAAAAGACACACCCAAAGATTGTTCAAGAATTGCTTTCAAATCTTCAATAATCCCACAAACTAGGATTTTTCTTGAATCCATGTTACAGATGGTCCTGTAGGTTTGTGTTATCCTTAACCTGAGTTCTTTGATAGAATTCATTTTCATGAAATTAGCGAAAGCCTTAGAATTCAAAATATAGTTGTGTAAAGATAGGTGATTTGTGTTCAAGGTAACAAGAAAAGGTGGGTGACATCGGATTCATCCAACATAGATGATTACGGGGAGATCTTCTTTTTCTCTAGCATTGCTTCTTGACTGAAATTGATAGCAATTGCCTCTTCCAATTTGTGGACTTGAGGGAGGAATATTTGGGCGTGTCCCAACAACCCTTCTTCAACATTGTTTGTTGATAAAAACTATTCAAGATCTAATATTCTCCTCGTGGTAGACATAGATTTCTTAGTATCACACGATAGCCTTTTTCTCTTTGTGGAATTAAGGATGTGATTAGAAGCTTTGACATTATCTCTTCTTTCTTCCATTTTGATACATGTCTTGGTAACACATTGAACCTCTATAGAAGGTTTGGGATGGATAAGATGAATCATCTAACTTGCCTGCACAGAGCCTTGTGCAAAATTGTCATTGTGAGGATGGGAAGAAGTCAAATTTCATATATTTGGCATGCCCTCTCTCGGGCTTCCATCAAGGTAGTGGGATGCCTTTTTCCTATTAGAGAGACATAAGTATCACTTATAGTTTTCATGTAAATTCAAAGAATGGTATCCTTAGGGGGTTCAAAACCTTAAGGAAATTTCTTCATGAGGGTATTAAACCTATCATTGAAATCCTTGATGTCCTCCCCCGGTTCTCTTGTACAATGGTAAAATTGATCATAAAGGGATACCAAATCCTCCTCCTTTGTGAATATTCTGATAAAAGACTTTGGAAAATGTCCCAAGTGGTAATTTCCCCTAGTGTGATATTGTCATACCATTCCTCGACCTTCCCTATGAGGGATAAGGAGAAAAAATTCATCCAAACATCTTCATGTTGGTCAAAACATTGGAGAGCATTCGCAAAGCCATAGAAATGTTGTTGGAATAAGGTGGGATCATTACGAGAGAAAGTAGGAAGCCATTCTTTAAAACCCTTTGGGATTTTATGAGGTGATCCGGTAATCCCGTGATATTCAATCATTTATATACATTTTATTCCTAGGGTTCTCAGGACGTACTCACAATAGGAGACATGGACAAGGTAGATACATATGAAGGAGGAAAAACATAGAATGTGGGTGAAGAGGGAGGACCAAGAGGTGTAGGTAAATTTTTAGGTTTCCTAGATCCAGATCTAGGACATTTTGGTACAGGTGAAGGGATAGGATAATTCCTTCCTCGAGTCTGTGTCATGATGGAGTCGTCAGATGGGACTTTTGAAAAGCTCATCGGGAATTGGAAGGGAACATCCCTCAAGTGGAGTCATCGAGCAAGATGTGGGTAAAGGATTTAGGATCAAAGATTGTCAAATTATCGTTAGGGATCGAAAGTGGATACAAAATCCTCCCCAAAAACGACGCGAAACTGTTATTGCACAAATTGTAGGTTGGGAAAATCCCAACCCAAATCATAAGAGTGTGAAAAATATGGGAGAACCTACCCACTTTCACCTTAGATAGACACTCCCCTCACTTTAGTGATGATAAAAAACCACAAGGGGGGAATACCGGTGACCCTAGGGGAATTGAGATGGAAAGTGATGATGAGTGAAACCCCTATAGGTCAAGTTTGGAGATGAATATCGAGCTTGGAGAAGAGTCTTGTGGAGGGAGAATGGTTTCCAAGTGTTGAGTACCTAGAAAAGATGTTATCCCTTCCCAAAACAAGACAAATGATCATAAACCAAGCTTTAATCAATGGGGAACCAACAAGATAAGCTTGTTGTCCCAAATTGCAGCAGTATGGAAATATATAGATCAGAAAACAAAGAAGTTATTAGCTGCAAAATTAACCATCCAAAACATCAAATAATTATTTTGTAATCAAGGCCTAATCATGTAGATAATATCCCAATGCTTAAACACAAGTTTTGATGGAAAAATAGGGCTGCAAATTGATGTTATCAGCAATGTATTAGGGCATCCTTGTGGCGGCAGATTTTTTTTTCTACAACAGCAAGTTCTAGCCACTGAAATTCACAAGAAAAGTTATTAAATGAAAGTTCTTGACAAGAAGAATAATTAGCACTATTTACTTGCAATTTTCAATGGTAGAAAACATGACAAAAGATGATTAAAGAGTGTTTGTATACAACCCTAATGGCTGAATATTTTAGTTTATAACAACAATAGAATCACAAGGCCAATCTAGACGCCCTTAGGGCACAAAGAAGCCTTAAGCATGCAAGATTTATTCCAACTTGAACAATTTCAAAATCTCTATTTTCCACATATTCCAATCCAATGATTTTATTTCTCCAATGCAAATTAGACTAGTGCCTTTATCAATTGGGTTATGGGGTCTCTTGTTGTAAGAGCTAGTTGTGTTACCCCCCAAAGGGTGTAATCCTTTTTACTCCCTTGGGAAAACACAATTAGCAAGGTAAATCTAGGAGGGTGTAAGCCCTTTTACTCCTCCTAGCAACCTTGTTAAATAGTTTCTCCAAGACAAATAATGGACCATAGTGGAGAGTGTATGCCTTTATACTCCTCCAATGGTTTAGATAATAATAACCATGAAACAATGAGAAACACTAACAACATGCATAAATTTCTTACCAATTCCAAGGATAGCAAGATTAAACCCTCTTTACCAAGAATTTTCCACCACAAAGAAAGAGAAATAATCCAAGAGAGATAGTACACCATTTCTTCCATGAGAGACAAGCAACTAGCATCCAAAATAGCATAAGAGAGAGACTGTGAATTTCCCAAGTAGAGAGAAAATTTCAGCCCAAAACTTATGTAATTATCAGGTTTGTTATGTCTAAAATGAAAGTTACAAGGTCTTATTTATACAAGACCTTGCAAACCAATTTTGTCCACATACTTTAGGGTAAAACAAAAATTAGGGAAGTTAACCTCTTAATTTTCCCCTTTACAAGTTATAATTTGATTTTACAAAATAAGCAAGCCCTAAAAGATGATGGCATGCCCTCTAGGGGTGACCTTTTGGCATAAATGGCAAGTCGTCAAGCTTGTTGAGGGAGACGTTGGGCCTCCAAAGGCCATATATTCATGGTGAAAGGGTCTTCCTCCATCAACATATTCCAAGCCATCATCAATTCACCAAAACCCTAGCCCTCCAAGTGTGATGTCATGCCCCAGAAGAAAGAGATGAGGCCTCCAAAGGAAAACCTTGGGGCTGGGAAGGCTAGTGAGTCACCTTCAAGGTACACTCAAGTGACTCCAAAGGCAATGTCACTCATCCAAGTTGTCCTAGGAGAGGGGGCATATCATCCATCATATGGGCTTCATTCCCCAAGTGAAGGTCCAAGTGACATTGTGCCTCAATGATCAAGTTGGCACATGCCAAAGACCTGCAAAGACAAGAAAGTATGCCCTACAAGTGTCCACAAGTCACAATATCATTCCAAGTAATCCATATATAATAAAAGAAACACCCAAACATGTGAATCAAATCCCCCCTTTTCAAAATAAACATATGTTCAAAGACCTTATACAATTTTCCAAATTTAGATATGGGAGGGGTGTCATAGTGCCCTATTGGGTAAATCAATTCCTCAAGTAGGGGAAGTTTCCAAGGAGAAACCTCTCTAGGTCATGCAGTGAATGGGGTTTGTACTTATATGTATTGAGTTTCATGGCATACAAGGGTTCGTATTTTCTCATTTATGGGTGCCTTTGTAGAGGGTGTGTTTCCCTTCGCCTGCGATGCAACATTTTTCCAAGCCCATTCATTTGCCATTAATTAATTAAAGTACAAAACTATTGGGTACTATAAGACATGGAAAGAAAAGGGTACCACAATGTCACTTGAAAATAAAGGTACATAGAGTGCCATATGCATGGAAAGAAAGGGACATTGCATACATGTATACACCTCAACAAGTGGTACATTTATATAATGTGAGTTTTCTTTTGCAGGTCTTCCAATTTTTTAAGAGAAACATTTCATCATTCTCAAGACCTCTTGGGAGAGCATCTAGAAGGTTATGATTTGTCTTTTATCTTTTTCCAGCTACATTTACCCTCGGGCCTTTAGCCCCTTCTTCCCCTGAAATGAGGTACATGCCCTTCTTGGGTCAATAAGCCCAAAGACCTAAAATATCGGGAAACAGAGGGGAAGAAGTGATGTAATGTGGCAAGTATAAGTGGTAATGGTACGATGACCCTTCAAGGAGACACCCCGGTAGCAACCCTTTCCCCAAGGGTGGCCACTTACTAGGAAACCATGACACTCACCAAGGTGAAATAGGGAAAAAATCATAATTTCCAAGAAAATGCTTTCAAATTCAAGAAATAATCCTTTGCAACATGTTCAAGTGCTTGAATTATTAGAATGACACTTACCATAACACCAGACATTGCTGCCATCGATGAATGGTGATGTAATGTGAATGAAGGGTTCTGTGTGTTGGGCTACCTCTTGGTACTCCATGTCTGCAACCTGAGGGCCTTGAGACATCATCTCCTTAGTTATCCTTATAAATGGGGGATAACAAGCTTCATAAAAGAAAAGTTGGTAAATCATGTCTACCTCTTATAAATTCTCTTTATATGGAGATTCGTCATAGAGAGAAGTAGATTTAGTGAAGAGAAATTTAAAACAATTGTCTTCACAAAGCTAAAATATGTGTGCATACCTTTCATGACAAGCTCTTCTAAATCAAACCATGTATCAAATTATTCTATGTGTTCTCCCATTATATAAATAGGAATAATAAATATTATATGGCATATATCTAAAAATTATTCAATTACTTATTTCAAATAGGTCATGTTAGGGTTTCATACAAAAATAAATTTTACCTAGATTATGTCTTTCCCATTTCCACAAGCCTGGTTATGAAGCTAAATATGTATGAGAAATTGCAGATCTTGTAACTTGTTGAGTGTCACTCAAATGTATATCATATAATAAAACAAATTGTATCCACAAAAGAATTTTATGAAATGTCATTGTCATGGATTCAATCTATGCAGTCTCTCAAAACATATAAGCTCTTTAAAATAATCGGAAATAAAGTCAAGACTATAACCAAAAAATAAAAAAAATCAATTTGAAATATATTGAGTATATGACCTATGATTTTAGAAAAAAAAAAATTATGAATTACATAACATTTTGATGTATATTCCAGGTATGTAATTGATTTCTTTAAATTATGGTGGAAAAGTTTCTAAAACCATTCTAAAGTTTGTGGACTTGTTTTTTTTTTTTTCCTTCCTTTTTTTAAACCTCTTTCTTAACAATACAATGAAGTGAAAATATCCATATGCTAATATCAACTTGAAGTGTTCCAATACCCATAATGGAATACTTAAACAATAAACAATGATAACTGAAAAGTAACAACAATGCAAGGAATAAAGGGTTGGGAGGCACATACACACCCAAGGGTTGGAATGCACCTACAATTTCTAAATAATGGAGACAGACAAATCCATGTATTTGTTACTCAAATGAGTAAACAATATTTGATTGTATTGACAATAGAATTGGATGATTACCACTTTGGGGTAGACCCTTTGAATTCTCATAATAACACATTTCCACTAACATAGTGGTAAATCATTAATGCTTAACTAACTCTTTTTTACTGACTTAATGATAACTCATGGTAAATCATTAATGCTTAACTAACTCTTTTTTACTGACTTAATGATAACTCATTAGTATGAGTAATCACAACTAACTTAGTGATATTGGGGCATTAATGAGATTACAAATAAAAGATCTCATTTAAAAAAAAAATTTGAGACCTTATTTGATATAAATAATCGAATACAAATTATCAAATGATAAAGAGTGCAACATTATGAATGTGTGTACAAAATAGCTCATAAATTTATATTTATTTGCATACATAAAAATGTTATGTTTAAATACACAACACATAAATATGCTCCACAACCGAAATGGAAACCAAGCTCCACAACCAAAATGGAAACCAAGGAAAGAAACTTGATCAACTTGCAATCTTCAACAAGAAAAGTACATATTTATTGAAAAAGTGAATATGTGAAGGGACCATGAGCATTATAAAGTGAGCTCAAAGAACATACTACTATTAACTATGAATTCTTCCATTTTCTCTGTGATGACTACAATTGAAGTATGTAATTCATTAATAACATTTACTCTCTCTAATTCTATTCATCAAAATCCCTTTTCATCTTACATTCATGAAACAACTCTCTCTATGTAGCATTTGACTCTCCATGGTAACGCTAGCTAGGGTTTAACCCTATCTGTAGGTTCTCTCTTCGTTGGCTTGAGTTATTGGCAGTTGCTATCGGATTAATCAGTGAATGCGGACATAAACAAATCTCCCTAGATTCCATAGGAAACTAGAACAAAACAAAACATAATGCACACTTCGCCTTAAACTTCATCATCATATGAACTAGTTTAATGGGTTACAAGTGACATACCTTTTAAACAACGCGTGTCCCCGATAGCGTCCTCTTTGTCACTCCTTCCTTGAGTTTGCAGAATAGTAAGCATGTCCAAGAATCACAAACCAACAAAGAAGAGGAACAAAGATCTATACATTCTAATGAAGTCTATGTATATGATCAAGGAATTATACAATAGAAGACGAGATGCTTATATAGGGAAGAAATGCATTACTGTATTAAGTGAATAGAAAGTGGAGAATACAACCCATGCCTTGATGTTGCAAGGTCCCCTTTCGATGGCTCTTTTCTTCAACACACACAACTTTTCTCCAATGCCTTGAATGAAGAAGACCCACAATTTGACTTGAAGGACTAAAGCGAAGCTCTTAAGCATAATCTGAAGTAGAAATATCCATACAAATCTTAGCCTATTCAACCTTCGCCTTTTTCATGAGAGATCCCTCCTTATATAGTGTGAAATAGAGATGGATGAGGAGATTAGGATGATCCCACAAAATCATAGAAGCGAGTTAGATCCAAACCGATTGGAGGCCACCTCATCTTCTAGAAGATCCCCTTCTAGAACATTCGTGAAATTTGACTTTTCCCATGCTTTAAGCATCGTCACACCCTATACACAAGCAGCATGCGACGACGTCATAGTCTAGGTATAGTGAAGAGTGTGACGATCAAGCATTGTTGTACCCTATGAATATAGCAGGGTGCGACGACCTTCCTTTATATGGTTTTTGGAAGAGGAAAGAAATCACTTTTCCCATGGAGAAAGTCTCTTTTAATATTTTTTGGGAACATGACCACATGTTGTTTGTGTTAGCTCCCAAAATGAACCCATCCCTATGGTCACATTTTTTGGTGTATAGCATGACTAATGGTAGTTTTCCCAAATTGGTTTTGAATTTTTCTAGCTGCAAGACTTAGGTTTTGATTTTTTTCTTAGAAATAAGATGACCCATAAAGGTATTCTCTTTAAAATTTTCATAAAATATTTTCAACAACTAACGCATGCTTAAAAGATGATGGTTAGCTGGTGAAAGTGGCAACTTTCAACAGCTAAGGAGCATTTCTCACAGGTCGTTAGTTGGTGAAAGCGAGGATTTTCAAACATCCAAAGAGCGTTTCCCACGAGTGTGCGCTGGTGAAAGTGGTAAGTTTCAAAAACTAAGGATCATTTTTCACGGGTTGTGCGCTGGTGAAAGCGACTATTTTCAATAGCCAAGGAGTGCTTCTCACGGGTCGTTAGCTGGTGAAAGCGGGAATCACGTGCGTTTTATCCACGTTTTAAAAATCTAATGATGATACGATCATCCCACGTCATGCAAATCAAGAAGGATGCACTGGTGAAAGTGGATAATCATGAAAACTCGAGTTGCACGTCCAAATCGGATTAGAAATCGGATCTGGTTCAGTAACTCATGCTCCACAATCATGGCGTTGGGAATGGAAAATTCGAATCCATTATCGCAGGTACAGGAGTTGTACTACCTGGCTGACAACATCAAGTAAGTTCATCGTTTCCCCAACACGCATAACTCTCAAATGTATGCTAAATTTCTAATGTTGAAAGACAGAGTCGACTCCCGAGTACTTCCACCAGCGCAAGACCTCAGCTCGAATAGCAGTTTGCTATGTTGTGTGTGCAGAATCGTTTGGGATTTTGGGTTGCAGAATGGCGAGGAGACGCAGTGGGTCTTTATTAAGAAAAGAGTTAGATAGCCTATCTTTCCTACAGATGCATCCAGAAGTACAGAAACACTTCTCAAACACAGGTTGCATCGAATTTGTTGAGAGGCTGCAGAACGGTTGTCACCAGTCAACAGCAGAGGCTTTTGCTAAAACATTTGATGGGAATAAGGCTCGTGTTGGGTCCTTGGAGATCATTGTAGATGAAGCTGCCATTGCTGCAGGGACCAACCTACCAAGATCGGGCCAGAGTTGGTTCAAAACTACTGCCACCAAAAACTTAAATTTCAGAGCTTATTTGAAGGAAGAATTCAAGCATAATGCATGGAAGAAGAGCATGCCAGTTTCACATTTAGAGGATGAGTGGTAGGATTTATTTAAGGGCATCCAAATCTACATAACTTCAGAAGGCAGGTATGATAAACTCATGATGTATCATTTCAAGCTCCTAGACCATTTCATAGGTAAAACTCTCCTCAATTTACCTTTTTTCTTACACAAGAGCTTAACTAAGGTCTGTAAAAAGATCAGGGCTCAACCCCTAAGCATGAAGAACACTCTATGCCACTTTGGCCTTATTAAATTGATCATTCTGGAGGAGCTAAGACAAAAGAGCAGCTGCTGGCAGCATTTTCTATTTTGGGAGGGCTTTGAAACTCAAACTCAGCCAGTAAATGAACAGGGGAGAGGTGGAAAGAAGCAATTGACTCCTCAAAGTAGTTCGAGGAAGAGGAGAACCCTTCCAGGACCTCCAGAAGACAGAATCTCTGGTGTGAAATCTCACAGGTCAAAGAAAAAGTTCAATTTTGAGACTACTATAGAGCAGCCTACAGAGAAGAGAACAAACATTTTAAACCTGCCCTACACAGACTCTGAACCAGAGCAAGAAGATGAGAGCCCTGTCATCAAGAGTCCTGAACACTCAATTGAGATTGCACAGAATTATGAGACCTTTACTGACACCGAGGAAGGGGAAACATCAAAGAGCACTAAGTCGAAGAAAACACAGAAGATTAATCATCTCAAAGAAGTGATAGCTCAGTAGGAGGTCTTAGAGAGGGTAATAAAGGAAAGATATAAGAAGTTGTCCGATAATTTTGCAGAAACCAACGCTGCATTTGAAAAACTGGCTCGGAAAAGTGTCAAGGAAAAGAAAAGAAAATAGAAGATCACCAAAGATTACAACAGTCTATGGTGGCTAGCAAAGTGCCTTAAAAGGAGAATCAGAAGATTGAAGCAAAAGCAAAAGCAAAAGTCCCACCCAGATTTGAAAGTGCTTTCTCAGGTTGTTGTTAACATGCAAGGGGATAAATCAGAGACACATTGATTTTTTGTTGAAATCACATTTTTGGAGGTGAAAATCCATTTTGGGCGCAGACATGACTTTCACCAACGCACAACGTAATTTTACAACCAGTTAGCTGGTGAAAGGCAGCGCTTTCACCAGCTAACCAACGAAATATAAAGAGAGTTAGCTGGTGAAAGCAGGAAAAGCATTTTTGGAAGCCAAGGATGGAGCATGTCATTTTTCACAGGTTATAAAGAAGTTCCAGAGTATCAAAGGGATAACAACTCGCTTGCAAAGGACTCTGCATCAGAGATTCGAGGGAATTTTGAGAACCACATGCTAAACAACTCTCCTAAAGTATCTGATATGAACAACTGAAGGAATCCAGCTATTAAGACAGGTGCCTATGCATATTTCATGACACCACAAATTCCAGAAGACTGAAGAATACAAATGTCGAAGTTTGAGATTGAAGACAATGCTAGTTTAGTTGTTAAGTCTTTATTATCAAGTTGTTTAGTTAGATTTGAATTGCTATTTTTAAATACAGATCCATGTTTTTAGGATCTGCAAAACTGATTGTAAAAGGCTATAAATGCCTATTTTTGTTAAGAGACAAGGGTTCAAACTGGGAGATATTTTGTGCCACTGTATAGACTCTTTTTGCAGAAATAAAGTTTAGTTTCCTTTCATTTTCAATATCAGAGTTGCCCATCTTTCCTTTTCTGTACTTTGTTTCAGTTTATTTTAGTTCATGAAGACTGTCATCTCTTTATTGAGCTCATATACTTGAAATTAAAGGATTCCTCTCTATCTTGCATTAAGCCCTACATTTAGTTGTATTTGGCAATCAAGAATAGTGTTATTCATTCCCCCTTTCAAATTAATTGATCTGATTATTGTTTCCTAAAAGCACTGTTTCTTTAGATGTGTGATGAGTTGTTTATTTCATTGATCATTAAAGACCCCATTGTTCCAAGCATATATACACATTATTTCTAAGTTACCAAGAATCCTTAGCCTACAACCCTAAGGAGTTTCTTGGAGTGATAACAAATTGGCGTCGTTGCCGGGGAGACAAAATTCAAGTTCTGCTTTCCTGGGATACGACACAGAGCTGATATTTGATGATAGACAAAGATTAGACATTTTTAGTTGGTTGTAATCATCTATCTGGCGACTCCACAAGTTCATCCTGGCTCCTAAGAGGATCAGTACTAGGGCGAATCCTCAAGAATCACCGATCACACCAGTGTCCAATCCAGAACTAATTCTCAGGAAAGGAAAGACAATTCAAGGTCAAACTTCAAAATCAGCTACAGAAGGTAATCCTCTTTTCAAATCTGGAAAATCTACTACAGAAAAATTTGAGTTCTTTTCAGAGAACATTGATGAAAAAACAACTGTAAATACTGTAGAAGAACAAATTCTTTTTGATCAACAGAAAAATCCTAGTGATGATAAATTGATAGATTTTAATTTGATTGAAAAAATTCCCAAGACTTTAGAAAGAAGCCATAGTTCTTCTTCCCTTGAGTCTTTTCATTCTCAGCAACAAGAAGACCATTTGAACATTTTTACTAGCCTCCTTACTGTTGAACATCTACTCCAAGAGCTATCTGCTAAAGGCGAAGAAAATTTAGCTGGACAACTTGCAAACTTTTACAGAGCCTCTTATCAGACCTCTTTCCATTAGAAGATTCACCTCTTTCACATTCCTCCAGTGTTGAAGATTTGAAAAAGAAACTATCATTTTCCCCACCCTTGATAGTCATGGCTGCACCACCTCCTTTGACTAAGATGCAACAAATCCTAGCTGCTAGGTATGCACCACTTATATTGCCAAATCCAGTATCAGTCATGCCAACGGGAGACTATCAGAAGTATATGCCCAAATTCACAGGCGAAGGCGATGTGTCTGCTGAAGAACATATTGAGGCTTTTTACAATTATGCTGAAAACCTTAATATTGAAGAAGAAGATGTTTGGACACGAGTCTTTGTCCAAAGCCTAGATGGCCATGCTAGGAAATTGTTCAAAGAACTCCCTGCTGGTTCCATTGCTGGAATCGAGCAATTGGATGAGACATTTCTGAAACATTGGGGTGACAGAAGAGATTTTGTCTACTACATCACAGAATTCGGAAACCTGAGGAAACAAAGTAGTGAGTCAGTCTCTGATTTCACTAAGAGATTTAACCGGATGTATGGAAAAATACCAGCTGAGATAAAACCGTCAGATGCTTCTGCCAAGATCACATATTCCGATGCTTTTCACTCAGATTTTTGTTTACTGTTGAGAGAAAGGAGGTCACCAACATTATCTCTCATGCAAGATGTTGCCCTTGGGGTGGAATCAAATATTCTAGCCTCCCAGAAGTGGAAAGGAGATTCTGATAGGAGAAGAGAAAAGAATGAGGCTTCATCTTCATCAAGTGCTAATCCGAAACTTGATAAAATGGCCAATATGCTAGAGTCTCTGACCTCTGAGATATCTAAGCTCAAGATCGAAAATAAACAGCCTGTGAAGGGAAGAGGCACTTATGACTCTGCAGGCAGAAATCCGAATCAAAATCCCAACAACTTCAGAAGAAATAATCAGCCAACTCAGATCTTGCAAAGAGAAAAGAATCCTATTGAAGATCAGAGGATAAAGGTCCCTCTTCAAAATGTTGTGATGGACAAAGACGATGGTGAAGATCAAGAAGGTGGAGAAGGTAACATTCATTGTGTTGGAGAAGAGACAGGGAAATCTTATCTAACACAACACGACTATGAGGAATCATTGATGACTGAGAAGACATAAGATAATCTTCTTGATGATGGCATTTTCACAACAGAAGATAAAAATAGATATAACCTCTGATCCAAATCTGATACTGCTCAAAAAGAAGCACCAGCCTCTCCTGAAAAGAGTACAGCCCCTGTTAAGCAAAAAGATCAGACATCAGAGAATCAGCAAGCAAATCCTTCAAAGGTGAAAGCATCAACTCCTCCCAAAAAGACTGTTGCCCCTGTCAAGCATCAAACTCCAGAAAGTCAGCATCCTGTTGAACAACAAAGAAATCAGGAAGCCCCTTCAAATCAGGTAAAGGTTTCTGATAAAGCTTCTGATAAAGTTCCATATTCTTTTAATTTTGAGGCTGAAATACAAAAAATTAAAATTCCTATTCCTCTAGTCGAGCTGATGAAAAATGAAATGTTCAAAAGGGATATCCTCAAAACTCTAGATCCCCAATCTGTATCCCTTTCTGCTGATATCCTCAACATATATGATGATAAGCCAACCATCACTCTGGGCCAAATGATAGAAGACAGAGATGAAAGTTGTCCTCCTTTTTACATCTCTCTAAATATTCATGAGAAAACACTACATAACTGTTTGTTGGACTCCGGTGCTTTGCACAATTTGATGCCCAAGGCGGTCATGGATGAGCTTGGGTTGGAGATCACTAAGTCTTATCATGACCTTTTCTCTTTTGATTCTTGAAAATTCAAATGTCTTGGGATGATTAAGGATTTGGCTGTAACCTTAACCCAAGCATCCATGAAGACTATGGTGATGGATATAGTGGTGGCCGACATACCCCCCAAATTTGGATGTCTACTATCAAGATCGTGGATGAAGAGACTAGGTGGCACTCTTCAAATGGATCTCTCCTATGCTACTATCCCTATTTTTGGAGGGGTGAACAGAAGGCTATACAGGGAATCTCAGTTGGCATATGTAATCAGTGACGAGAAAAATCCATCCAATCATCCTATATATTCGGTCGACACAGGTATGGGATCTTGTATTTTGCAAATTGATGATTCATTACTTGATACATTGCTGCTCAGAAAGCCCACAGATCAGACCACAATTCAGCCCACAGAAATAGCAGAAGACGACCTTTGGACCATGTTCTTTGATGGTGCTTGCACCAAGGAGTCAGTAGGAGCAGGAGTGGTATTGATTTCCCCTTCTAAGAATACTTCTCATTTGTCCTTTAAACTCGATTTTAAAGTGACTAATAATATTGTTGAGTATGAGGCATTACTTTTGGGGCTGAATGCAGCCAAAGAGAGGAAGATTAAAAAATTGCAGGTGTTTGGAGATGCAGATTTGATTATTCAGCAGGTGAATAAGTCCTTTCAAGCAAAGCATGTCAGGCTGAAGGCATACAAAGATGAAGTGTTGAAGGCAATTCATGATTTTGCAGATTTTAAAATTGCATATGTACCTAGAGAAATGAACGAATTGGTTGATTCATTAGCTGTGTCCGCTTGTGCATTCATACCCCCTCTGCCTCATAAATTAACTTACGAAATTCAAGTTAAATATAGGCCCCCTCTCCCTGATAATGTAAAATTTTGGAAGGTTTTTGAAGACGATGCTGAACTCACTAGATTCCTTGCAGTGATAGATAAGTTTGCAGATCTGCAGATCGATCGAGAGAATGAACATGACAATGAAATTGAGGAGCCAAAGTTCAGAAGCAAAATCGCAGCACATGAAATAGTTCAGCTGTCTACCAACAAAATTCCTAAAGGTTTGGTCCTGTTGGAAAGGTTGTTCGATAACAATGATGTGGTTGTCAAATTGGAAAGTGGGGAAAAAGATTCAGAAGTTTTGTAGTATAATGTGGCTAGTGAGAAAGATCCTAAACATGTCAACTTAGCCTCACATTTGACTGAAAAACAAAGGGTTGATTATGGTGAATTGCTAAAGGAGTTTGCTGACATTTTCGCTTGGCAATATGATGACTTGAAGACTTTTGACACTGAGCTAATTCAGCATAAGATTCCCTTGAATAAAGACACCAAACCTTTCAGGCAGA
This sequence comes from Picea engelmannii, assembly GCA_009831015.1. Lineage (NCBI taxonomy): Eukaryota > Viridiplantae > Streptophyta > Pinopsida > Pinales > Pinaceae > Picea > Picea engelmannii. Next base: position 179,145 of record ML786627.1, read on the forward strand.
ATCTTAGATCCTTCAACCCTTTTTCGATGCCTACAATGGAAAGGGAAAGTAAAAAACTATTGGATGCCCGCATCATCATTCCCCTCAGATATTTAGAATGGATTGTCAATCTCGTACCGGTCAGGAAGAAGAATGGGGAGATCAGACTCTGCGTCGACTTCAGAAATTTAAATAAGTGCTCTAGGAAGGACAACTACCCTCTGCCTAAAATGGAGCATATTTTGCAGAAGGTGTCGGGATCAAAGGTGATGTCTTTTATTGATGGGTTTTTCGGATACAACCAAATTGTTGTCCATCCGGAAGACAAAGAAAAGACTACTTTTACCACTCCATGGGGTACGTTTATGTACGAGAAGATGCCCTTTGGATTGATGAATGCAGGAGCGACATTCCAAAGGGCAATGGACATTGATTTCGTTGGAGAGAAAGATAAATTTGTCCTAATATATCTCGATGATATTACCGTTTTCTCAAGCAGCCATGAACTTCATTTGCAGCACTTAAAAAGGACATTTCTGAAATGTCGAAGGTATGGAATTTCTCTTAATCCAAAAAAATCAAATTTTGCACTTAAGGAAGGGAAATTACTTGGGCATATTGGTTCAGCTGATGGGGTAAAAATTGACCCAAAGAGGGTAGAAGCAATTAAAAATCTGTCTCTTCCTAGATCAAAGAAGGACATTCAGTCTTTCCTTGGGACTATAAACTTTGTCAGAAGGTTTATAGTAAATTTTGTTGAACTCACAAAGCATATCACTGCTATGTTAAGAAAGGAATCTGAGGTAAAATGGACTGAAGTAGCCAGACATTCATTCAATGCCATCAAGGAAGACATCACAACAACCCCTGTTTTGATCCGCCCCAATTTCTCCAAGGTATTTTACATTTTTTCATTTGCTTCAAGTGATACAATCGCAACAGTACTCTTGCAGAAAAATGTTGATGATCAGGAACAATCGGTTGCCTTCTTCAGTAAGGTCTTAAGGGACGCAGAGGTAAAGTATGAATTGTTGGAGAAACAAGCATATGCACTTGTCAAGTCATTGAAAGCTTTCAGAGTTTACATTCTTCAGGCAAAGGTAATAGCTTTCGTTCCCTCCAGTTCAGTTAAAGATGTGCTTGTCCAACCCGACATAGATGGAAAAAGGAGTAAGTGGATAGAAAGGTTGATTGAATTCGATGTTGAAATCAAACCAGCAAAACTTGTGAAGGGTCAGGGCCTTGCCAAACTTCTGGCAGAGGAAAATTGCAGGTTGCTCGAAATAAATTTGGTCAATATTAATGCAGAAAATGTTCAGTCTTCAGAAGATAAGGAAGGTGAAGAAATGCAGGTCTCAGCTCATCTAGCTGATTGTAAATGGTACAGTAACATTATTTATTTTCTGGAAACTTTACCAGTCTCATCATATTTGACAAGAACACAAGGAAGGGCTTTGAAGCTAAAAGCTGTAAATTTCTGCATCAATGGCAACTTATTGTTCTGGAAAAATCCAATAGGTTTATTGTTGAGGTGCATAAACCAAGAAGAAGCATCTAAGGTCACGATTGAATTCCATAATAGTGAATGCGGGGGACATCACTATTGGAAAACCATTGCACATAAAATCTTATGATCTGGTTACTACTGGCCATCCTTATTTTCAGATGTGTATGAGTTTGTGAAAACATGTGACAAGTGTCAAAGATTCAAAGGTAAACAACAAATGAAGTCTCTTCCCCTCAAACCTATAGTGGTCACAGGGCCTTTCCAACAGTGGGGCCTGGACTTCATAGGTGAAATTCATCCGCCTTCTAGTGGTCAACACCGATGGATCCTGGTTTCCACCAATTACTTTACAAAGTGGATTGAGGCTATTCCCACCCGGAACGCCAATCATACTGTCATCATAAACTTTTTGCAAGAAAACATATTTTCCATATTTGGCTTCCCTAAGAGAATAGTCACTGATAACACTGTTGCATTCAAAGATAAACACTTGGTGAAATTATGTGAAGATCTTGGGATTCATCTTGTACATTCCACTGCTTACTATCCGCAAGGAAATGGCTTAGTTGAGTCATCCAACAAGAGTTTAGTCAGAATTATAAAGAAGCTGCTTGAACAAAATGCCAGAGGTTGGGATTCCAAACTGAAGTTTGCTTTGTGGGCCGACAGGGTTACATGTAAGAAATCAATTGGTACATCTCCTTTCAAGTTGGTATATGGTACTGAAGCCATATTTCCTATTCAACTTGCATTGCCGGTTGCAAATTTTTTACAATAAACTGATTCTGAACCAAGTGATTTGATCCGGAGAATTCATAATTTGGTAGAGCTTCAACAAGATAGAGAGCAACTCTTGGAAAAAATAGAATTGCATCAAGAGAGAATCAAGGAGTCCTTCGACAAGAAAGTCAAATCAAATGTTTTCAAAACAGGGGATTTAGTTTTAAAGTGGGATGCAACAAGGCAGGAGAAGGGGAAACACGACAAATTTGAGGCTCTCTGGACAGGTCCTTTTGTCATTACAGCGATGCAGCAGAACAATACCTTTGTTCTCCAAACTCTTTCAGGCGAGGAAGTAGTAGGTGGCCCTTTCAACGGGCGCTTCCTGAAGATTTGTTTCTCATAAGGCTTCCTTTGAAGCCATGTTCTACTTGTACATATTCTTTTTCAGTTTTGTTTTCTTTATTTCTGTCACTTGAATAACTCCATGCCCAATGGTACTAGCAAAACTATTTTTCAAATTTCTGTTTTAAATTGTAATAAGGATACCGAGTCTAGCTAGGTTCTTGGTCACCTCACAGGGAGATGCCCATCCCAGTTGGAGCCAAATGTTAGCTCCCAAAATGAACCCGTCCCTATGGTCACATTTTGTGGTGGATAGCATGGCTATTGGTAGTTTTCCCAAATTGGTTTTGAATTTTTCTAGTTGCAAGACTTAGGTTTTGATTTTTGTCTTAGAAATAAGATGACCCATAAAGGTCTTCTCTTTAAAATTTTCATAAAATATTTTCAACAGCTAACGCGTGCTTAAAAGATGATGGTTAGCTGGTGAAAGTGGCAACTTTCAACAGCTAAGGAGCATTTCTCACAAGTCGTTAGCTGGTGAAAGAGGGTATTTTCAAACATCCAAAGAGCGTTTCCCGCGGGTGTGCACTGGTGAAAGTGGTAAGTTTCAATAGCTAAGGAGCATTTTTCACGGGTTGTGCGGTGGTGAAAGCGACGATTTTCAACAACCAAGGAGTGCTTCTCACGGGCCGTTAGCTGGTGAAAGCAGGAATCACGTGCGTTTTATCCACATCTTAAAAATCTAATGATGATACGATCATCCCACGTCATGCAAATCAAGAAGGATGCGCTGGTGAAAGTGGATAATCATGAAAACTCGAGTTGCACGTCCAAATTGGATTACAAATCAGATCTGGTTCAGTAACTCATGCTCCAAAAGCATGGCGTCGGAAATGGAAAATTTGAATCCATTATCGCACGTACAGGAGCTGTACTACCTGGCTGACAACATCAAATCAGTTCATCATTTCCCCAACACGCATAACTCTCAAATGTATGCTAAATTTCTAATGTTGAAAGACAAAGTCGACTCCCGAGTGCTTCCACCAGCGCAAGACCTCGGCCCGAATAACAGTTTGTTGTGTTGTGCGTGCAGAATCGTTTGGGATTTTGGGTTGCATAATGGCGAGGAGACGCAGTGGGTATTTATTAAGAAAAGAGTTAGACAGCCTATCTTTCCTACAGACGCATCCAGAAGTACAGAAACACTTCTCAAACGCAGGTTGCATCGAATTTGTTGAGAGGCTACAGAACGGTTGTCACCAGTCAACAACAGATGCTTTTGCTAAAACATTTGATGGGAATAAGGCTCGTGTTGGGTCCTTGGAGATCATTGTAGATGAAGCTGCCATTGCTGCAGCGACCAGCCTACCAAGATCGGGCAAAAGTTGGTTCAAAACTACTGCCACCAAAAACTTAAATTTCAGAGCTTATTTGAAGGAAGAATTCAAGCATAATGCATGGAAGAAGAGCATGCCAGTTTCACATTTAGAGGATGAGTGGCAGGATTTATTTAAGGGCATCCAACTCTACATAACTTCAAAAGGTAGGTATGATAAACTCATGATGTATCATTTCAAGCTCCTAGACCATTTCACAGGTAAAACTCTCCTCAATTTACCTTTTTTCTTACACAAGAGCTTAACCAAGGTCTGTAAAAAGATCAGGGCTCAACCCCTAAGCATGAAGAACACTCTGTGCCACTTTGGCCTTATTAAATTGATCATTCTAGAGGAGCTAAGACAGAAGAGCAGGAGCTGGCATCATTTTCTATTTTGGGAGGGCTTTGAAACTCAAACTCAGCCGGTAAATGAACAGGGGAGAGGTGGAAAGAAGCAATTGACTCCTCAAAGTAGTTCGAGGAAGAGGAGAACCCTTTCAGGACCTCCAGAAGATAGAATCTCTGGTGTGAAATCTCACAGGTCAAAGAAAAAGTTGAATTTTGAGACTACTACAGAGCAACCTACAGAGAAGAGAACAAACATTTTAAACCTGCCCTACACAGACTCTGAACCAAAGAAAGAAGATGAGAGCCCTGTCATCAAGAGTCCTGAACACTCAATTGAGATTGCACAGAATTATGATACCTTTACTCACACCGAGGAAGGGGAAACATCAAAGAGCACTAAGTCGAAGAAAACACAGAAGATTAAGCATCTCAAAGAAGTGATAGCTCAGTAGGAGGTCTTAGAGAGGGTAATAAAGGAAAGATATAAGAAGTTGTCCGATAATTTTGCAGAAACCAACAGTGCATTTGAAAAATTGGCTCGGGAAAGTGTCAAGGAAAAGAAAAGAAAATAAAAGATCACCAAAGATTACAACAGTCTATGGTGGCTAGCAAAGCGCCTTAAAAGGAGAATCAGAAGATTGAAGCAAAAGTCCCACCCAGATTTGAAAGTGCTTGCTCAGGTTGTTGTTAACATGCAAGGGGATAAATCAGAGACACATTGAGTTTTTGTTGAAATCGCATTTTTGGAGGTGAAAATCCATTTTGGGCGCAGACAGGACTTTCACCAGCGCACAGCGTAATTTTACAACCAGTTAGCTGGTGAAAGGCAACGCTTTCACCAGCTAACCAACGAAATATAAAGTGAGTTAGCTGGTGAAAGAAGGAAAAGCATTTTTGGAAGCCAAGGACGGAGCAAGTCATTTTTTACAGGTTATAAATAAGTTCCAGAGTATCAAAGGGATAACAACTCGCTTGCAAAGGACTCTGCATCAGATATTCGAGGGAATTTTGAGAACCACATGCTAAACAACTCTCCTAAAGTATCTGCTATGAACAACTGAAGGAATCCAGCTGTTAAGACAGGTGCCTATGCATATTTCATGACACCACGGATTCTAGAAGACTGAAGAATACAGATGTCGAAGTTTGAGATTGAAGACAATTCGAATGCTAGTTTAGTTGTTACGTCTTTATTATCAAGTTGTTTAGTTAGATTTGAATTGCTATTTTTAAATACAGATACATTTTTTTAGGATCTGCAAAACTGATTGTAAAAGGCTATAAATGCCTATTTTTGCTAAGAGACAAGGGTTCAAACTGGGAGATATTTTGTGCCACTGTATAGACTCTTTTTGCAGAAATAAAGTTCAGTTTCCTTTCGTTTTCAATATCAGAGTTGTCCATCTTTCCTTTTCTGTACTTTGTTTCAGTTTATTTTAGTTCATGAAGATTGTCATCTCTTTATTGAGCTCATAGACTTGAAATTAAAGGATTCCTCTCTATCTTGCATTAAGCCCTACATTTAGTTGTATTTGGCAATCAAGAATAGTGTTCTTCATCCCCCCTTTCAAATTACTTGATCTGATTATTGTTTCCTAAAAGCACTGTTTCTTTAGATGTGTGATGAGTTGTTTATTTCATTGATCATTAAAGACCCCATTGTTCCAAGCATATATACACATTATTTCTAAGTTACCAAGAATCCTTAGCCTACAACCCTAAGGAGTTTCTTGGAGTGATAACAGTTTGGATAAGTTAGTACATCAACTTCCTGGGGTTGTAACTTTTACATACAATATTTGTTTTAGGTGCATGATAGCCCGTTGGAAAGGTCTAACTGAGAAGAACAATTTTCGACTGGCCCAGGTCAATGCTTATGGAAGTTACCTGGGCCCCAAATCCCCAAAAAACGTCGTTTAGGGCCTCAAAATGGCCCCAGAAGTTTGGAACCCGAAAAAATGTCAAAAACTGTCAAGGTGGAAAAATGTTTTTTCAAGCTAGTGGAATAGGTGGGTGGCCACCGATATCCACCTAGATCAATCCTCCTTCCTTAGGAAGAAATGGTATCTATTGTGTTGAGTTCCCCCATTAGATGAGGAAATTTCTACTAAATTTGGCCCCGGGTGAGCCACTTGCCTTGGTGTAGGAGTTGCCCTGCTTTGACGACTCAATAAAGTTGGATCCTTTGTTGTCGAGTGTCCACAATTTGATTATTGGATGCATGTTTCATGCATTCAGGGTTGAGCTCTGTTGGTGTCAATTTCTCTTCTATCTCTGAGGCATCCAATAATGGTGGGAAATATGGTTGAAGGAGAGCCACGTTGAAGACTGGATGTAGACCAAGGAAGAGGGGAATGTTGAGCTCAAAAGCATTGTCACCCACAACCTTGGTGATGGTGTACGACCCATAATGGAGGGGGTGAATCTTCCAATGGGGCCCTATAAGGCGTTCTTTCTGCAAATGCAACCAAACTTTGTCACCCACCTGAAACTTTTGTGGCACCTGATGTTGATCATGGATTTGTTTGTACTTGGAATTAGACTTCTGTAGAATATCCTGAACCGGTTGGTGGATGTGTTAGATCTGCTCAATGAATCGAGTGGCTTTGTCAGCTTCTGGTGGAGCAGGGGATGAGTTGGACGAGGGGGTCGCCAGGGGTAGTGCAACATCCATGGGGCCCAATGGTTGGAATCCCAACCCCACCTGAAAGGGGTTGTGGCTAGTTGAGCTATGAAGGGCATGGTTGTAGCTATGATGGACACAGGGAAGACTCTCATCCCATGTGTGGGGGTGTTTTTAATTGTACATGTGCAAGATATGTACGACCATCTGATTGACGACCTCAGTTTGGCCATTTGTCTGGGGGTGGAAGGCAGTGGATTTGGTGAGCTTGGTATCCAACAATGACCAGAGGCTCGACTAGAATGAGCTGAGGAACCGACTGTCACGGTCTGAGATAATGGTTTATGGGATCCCAAAATGTACCCATACGTGTTCAAAGAAGAGCTTGGAAGTGGCTTCTGCTGTGATGTTCTTCTTGTAGGAGGCTAGAATCACCATCTTGGAAAAGCAATCAACAACCACAAAAACACAGTCATTGCCCCTCTTGGCAGATGGGAGGCCCGACATGTAGTCCATTAAGATGGATTCCCGTGACATGTTAGGAGTAGGAAGAGGGGCGTACATGCCCTGTTTCTTAGTGGTCGGTTTGGAAATAACGCAGGCGGTGCAGGACCTGATATACTTGCTGACATCCTGACGAAGTTTCGACCAATAGAAATATTTCTGCAACAATGGCACTGTATTTTCAACGCCAAAGTGTCATGCCACCCGACTGTAGTGAGATTTCAAAATCAGCTTCACGCGCTCGCTTGATGGAACGTAGAGATGGCCCTGATGGAAATTAGCGACCACTGAATTGGAACCAAACATTTGGTAGGTGGTGGAGAAGTTGGGGTTTGTCTCGTAGAGGTGGGGCCATACGGAGGTCTCATGACCACAAGAGTCTAGCATCGTGGTGATTGTTGGGACTAGAGGTCGACTAAGGAAGTCAGCAACTCGATTAGTACTTCATGTTTTATACTTGATGTTGAGGTGGAACTGTTGTAAGTATGTTGACCACTTTTGATGGTGGTCATTCTGCAATTTGCCTTGGGTCTGCATGAACTGTAGTGTCTTGTGATCAGTGTGGATGACTGTGTCCTTACAAAGAATGTAATGTCACCAATGGAAGCCAACTTACACAATGGAGTACATTTCTTTGTCATACATAGGGTACTTACGAACAACATCTGATAGTGTCTCACTATGATATGCCACAGGGTGGCCGTGTTGAGTGAGAACAGTGCCCACAACATAGTCTGAAGCATCTGTTTCGATCTCAAAGGGAAGTTGTAGGTCTGGTAATGAAAGTACTAGGGATGAGCACAAATTATTCTTCAAGTCATTGAAGGCTTGTTGTTGGGATAGGCCCCACACAAGTTTTTCCTTACCACCACCCCTGGTTACTTGGCTAAGGGCCCATGTGATATGAGAGAATCCCAGCACGAACCTGCAATATAAATTGGTGAGGCCTAATAAGATCCAAATTTCAGTGAGTGTGGTTGGGGTTGGCCAGTCATGGATGAAATGGATCTTGGTTGGATCCACATGCGCACCATGATGATAAATGTTGTAGCCTAAGTAATGGACGTTGTCCATGCCAAAGGAGAATTTTTCTAAGTTTTCATAAAGTTTGTGCTGGCACAGGGTGTGCAGGACCTGCTAAATATGCTGCAAGTGTTCCGCCCAAGTCTTGTTGTAGATGAGAATGTCATCCAAATACACCACTACAAAAGTATTTGTGAAAGGTCGTAGGATATCGTTCATCATCCTCATAAAATTTGTTGGAGCATTTGTCAATCCAAAGGGCATGAATAGCCATTCAAAAATACCTTCTTTTGACTTGAAGGCAGTCTTCCATACATCTATCTATTCTATTGGGACCTGGTGGTAGACAGACTTCAGATCAATATTACTGAAGTATTTGGCCCCGATGAGCTGATCAAGGAGGTCATCGATTTATGGAATCGGGTACCGATTTTGGACTGTGATTTTATTCAGGGCCTGGTAATCAATTCAGAGTTTCCAGGTCCCGTCTTTCTTATGCACCAACACGATTGGGCTCCCACAAGGAGATGAACTGGGACAGATGTGCCCCTTGTGGAGTAGTTCTTGTATCTGCCTCTTGATCTCCTCGTTTTCTAACAAAGAGTGGTGGTAGACTGGCCCATTGGGTAGCAGTGTGCCTGGGGTCAAATCGATGGGATGCTTGACCTGGCAATGCAGAGGTACCCATGTAGGAGAGGAGAAGATATCTGAGTATTTTTCCACGACCTTATCCACTTGCTTTTGTTGTGTGGAGAGATCGTCCACGGAGGTCCTGGATGTGGCTGTGATCTTTCGCTCACTTTGAGAGAGAATCACAAATAAGACAAATTTCCCCATCTGAGAGATGACCTTCCTACATTTCTTGGTAGATATCAAGGAAATAACACTAGGAGGGAATGCCTCGGGTATCCTATACAATTTCCTATTCAAAGTAATAATAACACTACGAGGCCACATGACGTTTCCATAAATAAAGTTGGCCCAAAATAACATTACAAACTTCGAGAGGAGAAACATCACACAATACCTCGTCTTTGAAGGGCTTGATGTCGTACGACAATCAACACTATTTGTTGACGCAAAGATCGATTCCTTGGCAGAGCCATCCAATGGTGTAGGGTTGTGGGTGCAGCAATGTCGGCAAGGCTAGCCACTTGACAACCTCTACTGAGATGAGGCTCTTCTCGCTACCGCAATCAATGATGAAGTGCATCATGGTTCCTTTTACCCACATATGTGAATGGAAGAGGTTATCTCCTTCTTCTGGATCGTTTGGTTCACTAGGCTGGAGCTTGGTGGCTGCAACGGTGGCACTGGGTTTCGCATCAATGATATGTCTTCCCCTTTCTAGTTTTGACTCAGAGTCAGAACTCACATCTGATTTAGAGGCTTTCTCTTCGGCCACTAATGACTGCTTTGAGCGATAGTCAGTAGTGTTATGCCAAGGGCTCTTATGGAAGTCGCACCACTTCTCGATATCTTTCTTTGTCTTTTTGGTGTCCTTCTTTGCTTGCATCTTGGACTAGTTGTCCTGATACTGCCCATCTTTTCTCTGTACTTTGTTCTGTGGGTTGGGTCTACCCTTTCTTGGGTTTCTCTGTGAGGGATTCCCAGGCCCAAATTGCCACATATTTTGTTTAAGCTTCTTCTCGATTTTGACAGCATATCGGTAGGTCGCACCCAAGGACAAGATGTCCATAAATTCCATTTCGGTATGGATGTATCTGTGCAAATCACTGTGATACTTGAGCACCATATGTCACTCTGAATCTTTGATACCCAGCTTGGTGCACAAGGTATGGAAGATTTTTATGATCTCTGGCATTGTTTGGTCCCTTTCTTGTCGCAGTGTGGTACATTTGGTATACAAGTTGTCATAACTTACGATAAGGTAGTATTGTTCCTTAATAACATCCCTGAAGGATTCCTAGGTGGCTGTGACTGTAAATAATGAGGGTTCCTCTGTTTTCTTTTGCTCACAGAAAGTTTCCCACCAATCTTTGACATGGGGAACAACTTTGAGGAGCGCAAAAGTAATATTTTCTCTATTTGAAAAGTTATGGACAGAAAAATACCCTTCTAGTAGATTCAACCACTTATCTACAACATTTGTGTCTATTTGACCTTCAAATATAGGAATATTGAAGTTGATTTGTACCTTTAAGAGGGCGGCTCCTCCGCTCGAGGAAGATGCATCGCCTGTTGGTAGCCGTTGAAGGATTTGTGCGAAACTATCCATCATCTCGTTCCTCTGTTGCATGAGGGATCCGTCAAGCAACATTTTGAAAGGATCTCATGTCCCGTCATCTTTCTTTTCTCTTGCCATGAGAGGTCACTTGCACGTGCGAGAGATTTTGTCCTCAAGAGAAAGAAGCTCGAGACCCAATTCTTTGTACCCTGACCTCGTTGGGGACATGCATTAAGACGACAAGGAGCAGACCGCTATGATACCACTGATCCAGATTTTATGAGAAGAACAAAATGAATACAGATTATTAAAATATGTTTAACACAAAATAACAGACATACAATAAAACTGGTTTTCTATTCAATAAGGAAATAAGTTGAAACTGTAAAATGCAACGAAAAACAAGCTTGCTGGTATGGTGGCGGCTTATCTCTGAGAAGAGATGTGATGGTTTCTCTCATTCGCAAGAATATGGTTACAATGAGGCTTTGAAGGACTTTTACAATAAACAAGAATGTCAAAAAACCTAGACATCCAAAAACCTAACCCTAGGAGATGAAGCGCCAAAAGTCATGTAGGCCCCGTTTGGGTAAGTTAGTACATCAACTTCCTGGGGTCGTAACTTTTGCATACGATCTCCGTTTTAGGCGCACGATAGCCCGTTGGAAAGGTCTAACCGAGTAGAAAATTTTTAGAATGGACCGATTTAGTTTCTATTACAATCACATGGGCCCCAAATCCCCAAAAATTGTCGTTTAGGGCCTCAAAACGACCCCGGAAGTTTGGAAACCAAAAAACTGCCAAGGTGGAAAATTGTTTTTCAAGCCAGTGGAATAGGCGGGTGGCCAACGATATCCACCTAGATCATGATGTTTCCACATATATGGTTGGCCCAAAAAAAAATCACATACATTAAGAGGGGAAATATCACACATTACCTCATCCTTGAAGGGATGGATGCCATAGGACAGGCGACACAGCTCGATGACGCAAAGATCTCATCCCTGATGAAGCCACCTGATGTTGTATGGTTGCGGGTGTGGTTTTGTTGACAACCCCAATTGTTTGATGACCTTGGTTGAGATGAGGTTCTTATGGTTTCCATTATCAACAATGAAATGCAGTGGGGTTCCCTTCACCCACATTTGCGAATGGAAGAGGTGCTCCCCCTCTTCATGATCTATTGGTTCTTCTAGTTGAATTGATGTGGTCGCGACAATAGCAGTGGGTTCGACGTCGATGATCCATCTATTTTCAATATTTTCTGGATCAGATTCTGAATCAGGGTTCGGCTCCGTGTCTTTGACCTTGGCCACCAATGACTGTTTTGAGCGACATTCATCGGTGTTGTGCCAGGGGATTTTGTGGAAGTCACACCACTTCTTAGTGTCATTCTTCATCTTTACTTTACCCTTTTTGTCCTATGTCTTGGACTGGTTGTCTAGAGTCTGTTGGTTAGGGTTGTCTTTATCGTGCTTTGGTTGTTGCAGATTTGCAGACTCAAATTCCCATTTGTTCTGGTGCCTAAATTTCTACTCGATTTTGATAGCATATCGATAGGAAACTCCCAATGATGAGATGTTTGGGAAATCCATTTTAGTTTGGATGTACCTATGTAGATCCCCACAGTATTTTAGAACCATATGTCGCTCAGAGCCTTTGATACCCATCTTGGTGTGCAAGGTATGGAAAGTATTTGTGAACTCCAACATTGTTTGGCTCTTCTCTTTCCACAGTGTGGTCCATCTCATGTATTGGTCTTCATAGTTATCAACAAGATAGTACTATTCTTTGACCGCATCCACACAAAAATCTCAAGTGGGCTCGGCCCCATATATTCCAAATTCCTTTGTGGAAATTTTCTCCCAGTAAGTTTCCCACCAATGTTTGACATAGAGGAGAGCCTTGCGAAGTGTGAAGGTGATCCTTTCCCCGTCGGAAAAATTTTGAACAAAGAAATAACCTTCTAATAGATTTAACCATTTTTTTAGGACATTTGCATCTATCTGACCTTCAAATATGGGAATATCAAAATTAACTTGTACCTTGAAGGGAGAGGTTATCCAAAATGGTCACTTGATGAAGATTCACTTGTTGCTATCGTCAGGCGTTGAAGGATGTGTGCAAAATTCTCCATCATTTTGTCCCTCTGTCGTGCAAGAGCTTGCTCAAGCAACAGGTTAATAGAATCTTTTTCTCCATCGTTTTTCTTTTCTACAACCATCGAGGGTTTCTCGAGGGTGTGAGAGTGATTGTCCTCAAGAGAGACAAACTCAAGACCCAACTGGCTATACTCGGACCTCATCGGGGACATGCGCTGAAAAACGATCAAGAGCATCATGATCTAATACCACTGATCTGGATTCTTTTCGAAATGAAATGAAAGCAGAGAAATTACAATGAAATACTCATGAAAATTGCTAGAAACAGAGAAATACATCAATAATTGATTTCTATTAATGAAAGAATTGTAAAGAGATTGTAAAAATACAGAGTGCAAGACTCGTTAGAATGGTGGCAGCTTTATCTCTGAGAAGAGATGTGGCGGCTACGCTCATTTGCAATAATATTATTACAATGAGGCTCTGAAGGCCCTTTTATGATAAACATGAATTCCAAAACCCTAGACATCCAAAAACCTAACCCTAGGAGATGAAACACCAAAAGTCATTTGGGCCTCGTTTGGGTAAGTTAGTACATTAACTTCCCAGGGTCATAAATTCTGCATACGATCTCTGTTTTAGGCGCGTGATAACCCATTGGAAAGGTATTTTCAAGAACTATGCATTACATCGTCAAAATTTGACTCTGTCTATAGTTTGACTGTGGTGAGCCAAAAAAACACTGTTTAGGGCCCCAAAACGGTCCTTGAAGTACAACAAGATGCGCTGAAATGAAAACATACAAAATAATCTAGTTGGATCAGGTGGGAGGCCACCAATATCCACCTAGAATATGTGTAGGGATTCAAACAAAACTGAAAGTATAGAACCCACCATTACAAAGAAGTACAAAGAGAATGTGTTGCACTAAAAATTGTCAAGAGGATCCAGTTGGAATAGGTGGGTGGCCACCAATATCCACCTTGATCATCTCTCAGCTCTTTGGGATCCATGGCGACATCCCCCTCATTAAAAAATGTGGCTTCTCTCCTCGAGGATTCAATTTTTATTAGTAATCCCTTCCTTTCTGTCGGTGCTTGCTCTCCGCCTCCTTCCTTTGGAAATCTTGGTAAGCCCTCTTATAGAGATATTGTGCATTCTTCTTCTAATAATTTGATGGTTCAAGAAGCTCTGACGATCTCTATTCCCTTGATGAAAGATGTTGTATCTAAGGCAACAATTTATAACTAAACTGCTCTGATTTTTCGATTCATTCGACTGTGGAACAATCTAGTAGACCTACACAAATTGATCTCAGACCTTTGGAAACCAAAGATTAATGGCGAAGGTTTTATTTTCCCTTGTGCAAAAGGGTTCTTTATTGTGATTTTTGATAATTCTCAAGACAAAGATTTGATCTTAAAAACATGTCCTTGGTTCTGGGGAAAGTATGGTTTATGCATGAAACCATGGACCCCTTCTTTTGATCCAGTGACTAACTCTTTGTCCTCGACATCGGTTTGGGTTAGGATTCCAAAATTACCTTTGTGCCTTTGGGGTTTTCCCTCTCTTTGAGCCATCAAAAATGCTCTTGTGAAATTCCACTACAGAAATCAGGAAACGGAAAATTATAGTACTACCAGTTATGCTCGAATATGTGTGGAAATGGATTTCAACAAAGGATTCCCAACTAAAATAATCCTGATAGGTGAAATCTCTTCCTCGTCTCAAAAGCTATATTATGAAAATGTTTCTTTACGTTGCAAAGTTTGTTTTGAAATAGAACATAAGGCATATCATTGCTCGAAAATACCAAGGCAATCCAAGAAAACCCAACGTAAATCAACTTTGTGGGATGGTGCCAAAGAAAACACCAAATGATTAACAAGGATGAGTCAAATGCCCCAGATCCACCTATGGTTGAGCCTAATTCAAAATCAAAAGAAAACATGGATACCTCACCTAAAAAGAAATATGTGGATCCATGTGACCCTATGAAACATGAAGATATTATCCCTTCGGATCAGGGCAAGGAAGCATTCAAAAATCCCGACGCGACGTCACAAGACTTGTTAGATCAAGATCATTCTACCCCCTCAGATCTGACCCAAAAGATGAGTTGGGAAGTCTAGGAAGAATAAGAGGAGACCCTTGAACAACATGAACCTCCATATCAAGGCGTGCAAGGAATGGAGGGAGAAGCACCGAAGTTATCAAAAATAAAATAAGCATGGACTATGTTAGTTAAGAAGAAAATCTCTTCTTCAGGAGCACAGTCAGTGGTCACAAGAAGCCGAACTCATAATCCACTCTAGAAATGTAATGTTTTTATATCTTGTTATGTAAGCAATTTGCTAAAATTTACTCATGCAAGAAATTTTGCAATGCAGTTAGTTAAATTACAAACTCCATCAATCCTCTGATGTGTTGTATGAATATTTTTGCAATCTTAGATAAATGTTTAAGCTTGTTGAATTTTAGCACTACGTAATAATGTTGTTTGCTTCGGCACAACCCCTTGTTAGAGCAAGATTTGCCTCACCCTATGAAATCTTGCAGAGAGGACCTTATTCCATTTCCATATGCAGACTTGTCTTCTCTGTTACTAAAATCCAGAGACAAAATACAATTTTTTCCACTTGTATGCATCTTGCACCTTATACAACAATCGTATACGCAGGCTGCTCCACTACATCCCGTGTACATCGGGATTTGTGCCAAAAAATAAAAAATAAATTTCGGGTTTCCATGTCACAATAGGAGATCTCTAATCCTTGGCCTTCCATATACTGGAAACATTCTGACTTGGCCCTTCAGTTTCATTTTGAAGGCTATAAAGAGGCCAATTCCGATCTATGGAAAAGGAGAAAGAATTCAACTTTGAGAGAAAAGTTACTGTGGAGAAATTATTTACTTCATATTGAGTTTGCATCCCTTTGTCCTTTAAGTCTAAACATAGCGTTCAGACCCCAAGCTCTTCCCTTATTGATGGAGAACCTCATTGTCTCCCTTCTATGAGCTTGCCTTTGGTGGAGGATTGAAGTAGTGGAGGCCCAGCTAGAAGGAACTTAGTTTCTCGGTTCTGAATCGTGCCGACACGGAAGTCTGTAATATTTTCACTTTTGCTGATCATTTATTAATAGAAATACTCTCTTCCCATCCAATTGATGTCTTGCAAATATATGAATTATTATCCATGGGTGTATTTGTTATGTATATTGATGGATTATGCTATCTAATGTGCTAACCTTTTATATTGCCACCATATTCTTTTTTTTGCTTGTTTGTTGAGAACTTGTTGCAGGTATATATAGCTTTGGGTCAAAGTGCTCAATGGGGGACANGTGTATTTGTTATGTATATTGATGGATTATGCTATCTAATGTGCTAACCTTTTATATTGCCACCATATTCTTTTTTTTGCTTGTTTGTTGAGAACTTGTTGCAGGTATATATAGCTTTGGGTCAAAGTGCTCAATGGGGGACATCATCGAACATCTAGATGAGGTAGACCTCTTTCTTATCTCCCTTGCACATTGGTTTATATATCATATTTTTGGGATAGAGTTGATTTCTGTAGTCATTTCCATCTGTTGTGGTTCACCCTAGCCATAGAGATATTTTTCCTCGTAACAGAATTGGTGACTATACTAGGGATTGATCTTCTTTCTTAGGGTTTGAAGTACTTTTCTCCTTATATTTCTCTCGTTTCTGTTGTGGTTCTTATCGCTTCATTGCTTGACGACTCTTATTCACTATGGGTCTGCGATTTCAGCCTTTCTCCCTTGCCTAGCCTTGTTTTAAAGCATATACGTGCCTTTTTCCTTGACAGTCGCGTATACACATAGGCTATCTCACTGCAAGCTGTGTATATACGCTATGTTTTCCTGAACAATCACGTACATCAGTTTGCCTTGCCTTTTTTCCTGGTCTAGTGTTTGTTGGGTGGGATTTGATACTTGTTGAGCCTTCTTAGGTCTCTGTAGTGCCTGTTAAGTGCTTGTGGGATGACAGGAAACCCTCTTTCGGTTGAATTTATGGGCGAAGTCTTTCTCTTCATGTTTTCATTTTTATTGTCCTTGCACATTGGGTTGGGTGTTTTGTTGCTTGTTATCCTTCTTGAGTTATATATTTTTTATATGCAGTAGGGCCATATATCAAGTTACTTTTCAGTCCATTCATTTTCAGTTTTGATATATTGAAAATACAAAAAAAAATAGGCAGTTTGTATTACTTGGAATTTTTGTCTTTTGAGTTTTTATCATTATCTTAGTGCATATAGTGAAAGATTGCATTTTTTACTTCTGAATTGCAGAGTTGAATTTGAAAATTGCATTGTTTTTAGAAGAATATCATTCATTGAAAGTTAAAGTTAGGACTTTGCATTATTTTCATATTTACTTCTCTTGAAGAGTCATAACACCATGAGTTTCACTACCATACCTTTTTGAGTAATCACGGTCATAAAATCAACGCTATAATTTAAAATTTATTAGTAATGATTTTATTTTCTAGGGTGCACAAACTAAACTAGGATTTAGTGCCTTGGAATAGGATTTTGTGAGTAAACTTCTCCAAGGCAATTTAATCAACATATGTGTTTAAGTCAGGGAGTGGAGAAATCTATTCTATAATTGGTAAGATCAAGAGGCTCCGCTCACACCAGAGTTAATCACGAGATCATACAAAGTTGGTTGAAGGGATATCCCCCCGATACCTTCCTAGCATTAGAGATATTTTTGGGGATCTATTTGTATCTGGGGATATTGTTAGTGCCCTTACCTCCATGAGAGGTGGTGATTTCAAGGTTTCAAGATTTTCTACCCTGCCCATATGGTGGACCTGACTTACGACTGCTCACCTATGCATCAATTATACAATGGTTTATTAGTTGCTTGACTTAGGTGTCTCATAGGTTACTTGCAGGGTTTATTCTATAGGTACCCTCGGTCAGATAAGGGTCGGATAACACACAACCTTTATGGAGTATTACCTCTTCGGGGGGATCTGATCGACTGGTTGTTAAGCCCACGAGGGCTCTTATAACTGATTGTGTTACCTCCGATCTTTAGTAGGGATTCTAAGGCCCCTCTTGGCTGAGACATACCTTCTTTAGGGAGGGAGGCCACTCAACCACTTAACCCTGTTTGCATGCATATTGGCCTTTTGATTTTTGGTGTGCTCTTTGATTACTAGTTGGCCTTAAGAGTTTATACTGCATTTCTCTTTATCATGGATAGTGGAGTTCCTTTAACTCCTTCGTTCATCGCTACCTACCCCATGATGCCTACTCTTGTCATGGGGATGAATCCTTTTGTTTTTAATAATGGTATGCAGAACTATGGTACTCAGTTCACGCCTTGGGTCTCTAGTCATTCTCCCGTTGATATGCCTTCACCTTCACAATACTGTCCTTGGTCCACTTATATGAATCCTAGCATTGGATTTGGAGGAACCATGGCCCCAATGCCTATGTATTCATTTGATATGAGCCATGTCCCTCAACCTGCTTTTACGACGAGAGGTTGGAACCTCCCCTCTTACGGATCCAGTCCTAGTTATGCTCTCTCAGAAGCCAATACGCAGATGGGTTCTTATTCTACTTATTACACTCCATCCATGTATCCTCAGTCCGCCATGTTGGTTCCTTCGAAAACAATTTCCATGGCGAGTCCTCATATATCCCTGGGTGTTTCATATGGGGAGAATAAGTTTTACGGTTCGGGCTACCTTCTTCACGGAACCCCTTCACAAGGGGGAAAAATATATCCTCACTCGAATAGTCCTTATCATACTTCCATCTCTTCGCAGAATTCAGTGATGATGCCCATTTAGAATTCTCTAAAACAATTAAATGGAGGATAATACCTTTCCAAATAGGGACAAGGGGTAAATGAGGACCCTCTTGGCCTGCAATGTTTCAAAGTCAATCTTTCCCTGGGCCTTGGCATCAAATTCCACAAATCATCGCTAGCCCAGTCACTGTCAATCATAATGGAGCTCCATTACCAACCTCTTTCAGTCATGTTGGGGATGGGTCAACAACTTCTACAAGTCATGTTGACAACCCGCACCTGACCACTACTAGTCATACTGGGGGAACCACCCTAATCACCACGAGTCATATCAATGCCACATCTCTGACCTATGTACATCATGTAGGAGATGATTCTCTCGCCTCTGTCTGTCTCATTGAAATCATGTCGCCAGCTGTTGTGAATGACGTTGGGGGCATTGAGAATCCCAGGCACCTTAGACGTAAGCCTAAATTCCTTTGCAGGACTTGTGAAGGAAGTCACCTTACTCGTTTATGTCCAGCCACGGATGGGATACCAGAAGCGTGGGGCTCACCTAAGGGACCTTCGGATTCTGAAGCGTCTGTGGTTTCCCCACACCTTGTTCCTCTGATTGACACGACAATAATCCTGTTGCAATCTTCTCTTGATAACACCCCCATTTTCAAGGGTGATGTTTCCCCTACCCCTATTTTTCGGCATCCTCTTCAACCTAGAATTGAAGAAGTGGTTGTACCAGTGCAATCTCTAGTCAATCCTACTCTCTTTGTAGAGGGTGATGCATCTTTCAACCATGTTGTCGGCATCCCTGATATTGTACCTTTTGAACGAGAGAGAGATCTACTTTCCCCGAGTCCTCTCCCTCCGGGTTTTGAGGAGATCACCTTTGATTGGAACGATCTTTTGGGGTATCCAATTCCCTCACCTATGTCTTTTTCAGTAAGAGACATTATCCGATCTATCACAGAGACTATATACTATGTTAGTACTTTATCCTCCTTGACTTGGAGAGCTTTGGGTTTTCCCAAGATTATGTCGGTTATTCGTAAGATACTGACATTCCACAGAAGTTATGCAAGGGAGCCTCGGCCTCCCCCGTGACTTATCGCCTAGATTCTCCCATAGGAGTTTAATTTAATCTATTTTCTGACTCGTCTAAAAAGTGAAAAGATTGTCGAGTGATTTATCCCTTTCACACTCGTTAAATTGGATTTGAAAGGTCGTGACTCTTATTTAATCTCTTTTTTGACTCGCTATCAAAAAGTGAAAATATTGTCAAGTGAACTTGTCTCTTTCACACTCGTAAAATTGGTTTTGAAAAGACATCTATTTGGCACAAGTTTATCCCTTTTTCACACCAAGTAGACTAAAATACATAAAAAAAAGGACATTTTGTGGTGTTAAGTTGTGATTGCATCTCATGCCCTTGCTTGCAATATTGGGCCTATAGCCGGTTCTCGCTTTGCGTTATAAACCATTTGCCTCAACAGTTTTGCATCCTCAACCAAGAAGATCCTTGTTTATATCCTCCGCAATTTGACACCCTATACCTAGGAGGGAACATTCCCCCGAGTGTCCATCTCCCGCATGCACTTCCCTTCATTGAGCATAGGTATGTTCCATTGCTGGAACTATTTTTGCTTACTTGTGACACTCGTTTCCTCCTCTATATCATAGCATTCATTTGTCTATGAAAAAACAAAAAAATACAGGCGAGAAGGGAATATTATCTTATGTTGGCAGCAATCGTGTCACCTTTGAAAGGAGCACAAAGTTATTGAGTCCATTCATCATCATAATTTTGGGATGAGCATGGCCTTAGGAAGATGAACTTGTTACAGAGTCTTCTCTACCGACTGGTTACTCTTCCAGTCCCTATAGAGAATTTCATTGATGCCTCCTGCATCTCATGGATTCATCATTGGGTCTATGATGTCGGAGTCCTCCATATGTCTCATGCTCTTGTACAAAGGAATTCTATCAACTTGTGTCGACCACTCCTCAGAACTCTTGACTTTGCATGTCGGCCATACCCTCAGTTTTTCTCAGAATCACATGATATTGTAGTCTTATAATGCACCATGTCCCTACTTTCATCATTGGTAGGTAACATTGAAACCAACAATCAACATTTCATCATCATTCATTGTCTGGGTGGTTTCCCTTGTGCTCGACGGCAAGACATCGATTCACACATTGGGATTCATGCAGTGCCTTGGATGCCATTAGCCTTATTGGTGGTTTCCTCATCTTTGTCAACAATTTTCATCATTGGTTGTTATTCAGAGGATCTTTTTCGTGTACCGCTTTCACTTGGTGCGCGCAAAAGATGCACAGGGTCATTGGTTCATGAACATGTTCTTCATTTGATTTCCACCAAATCATGAAGCTCTTGCTTTGTACCTCGTGCTGACTGATGAGAGATTCCTTAATGCTATCCTTTCAGCAGGTCTCTTTCCATCGACTTCAGCTCGTTTATTTTGGAAACGAAATCTAGAGTCTTATGAGTACCTTGAGGCTTGCAGTCATCAGTGGCAGGCTCTCTCGCCATCGACAGTTGAGAATATGTCAATGTCTATTGATCGATGGATTCTTTATGTGTTCGACATCGAATCCTCTATTCACACTTATAAGAATGTACTTGATGCCTTAATACCTACTTTCATTATCAGTAAGGTTGTCTTGCATTTTTTAACGGTATACATCAATGATTGGTAATCAAACGATGTCTCATTGTGTTCGAACTCAACTCCTTTATTCACATAATGTACACTTACACCTTTAGCGGATTGTGTAGAAGATTTGAAGACATCACTATGTGGCCGCAACTTTCCTGAGTTGTTGCTTCCTTTTCATTGGACCATTACCTATATGACTTCAATGATCATGGGAGATCAGATTGTACTCCACAGTATACAAATATATTCAAATTGGTTTTGAGACTGGTTCTACTGGGCCTTTTTCATGACTATGACAACTATTGGCATGTAACCGCATTTGTATTTTCCTATTCATGGCTACAGACACTTGTTTGGTATATTTTCACATGGATCTGCAGTGTATTTTTGGTAGTGATGTATGCAAAGTCGGTGAATAATGTAATGAGCAATTGAGTTCATCCAATTGGTTCTCTACCACTCCACTTCTGGGTTATTTATAATGTATTTCGGCCATCACAAATACTCCTCTAACCTCACACATTAGGGGGCATTTGTTAGAGCAAGATTTGCCTCACCCTTTGCAATCTTGTAGAGAGGGCCTTATTCCATTTCCCTATGCAGACTTGTCTTCCCTATTACTAAAATCTAGAGACAAAATACAATTTTTTCCACTTGTACGCATCTTGCACCTTATACAACAAGCATATAAGCAGGTTGCTCCACTACAACCCGCGTACATCGGGATTTGTGCTAGAAAATCAAAAATAAATGTCGGGTTTCCATGTCATGACAAGAGATCTTTGATCCTTGGCCTTCCATATACTGGAAACATTCCGACTTGGCCCTTCAGTTGCATTTTGAAGGCTATAAAGAGTCCAATTCCGATCTATGGAAAAGGAGAAAGAATTCAACTTTGAGAGCAAAGTTACTCTGGAGAAATTATTTACTTCATATTGAGTTTGCATCCCTTTGTCCTTTAAGTCTGAACATAGTGTTTAGCCCCCAAGCTCTTCCCTTATTGATGGAGAACCTCATTGTCTCCCTTCTATGAGCTGGAAGGAACTTAGTTTCTCGGTTCCGAACTGCGCCGACACGAAAGTCTGTAATATTTTCACTTATGTTGATCATTTATTAATAGAAATACTCTCTTCCCATCCAATTTATGTCTTGCAAATATATGAATTATTATCCATGGGCGTATTTGTTATGTATATTTATGGATTATGCTATCTAATGTGCTAACCTTTTATATTTCCACCATATGCTTGTTTTTGCTTGTTTGTTGAGAACTTGTTGCAGGTATATATAGCTTTGGGTCAAAGTGCTCAACAATGGACATCATCGAACATCTCGACGAGGTAGGCCTCTTTCTTATCTCCCTTGCACATTGGTTTATATAGCATATTGTTGGGATAGAGTTGATTTCTGCAATCATTTCCGTCTGTTGTGGTTCACCCTAGCCATAGAGATATTTTTCCTCGTAACACCCCTTTTATAAATACAAATTCAATTTATGTTTAAAAAAAACATTTACTCTCTCTAAAAACTCTCTGAAATTATTTTGTAACAATTATTTATATACACAATTGTTGGTTTTCCACAACAAAAGTAAAGAAATCTTCATCAATATAATTCTTGATATCGTTTCCAAAATCAATCCTCCACTATGGGCATACAAAAGTTGATTACATGTTATTTTCAAATCCCATTTTTATGAATATAGATTATAACTCAACTAATAGTCAACAAAACTGTCAATAAATATCATGCTAAAATTTATTCTTTCCATTCTCAAATCAATGATATAAAGATGTCCAAGTTGCTTTCTTTTAATGTCCAAACATAGTCAAAATGAAACTAATTTTGAGCATTTCAAGTTTTTCAAACCATAATCAATCTGATGTCACATAATAAATATTTAGAGCAACCAAATAAAACTAGGGGAAGCATAAGAAGGAAAATCCATACATGCAAAACAGTCGTGTCCCAAAGGACCACACAATTCAATGAAAAGTGCCTCAATAAATAAGGAGGGGATCATAACAAAATCATAACCAACTATAAAACCATATACCTAAAAAATGTGGTGTTTAATTAATTACACCATTATTGGCACTAAATGAATATTTACTAAGCAAATATAATTCGCAAGTCATTTGGATCACATTTCTAGCAATACAACCTTTCTTTTTTTCTTGCGAAAAAAAACATAAGCATTAATTTTAGTATGAAAAAGGTTGCATTCATAAAGAGCATATAGGTATTTTATTTTCATCTCTAGCGGAAAATATAGTGAAAACTCATAGCCCAAACATCAAAGAAACAAAAAAGTACACAAGTGTAAGAAAGACCCAATGGTTTTAAATGGCCACAACCATGGCATGTTGGCACAAGATATGAAAATGTTATTAAATAGTAAATATATTTGGCAATTTACAAAGACCATGGTTTGATACCCTAAGGATGAACACAACAAGTTCATTATTAAATGGGAAGAAGGATGAGGTTGTACGAGACATGATGACAAATATCTTCAGGGGGATTCACTTTCATACAAGTGGGATCAATTGTCCAAATCAAGTCTGGAAGAAGTTGGATAATTTGCTTAATAAGATAGACAAAAGTTAGATTATGTAAATTAAGAAAGAGTTGATATCTCTTAATCCCCTCTCCTTTGATAAGATTGAAGACTATTTGACTCATGTGAAGGAGCTACAATTGCAGTTGGGTGAATGTGGAAAGGATTTTCCTATGAACGATGACCAACTTATAGAACATACCCTAATGAATCTGAAGACACACTATGACATTTTTTGTTTGACATTTTGTACAATTTAGGTTTCTAGAAAAAGAAGATGGTAAAGACTATACCTTTGATTATTTATGTGGTTTTCTAATTAGAGCATAGAGCAAGTTGCTTGATGAAGGAAAACATGAGAATAAGCAACATGCCCATCTTCTTAAGGGAAAATCTCAATATAAATATAGAGAAATAGATCATGGATACAAGCAAGAGAAACATCATGGAGGTTACCATGATAAAGGTTGTGTCAACAAAATTAACAAGAAGAAGCATGATTATTTTCCATTGAAAAGGAAAGTTAAGGAGAAGAAAACCAATCGATATTATGGAAAGATAGAACATATTGAGAAGACTTGTTAGAGGAAGACTGATGACCTCAAGGCAAAGGCTAAAAGGGTTGAAGGTGAGGTGTTGACTAATAGAATCAATTAACCTACAACATCGAGTCTCAGAAGGTAAGCTAGATAACTATGCCTTTTTTCTTAGTACTTCTCAAGTGTTACATGCCCACACTTCTAAAATTGGGTGGATAGTTGATTTTGGTTGTACCCACCGTATGGCTAAGGATGCCTCTCTCTTTTCTTCATTGAATAAGGATGCATATGAATAAATATTTGTTGTAGGTGATTATGCAATTACTAATACTATTTGTGGTAGGGTTAAATGTCAAAATTGTGTGACCACTGATGTGTATCATGCATTAAGTCTGAGTGCAAATTTAATGTTTGTACCTCAACTAACCGACACTGGCAAGAAGTTTGAATTATGGCATAATAACTTTGTTGTGAAGGATATTAACAATGAATTGTTTTTCATGGTGAGGGTATTCTTGGCCCTAAAAATAGGATGTATAAACTATGTGACCTCTCTAAGTAGGATCCATGAATAACTACACTCATAGCTAGGACCAAAGACCAAAGCAAAATTTAGAATGAGGGACTTAGACATTTGAACTTTTGAATTATGAAATAATGGTCAAGCTTAATATGGTTAATGGATTACCAAATGTAGTTCCCCATGATGGTGTATGTGAAGGGTGTGTGCTTGGAAAGCACCACCAAGTTTCATTTAAGACATGGAAATCTAAGAGAGAAAATAATCAATTGGAACTTATCCATAGTGACCTTTTTACAATAAATCAACCATCATTAGTTGGTGGAAGGTATGTTTTGACCTTCACTAATGATTTTTCTAGGTACACTTGGGTTAATTTCTTGAAAAATAAAGACCATCTATTTGAAAAGTTCAAGAATTTAGGGCATTAGCTAAAAATAAATATAGTTGACCTATGAAATGTTTGACATTAGACAATGGAGAAGAATATGTAAGCAAAGCATTTGACAGTTACTTGTCAAAAAATGGTATCTCTTGGAAGAGATATGTACCTTACATGCCCCAGTAGAATGATGTTGCTAAAATGAATAATATAACATTAGTTGAAATGGCAAGGTGTTTTCTTCAATCCAAAGGTATGCCAACTAGGTTTTGGATAAAGGTTGTCTACTACTCAAATTATATCCTAAACATGGTTTTGACCAACATTATGTTGGATATGGATCCTCTTAAGAAATGGAGTGGAAGGAAACCCCCAGTCAGACATATTAGAATGTTTGATATATATATTTGGTTATTCTAGATGATAAGTAGAAGAAGTTGGATGTGAAGAGCCATGCTTATATTATGGTGGGATACTATGACAAGTCGAAATCCTACAGGTTGTTTGATCTAGTAAAATGTGAATTCATTTGCAAGGGGGATGTTGTCTTTGATGACAAGACTTTAGGTGTTACCTTATTGAAATCCTCCCTTGGAACCTTAAGAAGTGATCCATTTGAAATTGTGAGCAATTCCAAATCAACTAATCTATACACTACATCAACCATCTTGTTATCTAAGCATTGGGCTTGTGTAACAGACCTAAATTATAGTCAAACCTCTTTAGCAGATTTGACTACAAGTATTGCAGTGCTTGACTATTTGACAATTACCTCCCATATTGAATTTATTGTAGAGACTCCTTCTATAAGTGATATTAGTCCTCCTCGATGAGTGACCAATACAATGAAGTTGTTGGTGTTTGATGCATGTAATGTAAATGACTTAAGGAAGGCTAGAGGACAAAAACAATGTTGTAGTGTTTCTTTGATGGCATGTGTGCTAGAGGCATGTGATCTCGATACATATGTAAATCCACGTGGTCAAAATGAATGGAAGAATAATATGGATGAAGAGTATAATTCCTTGATGAAAAATAAGACTTGGGAATTGGATCTTCGACTATAAAGAAATAATTTGGTTAAATGGAAATGGGTATATAGGACTAAATTCACATCAGAAGGTGAAATTTGCATAAGGATTGTTTAGTAGATAAATGGTTTTCTCGATAGGAAGGTATTGACTACATCGAGACCCTTTCTCCCATTGCAAAGATGAATTGTGTTTGAATTATTCTTTCACTTACTACTTGTTTTGGATGGGAGGTACATTAGATGGATGTTATGAGTGCTTTCTTACATGGTGATATCACTAAGAAGATATATATGGAGTAACCCCAAGTGTTTAGAAGTACGACAATCTCATGTATCAATTGAGAAATCGTTGTATGCCCCTAGGGTGTGGTATGATAATTTTAATAGGTTCTTTCTCGACCTTGGTTTCAAGCATTGTGAATCAAATCATCACATTTATGTCTTACATGCAAATGATGATACTCCAATAATTTCACTATATGTCAATGATTGGGTCATCATTGATGGTAATACTAACTACATTTTGGGTTTGAGGGGGAAGTTTATAAATACATTTGAAATGACCAACCTTGGTAAATTTCATTTATTTTTGGGCATCCAAGTCTTGTATATGACTGATTGTATCTTTATTTCTCAACCTAAGTATGTTTTGGATCTATTGAAGAAATTCAAAATGGATGACTGCAAGGCCTATGATACTCCATATTAGTTAGGAAAGAATTTGATTAAGGAATGAAGATGATCAAGATAATCGAACCTATGACCTCCCCAACTTTGGGAGAAAGATCTCACGTTTGGCTCATGACGGGTTGAGATAAACCTCAAGGCTTTATGCATAACCACAACTTGCACACCCAAACTATATTTTATTATTATTATTATTAGTTTTAGTATTTGTCGGGTTGTTTGTTTATTTTGCAAGGTACCTTCCATATGTTTATTATCTTTATTATTGTTGTTTTGTTATTATTTTATTTAACTAATTGATTAATTTATTTTTATTTTTTGTTATGTGCCCTTTCATCACACAAAATACCACATTCTCATGCCATGCATTCCACAATTATGAGTTAGATGGCTTAGCTAATTCCTCAACACATCATCAAACCACCTCCCCAATAACTTGTACAACCATCTAGACACCTTCCTTTTTAGTGAAAACACAACACCAAGGAGACACCCTCTTAGTGCTCTTCAGTGTTGGCAAGAAGGCTACAGTCTAGGACACCGATACAAGTAGGGAGACCATTGGATACTTGTGAATCGATATAGTGTTCCCAAATCTAACAACATTATGCCTCACACTTGGTTATCTCACATGCCATTCACCATCGCAATAGGATCATAACTCTTGAATTTCCTTGGTTATTACCTCATAACCAACACAACGTGACATTCTATTTCATATAAATTCATCATAGATTTTTTAACAATATTTATATGTCCAAGGCTTCTTGTCTTTACCATATCCCGCCTAGGTGTCATTTAGACAATGCATTTGAACTACTTAACATATCAATATGTGATATTGAATAATGACTGAAAGGATTCTTACCTTTATTTCCTTCAACACATGCAATATTGGCATAACTAATTCATACTTGTATGGTTGTTATCAACAACATTGATGCTACTTGATCAACTAGTGCCTCATTGGAACTCACATGATCCCTTCACCAACGTATTAATAAGCTTTCTCTATGTCCTCTTTCCTTCTCATGAGGTTTATTATCATAGGCAACAATATCATTAACATCTTCAATGATTTCCTCAATCACTCCTAGTTATACAACAAATGAAAAACCACATTAGTCAGCATGTCATACTTATTGCATATGTAACAACACACCACTCTTGGTCAATATGCAACACTATATATGCTCAAGTATATCTATATGCATGCATAATATCTCTCAATATGCCCACTAGTGCATATGCATTCCATATATTTTATTATCTTTCATTTTTAGCATTCCCATGCCTTAAAACTATCTACATATAGAAACCAAAGAAATATAATCAAAACAAAAACAAAAAGAGTTAAGAAATCATCCCTTCCAATTCCTCTACATAGCATGGAACTTTAGAAAATAACTAATGTTTTTCATAGGTCTGATTTAAATCATGCCTTAGATCATTAGTCGTGATTTTGTCACCCAATAACAATTCACTACATGTATCAAAATTTATACTTACTACGTTTATAAATACAATTCTACTCTATAAACAAAATAAATTTTAAGGTGAGAAAATCTCCCTCACTATTATGTTTACCTTGTTGGCCATGTTCTTCATTTGTTGGTACAACAATTTCCTTTGCATCATGTAGCTTGCTTTGTGTCTTGGGATACCCTCAAATCCCATCTTATTATGGTAACAATCTTTGCTTTTATTTTGAGCTACCTTTGCATTTTGTTTGTCTTTATGAATTGTTGTTCCATTTTTCTTGAGCAATTTCCATAAATCCCGACTTGAAAATTCCCCACTTCTATCCTACAGTGGAATTACTAGCTTCATTAGTCGCTTCCTTTCCTTGGCTGATCTTGCTCCAAGTTTATCTTTATTTAGTATAAAGTTTCCCACACATTGTAATGATACAATATCTTATGTTTTGCTTGATTTTCTACCCACTTGTAGATTTAGAATGCACTCATCATTCTTCATCTTCCTCTCATCCAACAATTCACATGTATTGTTGGAATCCTTTCCTCAGTGCTACAATATCATCCAGTAGTTTGAACATCCATCTCATGGCATCGCCCTTATCTCTAGTTGTCTTTGAGCTTAGTCCAACTCTAGATTTTTTCTTGTCATTTCCATGGATAATTCTTCACTAACTTTAACTCAAAACAATAATACAAATCCACACAATGGAATGATTTATTCCACCATTAGCAACTTCCATACAAGTGGAGGTTCCTCCTTTTATTCACATCCTTTACACATAAGTTGTTGGGTCATACCCTGCGACTCTTCCAGGCATACATATACAATTTACTACAAATATTATTCACCCATCACATGCACGAAGTGTAAGATTTCTTTTTTTTGGGAAATTTCCTTTACCACACTGAGCTTCCATAACTTTCTCCTTTTCAATCACGTTTTGTAACCTCGATTACTTAGTTGTCATTCCTTATCTCTAGGGTTAGATACTTACATCCTATTGTACTCTTAAGACTTCCATTTCTATTTTTATGTGTCTTTTATGCCTCTGCTGAGCATTTTATTTCTGCAACCCTTCTTCTAAAGTCATTGTTCTTAAATCAAAAACTTACATAACTCTTATTTGTAACCAACTTGCCTATGTTGGTCTTATTCAATGCATTGCATGCATTCTCACTAAGGCACCATCAACCATTGTTAATCCCTTCTTTCATCACAATTAATCCTAAAATCAAACCTGTAAGAAACCTCCACCCTCTTCATTCAAGGCATTTAGCCATCCTTGGTCCAATCATTCAAGCTGCCAATCAACAAGTAACTTAGACTACCATGCTCTTTGTGTTAGCACTGGAAGTCACCTTCAGATTTCATTGAAGGTAAGCCCAGTACCCATCAATTTATATGTCACGGGTAATTGATTTTTGAGTGGTCAAATGGAGAACTCAATAATAATGGTGTTCTAACTAAGAAATTTGGATTAGAATGCACCAACCATTGAGGTCTTGAATCAACTTCAGTCAATAAGTTGGAGTAAGGGTGAATAGAGGGAAGACTTTGGTGAGGAGAGTGTAGAGGTTTGTTGTGGACATCAGGTCTTCGAACAGCCTAAGGAGGAAAAACTTAAACACAAGGTCCTCTTGGATTCAAATTTCAAGGAAGCTGAAAGAAATCATAACAGTACTATAATGAAACATTTATCATAATACAGTTACAAAAATCCATGTGAATAAATCAAACATGAACTCTCTCAGTATCATAGGAAAATAAGATGGAGTAAGAAAGCTGACTTATATTAACCAAGATGTCTCAAAAACAAATACATAACCAGAGAACCAGTTGTTCTCAATCAAAATATTACAATATCAGGGAGCCTAGCTCAACCATTCGACCATAACAAAATATTAAAATTGAGTATATATACTCAAAAATATTGCAACTACTAGGAGTGTGATCGGACCCCTGCATTCAAAGTTTCCAGTCAGCGCCCGCTCTGCCAAACTGTATAGGCCTCCTTATGTCAGACGTGATACAAGCGCAATTAGGCGTTTTACAGGAAAATCTATCTAGGAGGAAGATTCAGGTGGACAGTCTACCTTTATGGCTAATCTCTTGCAATGCTTTCCATTTATGGGGTGAGACGAGGTATCAATTGTCGACCCCCTCTTAAATAAATTCCTTCATTGGGATCAGGACGAGGCCTGACACCCATGAATGTTTCCAGGAAGTGCCCATGACTTCTTCAAGTCAATCTTGACGCCTTGAGGTTCAACAAAACTTCTTTTGTGATCAATACGGACACTTTCGGCCTTTGGCACAGCTCCTCTCCCTCCCTCCATCTTCAATGTGACCTAGGTCCATGAACCTATGCAATTGTGTGATTGTGTGCGCGACCAAGGGTGGTTTGAAAGAAAAGCATTTTTGTCCCCACAATTCAGCAAGAACCGCCACACATCCCTTTCCAAAAACCACGATTCTGATTGCGGCCCGTCCTTGAAATTTTAAAACGTGTGCACCTTCCAACCCCGTAATAGTGTGTGATCGTTGATCTTGTGATATGAGATGAGGCTCCTTGATCAACGGCCCAAATTTGGCGCTTTAGATCGACGGATCAGATCTTCCCTCTTCAAATCGACGACCGAGATCCACTTTGGGTCTTCGAGACTTCGGGCTTCAGCCCTTTGGAAGTTTTACACACTTCCCACTTCAAACCTTCCAAAGCTTGTTTCCCCGAACACTTGGATCGAATGCCACATGTTCTCTTAAATATCAACAGGTCATGCTCACCTCATGGCTTTGTGCTCTGGCGCTACACTTTATACGATTTTGGACTCCTGAATGCCCGTGAGCTGCTGATCTGAAATGGTTGATTGGATCTCCGTCATTGAAAGATAAAATTGCCTATCGCTTGTGCTTCAAGCCTGAAATGGATATTTATGAAAGATGTCCTTTGTGCCCGTGGCTATGGCTAACCTGATCGAGGATTTGGACAACTAGCTGTGGGTTGGGAAAACAGGGAGACTGGGGCACTTTAAACACGAAGGGGAAAAATCTTAAGACTTGGTCTGCGAAAAGGAGAGAGATAGGGAAAAATTAAAATCTTAGTTAGAAACCACACACCCATGGGGCTCTGAAAAGTTCATGTGATAACATTTGGATCCATAGGGGATGGCATGCTCCCTATGAGATGCCAAGAACAAGTAGTTCAAGTGCCTTAGATGTTGGGTTATGGATTCGAGTTCAAAACATTCCGCTGAGGACTACAGGCCGCCAAGCACACTATCCTAAAAAAGAAAGCAAATAGACATGGGCTCCAAAGGAGCTTATTTATGTACATCCCTAGACTAACTGATTTTTTACACAGTGCTAGGTGAAAGCGAATTTCCACCAGAGCTAGTCAAGCAACTTCCTAACTGGAAACTCACTGACTCTATCAGTGATCGATAATAGATGATGCAACTGTGATAGAAAAATGATTACATCTTTCATCCCTCCTCCCAATGTTGAAGTCAAGATAAATTTGGGAGGCTTCAATAAATGGAGGAAATGCAACTCCATGTATTCCCTTACAGGTTCGTGGAATAACTGAGGAAACCCAGAAAATTGGTAACAGAAAGTCTTCTCTGCTTCACAGCTGCTCACATATGGTTGGATGTCTCTGGTAAGCACAGGTGAGTGAAGGGTTGATGTAGGTTGTTGATCTAGCTCTTCTTTGTCTTCTCTGATAACATGTGCTAGCTAATGGCAAGAAATATCCTCATGTATATCAATGGATGGCTCCTCCTCTTTATCATGTTGCTTAGTGTCTTCATAGTGATCAAATGTAGGATAATATTGCTGCTCATCATCACTAGAATATTCATAAAAAATGGGTTGCCCTTCATATCTATGATCAACCTCTAAAACAGTAATTCCATCAAGAATATAATTGTTAAGAATATCCATTTCAGGGACAACAGTAACTGCTGCTTCTGGTTGTTCATACACATGATTTTTATCTTCAATCCTAGGTGAAAATATATCATGGGAAACCTCTTGAAGGAAAAGAGAAGAATCCTCCTCCATAACCATCTCTTATTCTAAATCTAAGACAACAAGTGTATAAGGGGTAGAATATGATACATCCATTGCTATGTAATCATCAGCGCTATTATCAAACATACCTGGAAGGCCTTCTTCATCATAAGAAAGGTTGGTCAAAACATCTGTCTCATGAACATAAATATCCTCTACGCTTATTTCACTCAGACCTTTACCCGACTCATCATACAAGGAAGACTCTATCATTTTCTCAAAGTGGGATGCAAACTTCTTACAACAGTCATCTAATATATGATGAGACATGTAAATCTCCTTTTAATATAAATTAAAATCATCGTGAAAATCCTTCAAAGAATGGATACTAGCATCAGGGAGAGATTGACACCATTCACGAGCATCTTCCTCCAAAGAAAATCCGAACATCTTGATAAAGACATCCTTGTGAACAAAATTGTGCTCAAGCATGCATATATGAAAATTAAACAAGTGTTCATCAAGATGATCATGCTTACTTCCTTTGAATCTCAGAAGATAATCATCCCATTCATTTATAGCAGGGACAACATTTGAAAAACCAGGACCAAAGGAGAAATTAAAAGGAGCAAACCTTTGAGCCAAGATTTTTTCCATTTCAAACCATTGGGGTCACCGATCGGTTCTTTAAACATGGAGTCACCAGGTGAATGATATGCATCCTGAATGCGTCTAGTCCTTGTTCACCATCAAAGACCAGATCTGATCGTGGTCATTCTCCCAGGGAACTTTCCAAGCTGAGAAAGCAACTGCTAAAGTCTTCTCGAGAAATATTCTCTGGGTCAGCTTCAGGTGTGCTAGAGGTAGCCACAACTGAAATAGTGGAGTGGAAACAGTGGATTCACCAGGTGCAAGATGAAATCTTCAGTGGTTATGATATCTGATGCACCCTCAGAATCAAAATCTCTTTGGCATTCTATCCCAGGGAAATGTCTTCAATTCGTTCCCCAACAACAATGCCAAAAATGTTAGCACTAGAAGTAACCTTCAGATTGCATTGAAGGTAAGCCCAGTACCTATCAGTTTATATGTCATAGGTAATTGAGTTTTGAGTGGTCAAATGGATAAAACTCAATAATAATAGCATTCTAACTAAGAAATCTGGACTAGCATGCACCAACCATTGAGGTCTTGAATCAACTTCAGTTAGTAAGTTGGAGTAAGGGTGAATAGAGAGAAGACTTTGGTGAAGAGAGTGTAGAGGTCTGTTGTGGACATCAGGTCTTCCAGCAACCTAAGGAGGAAAAACTTAAACACAAGGTCCTCTTGGATTCAAATTTCAAGGAAGATGAAAGAAATCATAACAATATTATAATCAAACATTTATCATAATATAGTTACAACAATCCATGTGAATCAATCAAACATGAACTCTCTCAGTATCAGAGGAAAATAATATGGAGTAAGAAAGCTAACTTGGATTAACCAAGATTTCTCAAAAACAAATACATAACCAGAGAACCAGTTCTTCTCAATCAAAATATTACAATATCAGGGAGCCTAGCTCAACCATTCGACCATAACAAAATATCAAAACTGAGTATATATACTCAAAACTGCTACAACTACCAGGAGCGTGATCGGACCCCTACATTCAAAGTCTCTAGTCGGTGCCCACTCTGCCATAATGTGTAGGCCTCCTTATGTCAGATGTGAGACAGGCGCAGTTAGGCGTTTTACAGGAAAATATATCCAGGAGGAAGCTTTGGGTGGACAGTCTGCCTTTATGTCTAATCTCTTGCAATGCTATCCATTTATGGGGTGAGACGAGGTCTCAACTTCCGACCCCCTCTTTAATAACTTCCTTCATTGGGATCAGGACGAGGCCTGGCACCCATGAATGTTTCCAGGCGTTGCCCACAACTTCTTCAAGTCAATCCTGACGCCTCGAGGTTCAAAAAATCTTCTTCTATGATCAATATAGACGCTTTCGGCCTTTGGTGTAGCTCCCCTCACTCGCTCCATCTTCAATGTGACCTAGGGCTATGACCCTACACAATTTCACGATTGTGGGTGTGACCAAGGGTGGTTTGAAAGAAAACCATTTTTGTCCCCGCAATTCACCATGAACCACCATGCATCCCTTTCCAAAAACCATGATTCTGATTGTGGCCCGTCCTTGACATTCTAAAACATGTGCACCTTCCGACCCTGCAATGGGGTGTGACCATTGATCTTGTGATATGAGATGCGGCTCCCTGGTCAACGGTCCAGCTCTAGTGCTTTATATCGATGGATCAGATCTTCCCTCTTCAAATCGACAGTCGAGATCCACTTCGGGTCTTCGGGACTTCAGGCTTCGACCCTTCGAAAGTTTTACACACTTCCCACTTCAAACCTCCCGAAGATTATTTCCCCGAACACTTGGATCAGACACCATGTGTTCTCTTAAATATCAACGGCTCATGCTCACCTCAGGGCTTTCTGCTCTAGCGCTATACTTTGCGTGATTTTGGACTCCCAAATGCATGTGAGCCATTGATCTGAACTCGTTGATTGGATCTTCGTCGTTGAAAGATAAAATTGCCTACCGCTTGTGCTTCAAGCCCGAAATGGACTATTAGGAAATATGCACTTTGTGTCCGTGGCTATGGCTAGCGTGATCGAGGATTTGGACAACTGGATGTGGGCTGGGAAAACAGGGAGACCGAGGCACTTTAAACACAAGGGGGGGGGGGAACAAAAAACGATTTTACAAGCCGAAGGGGAAAAATATTAAGACTTGGTCCGTGAAAAGGAGAGAGACAGGGCAAAATTACGGTCTTAGGTAGAAACCACACACCCACAGGGCTCTGACAAGTTCATGTGATAACACTTTGCACATCCAATCATGCCTCCAAATCATTGTGCAAGCACCACTATAAAGTATTTTCAGTCCTCCTAAGTTAGTTTCTCACTTGGTATGCTTATATATCATCTTATACTCCTTTCCCAAATTGAAGTTATTGTGGGGGTCTTCCACATTGACAATTACCTTGTCTAATCAAGCCCAAAGGATTTTCTCTAATAATTTTATGGAACAACCAGTAACATATTTTAAAAGCATAATTATTATATTATATTATCTCTATAATATATTTCCAACAACTATACGCGTGCTCAATTTTGAGCTCAAATCTAAAAGTCATAACTTTTATAAGTTACCATTTCTGCTCATTTTTTGTGTTTTTCTTATCAGTGCAATCAGGTTTGAGACCTAATTCATCCACATGTAAAAGAAAATCTAGTGATAAATAGAAAAAAACATTTACAGTGGGCACATATAGTATTTATATTGTAAGCATTGTGTAACCTTAATCTTGGCAATCTGATGCTCCAATCATTTTCCATGCTAATATGAATTTTTCAATTTTTTTTACCTTTTTCACTTTTTCCACACATAAAATTTGGATAAAATTATTATCTTTAAAATAGTGCAATTTTAGAAAAAATTCTCAACAGCTAAACTGTCCATCTTATTAAAAATAAATGTTGTCTAGGAAATTTGTTGTCATCGGTCGATTTTCCTCCATTTATACTTTAAAAAAAATTAGCTTTATTTCCTCAAGTCCACTCTAAACCCTATAGAATTTATCCAAATGCTCAAATGAGTTTCTTTGTCCTTGCTCATATTTGTTGGGTTAATCTTGACTCAGTTATAGAGTCTTGATTCGGTCATTGTTGGGTTTATCATTAATGGTTTACGAGCCCATGGTATTGGGTAACCCATGGTATTTGATGTGAGTCTTCACATGGCTATCTCCACTTGACACATGTCTTTGCATGGCTATGCATGTCCATGCATGTCTTCTCATGACTATCTCCACTCCAGGAATGTATCTTCATGGCTATCTCGAGGCCATGCATGTATTTGCATTGTAATCTAATTTTGGTAAAGGAATTAGGGTTGTAATTGATGAAGCTTATTTAATGGTTTCAGATGATCCATTGTGAAGGGGCTCAAGGAGCTTCAAGTGGCTAGTTTTTGCCTAGATTGGCCGGTTTGGCCAAGGTTAATAGATATTTATCAAGTGTTGGTTTCCCCGGTTAAGGGTTTCGAGGGTAAATCTCATGTGTCTATTTATGTGCATGATTTCATATTGTGCTATTGCTCTCTCAGTTTTTAACATGGTATCAGAGCCAGATTGGCCTGGACTCTCCAACAATAGTGGTCTAATGTTGAGATCCATGCTTATGAAATCATTGGCTTACATGATGAAGAAACAAATATATGTTTCTCAGATGCCTAGATTTGCAAACGAAAGCTTAAATTTGTTCGTAGATTTGCATATCGATTGCTTGAATGTTTGGATCTGATTATATTGAGTATAGATCTAATGGTTGTATATGTTAGGGTTGCATAAGTGAATCATTGTGAAGGCATTATTTGGATATAGGGTTTCGAACTAGCGATGAGGGAAAGCCTTTGGGGGCCAAAAAAAAACCATAGTTGGGCCGACCAAGGGATTATAAGAAGCATCATGAAGAGTGGAGCAGTAGTACCACTCGATGCTTGTTGGATGCCTACAATAAGAAATATGTGAAGTTAAGCATCGATTGAATGATAGATCCGATGATGTCAAATTTGAACGAGTTGTTGGAAGGTGGATACGATGACTTATGGTTGTCACATGATTTTCTTAGCGATGAGGTCACACCCCTCCTAAAGAATTATGGATCTGTCCATGGTCGTCTTCCCTACAAATGTGGTTTGTCAATTTTCCCCAACGAGGTTGAGATAAATGGATGAAGAATATGACTGTATCGTTGGATTGGTTGAGCGGATCCCTTATGCCATGAAGGACGACGTTGAACTTTGCCAGGGTGTTGATGAGGAATCAGACAAAATATTTAAGGCCGAGCAACAACATGAGGCGAACACAGAGAAGAGAGTTGGTGGCAGGAGCGAGGGTGGAGATCCCCAATCCATTAGAGGACGTGAGGCAAGGGAAAACATTCTAGAAGAGGCTATGGGACATGTTTGTTACGTGAGGAGCCGACTATTATGAGAAGTGGAGGCCTGGGGACTTCCAAGGGTTTTATCTACTTCATTTAGATTCTTAGATCTGCCATAGCTCGACCTTATTGTTGACATTGGACAGGAGAGGGTTTTTTAGGGTTTGGAAGAAATGGCCAACGATGATGATATTTTTCGCAAGGAAAACTTGGGGTCGAGGGATGAATGGCATTCAGACACGGTTGCGGGGTTGATTAATGGCTATGGTGAGAATGTGTTGAGTGGAATCTATAGCTTGATCTTTCATAGCAAAGAAGGATGAGTTCACACTGGGAAGCAGAAAGGCTGGCGAGGAAAACAACGCATTACTCAAAAGTGGCTCCTGAACCTAGAGATGTGATGTAGAGAAAGTGATGATGAGGAATAAGTACTCGATGAATGAGTGCTTTGGCTCATTGTATTTGGAGCAAGGAGGGATGTTGATAAAGAAGTTGGTACATGCTTCTTGCATCATTTGCTTGAGCATACAGTGGTAAGATAAGTACTTGGTCTAAGTGATTGTAATTGTATTTAGAGCAGGAGGGATGTTAGCAATGGAATAGGTTGACATTTCAAAACATCACGTGCTTGGGCATACAATTGTAACTTTTTTCTATGGATTTGGATTTTATCACATGAAAATGGGCATATGGTTGTAAGACCTATTTAAGCATGTGTACCCCTGGTTTCATGCTTCACCAATATAAAGTCTAGACATAGACCTAGGTGATAGGGGGTCATGTTGCATTCATAATACCTGATTTATAAACTTTGATGGGGGTAGGTATTTATCCCAAGTCAAGTTTAAAGGGGTGAATGTTGGGTTAATCTTGACTCAGTCATAGAGTCTTGATTTAGTCATTGTTGGGTTTACCGTTAATGGTTTATGGGCCCATGGTATTGGGTAACCCATGGTATTTGATGTGAGTATTTTCATGGCTATCTCCACACTCCACACATGTCTTTACATGTTTATGTGTGTCCATGCATGTCTTCTCATGACTATCTGCAGTCCATGCATGTATTTGAATGGCTATCTTGAGGTCATGCATGTCTTTGCATTGTAATCTAATTCTGGTAAAGGAATTAGGGTTGGAATTGATGAAGCATATTTAATGTCTTGAGATGATCCATTGTGAAGGGGCTCAAGGAGCTTCAAATGGCCAGTGTTGGGCATGGATTGGTCGGTTTGGTCAAGGTTAATAGATATCTATCATGTGTTGGTTTTCCCGGTTAAGGGTTTCGAGGGTAAATCTCACGTGTCTATTTATGGGCATGATTTCTTGTTGTGCTATTTCTCTCTCAGTTTTTAACAATATTCCTCACTATCCAAAATTCATAATCAATTGCGCCACTCCTAGTGGGTACTATCATGTTCTTCAAAAACTAGTCTTCTTCAATTTTTAGAATTCAAGAAACAATTCTACAAATATACCCTCGATGAAATTTTTGTGGTCCTGGTCACTAAGGCATTACATTTGGAATTAAATGTCCAACTAACTTTATATGCTCCATTTATGGCCAAAATAAGAAATTGGCTCTGTATTTCTCCTTTTTTTAGTTGGTGTGGCATGTTGATATGTCACATGCTTACATGGTAGGTGATATGGAGTCTATCTAGAGTCTACATGGACTTTCCATGTCATTCTCTAGCCTACTTAAGTGTTCTAGATTCATAGGGGTTGGCATAATTATGAACCATCGATCTTAGTTTATGGGAGAGATCTCAACCATTCGCAAAAATTGCTTCTCTATCCTCCAAGCTTTTCCTCCAATCATTGGAATGGGTTGCCAATTTTTTATCTAGTTTCCTAGATGTAATATTGACCATTCATGGCACTTTATTCTCTCTCCTTGAACTTTTTTCCCAACCACCACAATGGATTTTCATCCATTGATGTGTTTTTCCCCAATTAATCTAGGACATTCGCAATAACTTAACCTTTCGAGCCTTCTCTCTCTTGAATCGACCATGAGAAGATCCCCATCATAGATATCATTTCCCTCAATTAATCTGGGCTTCTCGTAATAATTATTTATCTCCTATATAACCTTTTTCGCATTTACCATAAGAATATCTCCACCATACATCTCATTCCGCTAGCTTAATATGGGCTATTTGCAACAATTGTTTCTCTCTTCTAGAACTTTTTTCTCTTTTTCTATGAGAGGATATCCATAGAAAATCTCATTATTCTTACTTAATATGGGCCATTTGTGGAAAATTATCCTTTTGAACCTTCTCTCTCTTGGATTCCCCGACGATATCTTGTGAATCGTTGATCGAAATGGGTGAATGTAATCTTGGTCATTCACAACATAGATCTTCTCCAATAAGATGCATGCATGTCAAACACCACATATCTTCTCTTCCATTTATCTCCCATGAGAATATCTATTGATTTCAGCTCAAGCCAATATGTGCTTTACATTTATCCCTCTCTCTTTTCATAGAGAAATTCATGGGAGAAAGAGCTTTGGTGGATATATTTAACAAGTCTGGAACTGCACATGCTAATTTGCCCAAATATATCCTTCACCCCAATAAATTCCCACTTTTCCTTAATAAGGCCACTCATGGCCTTAAGAATTTCATGATTGCTCCTATACTGGATATGTTGGTAATAACTCTTGGGCTATTTCGTGGCTATATTTCAGTGTTACCAACAAATTCTACACATATATGAATTCCAACTATATAAAACCACCATAATTGCCTAAACGTTGGAATCACCCAGACATCAACCCTAGATTCAAACTCATGATCCTTTTCTTTCATTCCCAAGACCGAATTTGATTCCATTCTAACATTTCAAACTTTTATCACCAATATTTTGGGCATATATTTTATTTTTACCAATTTTACCCTTTCTTCCCAATTTCCATAGAGTTGAACTATGGGCATTATGAATTCACATTAGCTACACTTATACCACTTGTTGATGCCATTAATAATAATATTGGCTATGAATTAATTCCATTATTTCAACATTTTGGATGTTATGATAACATTTTCCCAAATCCTCAGTAAAGGTTTTTGTTAAACAGTTGGCATGCAACTATGCAATTTCATCTGAACATTCAATTTTTTTGCCCAATATAGCCTAGTGTCATTACATGAGATCTCAACATCTTCCCATAAACATCAATCCACCTCCAGGCGTTAATTCCATCAATCTAGAATATGTTTTCCCCTAATCTGCATTGAGACATTTTGTCAAACACTTCATAGAAAAATTGTAATTTATTTTTGCATGGTCTAATTTTGCCCCATGCAACCCAGTGTTGTAAGCAATAGCTTTGATACCACATTTTAATGTATCCAACTACCTATATACTCTTATTGAGGTGATGGCCACTCAAAAACAACCCAATTGTATCACTTATGCATTGTTAGGGGGAAACAACGCAAATAGATGCAAATTATTTAATTTAAGAAAACTATGAATAAGTGCAAGCCTTCTAAAACAACCAAGAATGTGTTTATTTATTAATTACAACATTATTCTAGTTTCAAAGAGCCATGTCCAACATGCATTCATCACAAAGTAATCCATAACAAAATACATAACAAGTAAATGCCAAAAACTTGCATATTCATAAACGACAATGGAATACTTATCTTTCTAAAAATTAATCACCAACTAGCTACAAACGAAGAACATTCCACCCAACCATAAGCTCTCCATACACGCATACTCTTTTTCACAAAGGCCACCCCCAAGCCAAGATATGAATCCATAAAAATGAAATCCTATTAGTCGGCTCTAATTCCTCTCATTTAGCACAATTCTAGAGCTCTTATCTAGGGAATTAATATTGTATCCCATACTAGACACACCAATCTTATTTCATCTAGTCACACTCTTTCCCCATCATCCTACAAAACACAAGGAATGGGATCCCCTTCTTTTCTAAATATCCCCTTAGGATATCCCACTTCCTTCCAATGCTACAATGCAGACTGGCTAGGAAATCTCTAATGCTAGGAACTAAGGAATTCAACTATGAACAATGGCTTCTTTTCTCTTCAACATTCACCCATAATTATGGCCATGGTTTTCACATGGTTAGGGTGGAAATACTTAGTAACAATTATGGTAGCATAGAAGCAAAGAGAGAGACAACCAAGAGAAGAATAAACAAGAAAAATGATAATGAATTTGTATGTCTAAAATTCATAGATTATATTTGCATGTTAAAAAGACACCACATGCCTCCCCTTTGGGAAAATAATCTCAAGGTTGATGAATAATTAAATAAGCATAGAAAAAGGTTAGAGAACTTAGGATAAAGGGATGGATGACAATAAAATATTATTGTTTCTTGGTATGCCCCTGAGCCCCCTTTCTTCCCCTCTTGTGAACTCATAGCCCCCTTTCTTTTTCCTTCTTCATTTGCAGCCTTTACTGTATTTGTATTATATTTCAATGTGATTATTACAAAGCCAATGGCCATACTTTATTTAGAACACATATATCTAGGCTTATAGCCATTTCATCTTTACATATACATTCATAATCGAGGGGTCTAAATGGGGGTTTTACAAGGTTATTTCCTTATCGACCATAGAAGTTGAATATATAGGTGGAGTTAATGCTAGCACAAAAATAATGCAGATTCACATCCTAATAGGTAAGATTGGATTTCCCTTTGGAAAGTTGACTATAGTGTTTGTGGCAATCAAAGTGCAATACAATTAGCTTATAACCTTGTTACGCATAGTAAAATGAAGCACATGAAGCTTGATGCAAATTATTTGAGATAGGTGGTACAAGAGAAAATTATGTCTCTTGTTTATTGCATGACAAATAATCAAATTGTTGATATCTTTATGAATCCATTAGTAGAATCTAAGTATATGAAACTTTGGGCTATGTTTGGGCTTTGGGAAGCTACACTTAAGGGGGTTGGGGTGGGTGTAAGGATAATGAAAAATCTTGAATCCCTTAAGATTTGTGCTAGTGGGGGGTTATTAGGTAAAAGGATATTTCCCAACTCCGAAGTTTCTAGAGTCATATGGTTGCATTCTAGAGATATTTGAAAGCCGACCGGTTGATTGGTGCATAAACTGAGGAATCAAAGTGGACTATGTCTTCCTCATTTTAAGGGAGTTAGTTACACTTTTGGGTATATATAGATGATTGTATGGATTGATCTACCATACATTCATTTTATA
The DNA here is from genome assembly GCA_009831015.1 of Picea engelmannii. NCBI lineage: Eukaryota > Viridiplantae > Streptophyta > Pinopsida > Pinales > Pinaceae > Picea > Picea engelmannii. The sequence goes on from ML786627.1 coordinate 221,763, forward strand.
TGTTGAGTTATGCTCACTCATGCTTCAACATTGTAAAAGTCTCTTTTGACACCACCTCTCTCTCTTGGAATTCATAGTTAATCACGTATGCAATTCTTGGGTTCTCCAACACTTTGTGAACCAAAATATCTATGACTTCTTTTGGAGCAGGAAGTAGTTCTTTGGCTGAAAGTTCTCTTAGATAAAAACATGCATTGGTATATTCCTATAAGAGTATGTATGTTAATAAGCTTATGAACTTGTTGAAATGATAAAGAAAGCTAGATAGAGGGTCATCAATGTTGAAAATATGGAATCACAAAGGTGTCATACGATGTTCAATCTCCAATATTGGAAAAACGATACATAACCATTGGTTTGTATAATGTTTATACCATCCATGAAAAATGCAACACTATTACAAGGTGTATAATTCTCTAAAATCCAAGTCAAAAACATGTTTTTCTCGAGTTAATTTCACTTTTCAATGTAAGCAAGGAAATGTTAGGTAATGATGCCCTATTAGAGTTTGAAAGGGAAACTTTATTGAGTTTGGCAAATAGATACCAAGTCAAAATGTTTAAGAATCAATTCAATGAAAGGTGCAAATGAGATGTTGAGGAAAGAGGCTGGATGACCAATGATATACAATTTATCCCCCATATCAAAGAAAGTTGAGACAAGAGTAAAACTAAGCCTTGAGAATGATTTGGAAAATGTGGATATATGGATAGAGAGGAATATCATCTAGTTGATAGAACATAAAACCATGTTATAAGGCAACTTGAAATATATTTCTCTATTGTAGAGTAAACACACTAAAACATTTGAGATAGTAGAGTTTACACTAGAATCTGCATCAATATTGTTAGAGTTAGAAAAGCTAAACTTGAGGATGCCACAAAATCCAACCAAAGACGATCCTATATTTTTATTGTCAATATTTGATGTTTGAATTAATCAACTGAAAACTTTTTTAAAGATCTGATTTTCAAGCCTTGAAAGCATTATGTATATTTTATTAAAGACCTTTTTTTTTAACTTTTTCATGTTATGAATTATTACCTAACCTCGCCATGGTGGTAGGAGACCACTTCTTCGTCGTATTTAGATAAGTGTTAGGAGTATATTCCTAAGATATTTTATGATAAAAAACTAATGGTGTGATTAGGGGATTGTAACACCCCAGGCTTTGAACCCCCATTTTAAATAATGTATTGTTACAATGTCGAGAGGCCAGGGTGCCCAAACAATTATTAAAAGGCCAGTGTGCCCAAGACATGTAATGTTTTCTATCATTATTAATAATAAATACATGGCTGGTTGCTAGACGGACAAGGACTAGAGTTATAGGGGGCTATGATTCCACAAGAGAGGGGGCTTGAGGGGCTAAGTGTTTATTCCTATGTTAATTACCCTTTTTTCCTAAGTGAGGGGATCGGTTGCGTGAGCTTCTTGGGGAAGTCCATGAAGTTCTTGATTCCCCACGAAGTTACTTAAACCTGCCTCTGGTCTGATGGGGGGGTTCGACTGATGGCTTGTTCGCTGATTTTTCTGTACGTTCATTCGTTTCCCTCACACACTTTCATGCACTCACTCACTCATTCATTGATCCATCCTCATTCACGTCTTGGCTTGGGAAAGGGAATCGAACTGCTGAAGATTATCCACAAGATAGTTGGTTGTAATGGTCGATGGTGCTATCCAGCTATGACTTGGGGCCTGCATGTCTGAGATGCGTTGTCCTTTTCCCTGTTTTTCTCACAAATGCGAGTCCTGAGAGTTCCAGCATTGAGATTATGGACAATTTGTGCTGGAGGCCCTAGAAAAAGGAGAAGGACTGCCTAAGGGACTGCGTGACAAAGAAGGGTGGAGGTGCATTCTCTTGGGGTGGTACAGGTTGGGTGGAAGAGAGATGGGTACTTGGATTGTTGTGGGTGCTGGGAAACCTGTGAGAGCTTGAGAGCTGACTAGTTTGGGAACCCAAGTACACTCTGGAACCGTCCTTGTGGATTCATAGCCCTGGCTAAGAGATGACACTACTGTTGAGATTTGGAGCAGGGGTGTCTATGGTTGGGTGGAACGTCCTTGGTCTGCAGCCAGTTGGTGTCACCTTTTTATAAAGATAAGTGCTCTTTGTTGTGATATTATTATCTGTGTATGAATGTATTATGTTGTGTATTTTAATTATCGTTTAAATAAATCTTAGATTATGCATGCTTGTTGGATATTGTTGTGCATGTTGTTAAATCTTTTATCTTATGCGTCCTTATTAAAGAAAGAAGTTACCGGTAAGAGTGTGAAGTCCAAGGGTGGGCTTGAAGGTAGCATACCCCGGCCTGTGGGTGGTTGGGTATGTTACATTTTGGTATCAGAGCTTTTGGTTGAAACACCATGTCGGTATGGGCCAGGTCTATTGGTCAGAGTCTTGTGGTTACAGATCAAAATATGACCTTGGAGTTGAAAATCTCAGGAGGAATGGCGTTGCAGAATCTATGCAGGATTTAGATCACCAAAGACCCATTCTAAGGGGTTCGAAGGATCATGACCGTACCCTTTGGATTAGAGAGCGATCGCCATTGTAGGATGAGGGGAGATCTGGGATCGTTGGATCGGAGGACAGGTGAACAGGGGTCGTCTAATGAAAATGAAGCAAGGGTTAAGGTCAACACCATCAGATCCCATTGGAGAGAGATATCAACGGACAACCGGAATTGCGGGGAACCAAGTTGCATGGGAGATAATTCCCCAAGGTGGTCCTGCAATCCAAACCACGGTTTCACCGAGGGGTTATGTGTAAACGTCAGGAGAATTGTGAGGAAAAAAGCAGGTTACTCCAAACCGCTGATACGTTCCCCCACAAATTGAAAGGTAGTAAGTGATGTGACATGTTAGGGCTCGAACATTGAAACTCCGTATAGCCGAAGTAGATCATGACGGTCGATCACCGAGAGGTACATGTCAGCAGATCAGTAACTCCGGAGAAATCAGTTCGAGAGGTTTTAAGTTGAGATTTGAAACTCCCAAAGACCCGAAAGGATCTCAGCCATTGATCTACTGAGAGCCACATGTCACCAGATCTAGGGCTTCAGATAAAATCCAGTGGGGCCAGATAAGTTTTGAAGTTTGAGATTTCTAAAGACCCGAAGTGAATATTAGTCGTCTAATCTAGAAGGACACATGGCGACAGATTGGCCAGTTCGGGAATTCAAAGTTCGGGAGAATTGGAAGTGTGCCAGTATGGAAACTCCCAAAGTCCCGAAGCTTGAAGAGCCGAAGTGATGGGGAACGATGACGTCACCTAGAGGTGATGTGGATCCTGGTATTCCCGAAGTGACGTGGCTTGTGGACGTCACCTGGGATGACATGGACACATGGGATGTGTGCCACGTGTCAATAAGTTTTTAGCATATGGAGTATTGAAATGTCAGTTAGAACATGACACATGTCACCCACCCGATTGGGCCACGTTTCCGCTTCCAGTATTTCGCCACGTGGTGACAGATCATGCAGTCTGAAGACTGGGCACTCCAGTGGGGAAGGATGTGATAGGTTTTGTTGGGTTGAAAACTATGGAAGGCCTGAAGGCCAGAGTACATATCGACCATTGATTCCAGAAGAAACACGTCAAAGGATCATCGACTTCGGGTAAAATCACTCCGGGAGAACATGCAGGAGGAAAGTTTGGAACTTTCAAATCCTAAAAAGTTGAAGCGATTCACATCCATTGATCTGTGGGAGGACACCCGTCAATAGATCATGAACTCAGGTAAAATCATTCCGGCAGGAGGCAAGTGAGGAAAGTTGAGACTCCCAAAGCGCGGAGTCCCAAAGTGGATCTCGATCGTTGATCGTGAAAGAGGACGAGGACCGTTGATCCGGTCCTGGCTGAAAGTTCTGAAGTCTCAAAGCTCTGGACAAGTTCTTTTCAACTAAGTAGAGGGTCATGGCCGTGGTCATATGCATATTAAGAGCTGAGGGAAGGAGGGTTAAGGGCCGAATTGGTGGTCTTCGAGACAAAAAAGTTCTAAGGAAGGATTTAGTCTTGGTTTCTAGTCATGGTCACCTGGGAAGGTGGCTTGAAGGAAGCACCTGCGTAGGATGAAATTCTGTGTCAGCCAAGGATAACAGGACACTGTTATTTTCAGAGAATGGGGATATGATCTCCATGAACAAAAAANAAAGACATGTAGCATGGTTTGGAAATTTTGTTTATCATATGCATAATTCTAGCAAAATGGTCACTTGCACATTTTGCAGAATTAAGGGGTTTAAACACATCAACTCAGGATGTGTATGGAGGAAATGGAAGAAGGCGAGGGAGCCTCCAGTAATGATAAGGAGGCAAAAGGCCAGAATACCAGAGTTGTTAATGCAGAGACAGTCCAATGGACGCAAGGGAAAAGGAGAACATGAAACATTAATAGAAGCGGTAAGAAGCTTGAAGATGGAAGTGCAGATCTAAAAAGAAAACAAAGAGAGACTGATGAGAGAACAAAGTTAGATAAATGCTCGAGTGTTGCAGAGCTTAAATCAGTTGCAGAGACAAACGAAGAAAGGATCAAACTCAAGACAAGAGGAAGAAGATAGGTTCCATGAAAGAAGGGATGATCGTGGAAGAGTCGGTTATTCCAAAAGTGTTAGAAGATCTCATGGACACCACTCACCTCCTTACTCAGCAAGAAATTTTTATGCATCGGATGATCCCGTAAGCAGTCAAGAGGTGTCTCCTATCAGACACCAAAGAAGGAAACAAGAGGTAGATAGTTTGCAAGGAGAGATGAGGAAGCTCAAGCCACCTTCCTTTGAGGGTGAAAGAGAAAGGGAAGATGATGTCGAAGCATGGTTGTTGGGGCTAAGGAGATATTTTCAGTTGCATAACTATTCATCAAATCTGGAAGCCAAGACTACCACCTACCATTTACACGGGAAAGTTGCAATGTGGTGGGACCAAATGAAGCAAGTGGAGCACATTAATGAGAGTAGGATCACTTGGAAGTAGCTCAAGAAGTACTTCCAGAAGGAGTACCTCTCAGATCATTTCTATGATAGGAAAATGCATGAGTTCTTTGAACTCACATTGGGAAGCATGACTATGGCAGAGTATGAGAAGAATTTATTGGGATTGTTAAAGTATGTCAGGTTCATTGGTGATCAGAAAGTGAAAATACATAGATTTCTAAGTGGATTGCCAACCTTTTATAAGGAAAAGATCAAGCATGATGAGCCCAAGACCTTGACTGAATCCATCATGAAGGCTAAATACCTATATGATCAAGGCTAGAGAAGAGAATCTCTGTAGAAATCTTGGAAGGACAAGAAAAATGTGAAGTCTAGTCAGAGGAGGAAGGATTCAAACCTTCCTTCAATAAGAATGAGACTAATAGAAATCATCAAGATCGGTATGCTAAGGGAGATTTCAAGAAGGAAGATTCCTTGGGAAAAAGGGGAAGACCACCAATCCAATGATGGGGATGCAAGGAATATCACATGTACAAGGATTTCCCACATAGAAAGGACAGAGTGAAGACTATGCACAACATCCAAGAAGCTACAACAGTCGAATATATGGGAAGAATCTATGCAGCTTTAAATGATCGACAAGCAGAGTACCAGTCCAATATGATCGAGGTGGAAGGTAAGATCATAAATCAGCTCGTTGCTATTTTGATTGATTCATGAGCAATTCATTGTTACATTGATCCTAAGATAGTGGATAGATTACATTTGGAGAAAAGTAAACTTGGAAAAGCAAGTTTGGTTCAGTTAGCCACTGGAACCAAAAGAAGAATCCATGACATGGTCAAAATTTGTTCCATAAGTCTTAATGGCGTGAATACTAATATTGATCTAAATATCATACCATTGGGGTCTTATGATATTATGATTGGAATGGATTGGTTGGACAAGCATCATGTCGTCCTAGATTTTCATAACAAGACATTTACATGTCTTGATGGAAATGGAAAACAGAGCACTATGAAAGGAGTTCCAAGACCCATCTCTTTAAGGGAGATTTTAGCCTTACAACTAAAAAGATGTTTTAGGAAAGGATGTCAATTGTATGTAGCTCATGTGCAAGAGACAGATAATACAAAAGGGCCAAGCCTCGAAGATTTCTCGGTACTACAGGAATTTGAAGATGTATTACAAGAAATACCTGGATTGCCACCAAGAAGGGAGATAGAATTCTCAATTGATTTAGTGCCAGGAGCTGCCCCTGTGTCAAAAACACCTTACAGAATGAGAACACCAGAGTTAAAATAATTACAAATGCAGTTGGAGGAATTGTTGAAGAAATGGTACATACATCCAAGTGTTTCACCTTGGGGAGCACCAGTACTTTTTGTCAAAAATAAGGATGGAACCTTGAGGTTGTGTATTGACTTCCGATAGCTGAACAAGTACACTATAAAGACCAAGTATCCTCTACCCCGAATTGATGACCTCTTTGATCAGCTAAGAGGAGAAAATATATTCTCAAAGATTGACCTGAGGGAAGGATACCATCAGGTAAGAATCAAGGAAGAAGACATTCATAAGACATCCTTTAGGACCAGGTATGGGCATTATGAATTTGTAGTGGTGCCATTTGGACTGATCAAGCAGAATTTAAAGGCAGCTTAGGATAGATAGAAAGTTTATGCAGACAAGAACATGACAGCTAGAGAATTTAAAGTAGGGGAGCACATAATTTTGAAAGTGAAGCCCAAGAAAAGATCTTTGAAATTGGGTAGTTGTACAAAGATGATAGCCAGATTCTATGGTCCATTTGAAATATTAGACAAAATAGGGCCATTTTCATACATGCTTTCATTGCCTTCTTCCATGAATGTGCATAATGTATTTCATGTATCTTTACTAAATAAATATGTACATGACCCTAACCATGTTATTGATTGGCATATAATTCAGGTAGAGACAGAGGGATATTTTCAGGTTCAGCTAGTGCGGGTATTGGACAGAAAAGACAAAATGCTCCGAAATTGAGTTATAGAGTTGGTAAAAGTTCAGTGGACCTGCTACGGTCCTGAAGATGCTACCTGGGAGCATGAAGATGCCATGCAGGCAGAGTGTTAGGAAAACAGGACCGTGGAGCAATAAAATAAAACAAATGCGGAAACAAAACACAGAAGATACACAATACAATAGAGACATAGATTTACGTGGTTCACCCAGTGTGGGCTACGTCCACCAGAGAAATTGTCAGGTCCTTCCTTTATTATTATCCAGCATATGAAGGGATACAACCTACAGCAAACCCGTTGTAACTTCCTCTTCTTTCTCTCACAGTCTCCTATCTCAGAATACAATATTCGCCATCAACCATAGCCGCAACACATTTCCCTCATAAAAGAGGGTTGCCTTCTAGGGCAAAAACCCTAACATAATTTCTACCGTTAGATCTGCGACCTTATAATGAACGGTCCAGATTTACAATGAAATTACAATATACATTTACAAGGCAATTTTTGCTTTGGGGGCTTCGCCCCCGAACCCCCGTTGGGGGGTCGCTTGCCCCCAGACCCCCCAACTGAGGGGATAGCCCCCCCGGACCCCACAGAGGGGGTACCCCCCCTCTGCACTCCCCCGCGTGGAAGAGTGTACATACTTTTGGGGTGTAAATACTTCATGGGGTATAAACACGGCTGAAAGTAAAAGACCTCTGAATCAGGAAGATAATCAGGATCCACAACCAACACAGAGTACCCATAGATTTTTGAATAAATTTGAGATTTTGATCTCTATTTTGTATATGCACTGAGGACAGTGCCAAAATAAGGGGGAGGGGATGTAACACCCCAGGTTTTGAACCCCCATTTTAAATAATGTACTGTTACAATGCTGAGAGGCCAGGGTGCCCAAACAATTATTAAAAGGCCAGTGTGCCCAAGACATGTAATGTTTTCTATCATTATTATTAATAATAAAATGGTTGGTTGCTAGACGGACAAGGACTAGAGTTATAGGGGGATATGATTCCACAAGAGAGGGGGCTTGAGGGGCTAAGAGTTTATTCCTATGTTAATTACCCTTTTTGCCTAAGAGAGGGGATCGGTTACGTGAGCTTCTTGGGGAAGGCCAAGAGGTTCTTGATTCCCCACGAAGTTACTTAAACCCACCTCTGGTCTGATGGGTGGGTTCGACTGATGGCTTGTTCGTTGATTTTCCTGTACGTTCATTCATTTCCCTCACGAACTTTCATGCACTCACTCACCCATTCATTGATCCATCCTCATCCGCATCTTGGCTTGGGAAAAGGAACCGAACTACTGAATATTAGCCACAGGATAGTTGGTTGTAATGGTCGTTGGTGCAATCCAGCCATGACTTGGGGCCTGCATGTCTGAGATGTGTTGGTCTGTGCCCTGTTTTGCTCACAACTGCGAGTCCTGAGAGTTACAGCATTGAGATTATGGACCAATTGTGTTGGAGGCCAAGGAGAAGGAATGCTTGAGGGACTGCGTGGCAGAGAAGGGTGGAGGTCTATTCTCTTGGGGTGGTACAGGCTGGGTGGAAGAGAGTTGGGTACTTGGATTGTTGTGGGTGCTGGGAAACCTGTGAGAGATTGAGAGTTGACTGGTTTGGGAACCCAAGTACACTCTGGAACCATCCTTGTGGATTCATAACCCTAGCTCGGGGATGACACTGCTATTGAGATTTGGAGCAGGGGTGTCTACGGTTGGGTGGAACATCCTTGGTCTGCAGCCAGTTGGTGTCACCTTTTTATAAAGAGAAGTGCTCTTTGTTATGATATTATTCTCTGTGTATGAATGTATTCCGCTGTATATTTTAATTATCGTTTAACTAAATCTTAGATTATGCATGTTTGCTGGATATTGATGTCGATGTCATTAAATCTTTTATCTTATGCGCCCTTATTAAAGAAAGAGGGTACTAGTAAGAGTACAAAGTCCAAGGGTGGGCTTGAAGGTAGCATACCCCGACCTATGGGTGGTTGGGTATGTTATAAACATACTTCAAACAATATATATATATATATATATATATATATATATATATATATATATATATATATATATATTGTTTGAAGTATGTTTATTTATTTTCATTCCTTTTGTGCTTTAACTCATTGAACTTATCTCCACAAGAAATCACTTTTGGTGCTTCCATTTAATGGATTAGCTTATCATTTATGGCTACCTTTTTTGTTATAATGTTTTGCTTCTATTTATTGTTTTCCCATCTCTCTCATCGTGAATATTGAAATTAATTAGTGAAGAAATTGCCCACGCTTAGTTGAATTCATAGATCAATTATGCATTTTAGCACTTTTCTTAATCAATGGGAGAAGAAGCTTGACTTGAAAAGATGCTCGATGACAACTAATAGAGATTAAGGCATGTGAAAGGAAGAGTGCATTAGTAAAGTATACTTAAGATAACTAATATTTTTAACCTATCAAAGTCTTTATATCATTACCTTTATTAGTCCCTACCCTTCGGGCTAGTAAGGACTAATAGTAATCAATTTTCAGTTTTTTTATTAAATTGACATAGAAACCAATGTTTTGTAATAGTTTTAACTAAAATTTTCCGCAAAGCATGCAACTTAGGTGGTTCGTTAATCTAAGTTTTAAATTCGACTTTTTATTTGGCCTCTTCCGAAGGCAGAGGGAAAAAAGAGATTAGTTTATCTACACACATTTGTATACTAGTTTTTCTAAAATGAAGTAATGCTAGAAATGAATCTAGCATTACTTCTTAACATTTAATGTTTGTTACAATCCATATCCCATAGTGCATTTGTTGTTCAGTTAATCCACAACTGCCATTTACAACATCATGCAAAACTACACGATCCTGCAAACGTGGTTCTCGTCCTTCGCGATATGATACCTCTTTTGTACTGCTCCTCCTTCGCAATATGATACCTCTTCTTTACCTGCTCCTGTACAACACACACACCATTCTCTCCACGAAATCTTTGCATAAAATTGCTCAATGTGGTATTTACCCGGTTCTATCTCTTGTCGTGAAGAGGAGGCGAAGGTCTCATGTTCCAGAATCTCGACCAACTGTGTTCCATAATCTCGGCCAATTGTTCTTTATACATGCTATCAAAACTGAAGATCGGTTCCATAGCAACGACCTACTTTGTAAGTTTACTCCCTATAAGTTTTTGTTAATAATACTTGTATGTGTCTATATTCAGAATATTGATTTCAGAAGTAAGGAAAGCAGAAGTAAGGCAAGATCAAGAGGAAGAAGGCTTACCAAATTGCAATTGGAAGGTCAAGCACTTTCCCTCCACTATGATATCATGCTTCAACTTGCTACGAGCTACCCTACTTTAAGCCCGCCCTAGTACATAACTCGTAAAATCCGGAGAGAGATGGGAGATAGTTCATCAACATAAATGAGAGTTCTTTGAGTAGGGAGAAAATGTTGATGTTCCATTTGTTCTGGAGAGACAGGCCTTCTTAAGCACTAAATTCATTGCCTCTTAGCACCCTCTGCCATCCAATGCGAGCAAATTGTCTTCTGGATTTGTTCTTTATAAAAAAACGGAATTTCTTTTCTTCTCTTTTCTAACCTTTTTGCACATTGGCAAGCTCCCAAATTTAATATCCATTACGCAACCTTTACTTGAAGTAGAACATGATCACTCAGAATGATATCCGGGGGAGATAATAGGTAAATATAGCGCAGGGTGGAGTGGGAAGGGACATAAAACGTAGAGCAGACAATAAGCATCGTAAAGTAGGGAAGGCCGTAACTATCACTATCTATCTATACTATGGATTAATCCGCCATAACTTGCTCACTCACTATCCAAGAACGAGAAATGAAGCATCTCTGCTGGGAATGCGACCATGGTTGGCATTCCTGAGCAACCAGTTTTCTCATAATGGACTAGGTTAGGACCCACATCCTGTCTTCCCCAGAAGCAAGCCAGGTCGGCCTTATCAATTTCCTCTATTGCAAGCAAGGTTCGTTATTTCATAATGAACGAGCTACGCAACTGTGGGAGGGTTTTAACATATTATGAAACTATATAAAAGGGTGAAACGACCTTCGCTACTGGATTCACTACAACCGGCTCTGGTTCAGGGTAAATTTGGTCAACTGGATTTGCATGTGGATCCGCTACTTTTGAAGTCTATGCTCCTGACTTTGTGCCCACCTTTGTCTATGCTACTGGTGCTGAATAACCTCCTTAATCTCCCGTTGCGAGTGCTCCCATATCTGCCTCTTTAATAATAGTCATTTTACTAAGAACTAATAGCACCCTTCCCGGTCCGAGAGCCAATTGATTCAAAACCATCAGAAGGAGAGGCAAAAGTATAGGGAGTAGGTCCACCCATAGATGGTATATTTCAAGTTTCCAACTAGTTAACCTCAGTCGAGGGAGACACTCATTTTCCTCTTCTATATCTACAATACTTCATGTGCCCCATATCCCCATATTGATTAGGCTTGCATATCCAGGCATCATCATCCACGTGATCCTTAAGAAATCGAGCCATTTCGGCGCTCAGATTCCCTCATAGAATTCATCTTTCACAAAAATATTGTACGTTATTATTCTTCCCATCTATTTCCAAAACCTCCATTAAACCTGCAAAAGCCAAGATCAAACCCCGCGGGAAGCCAGAGAAAAAGAAGAAACCAGTAAAATCCCACGCATGAAAAAATCTAACAAGGAAAGAAATAGACAACACAAATATTCAATGAATAGCCGCCTTCTTACACTCATATTATGATATATTTGGACTTGGGAAGATCGATCTGGTTTCTAGTCTTCCATTGCGGAAGGGAACAAGGCGTAGGAAGGCGCTCGATCTAAAAACCTTGACCCCGAGTACATCTCAGGAGAAACACAGACCCTAGCTCACCCACCATTACAGTCGATCTCTAGATTGGCATATGCCAAGGATAGAACCGCTCTTTACTTTCTTCGACCTATCGTCTAGACTCGGAGAATTTGTGGTGCACAATTGGTATATTCCTTGTCACCGCAACTTCCACAAATGTAGAATACTTGCGCACAATTTGCATTTAACAGGCGAAATCAAACACAGATAACAGACTACAAATAGGTATTAAAAAGGCGCAAATGCGATGATCTCGTCAGTATTCCAGTATGAACAACAAATTAGGAAAGTCTGACACACGCCCACGCCCACGCCCACGCCAACAGGCGGGCTGAAAAATACAAAAGGTGGTGTGTCATCTATCGGATCAGTAAGATAAGAGTAAGCTTGAAAATAATAACCTTTCACAGATACATAACCCACCGTGACAACTACCAGTCATTAGTGTTCAAAGCACAGTTTGTTTAATTGAATTATATTAATGATCCAGAGCTTCATGGATGTTTCAATGCATACAACGAACTTCTTTTATGAAACGTATTGTTTTTGGAACTATCAATACTATCTTCACACAACGTTTTATATTTAATATTAAATTTTAACTATTAATAGTTTGGGGTTTATTAGTCTTTGTATTGTTAGCTTTTAGTTGTCAACCGCTCAATTTACTTGCAGCCTACATAATTTTCTTTGTTGATTCTTGCTCAAGCACAATGAGATAAACCCTAGCTTTGTAATGACTAACCTTATTTGAGCTCGTATTACACTCAGCTAATGCACTGGTAAGCACGTTTTTTTTTTCCTTCTTGGCATGGACTTGTTGCTCTACAACCCTTTTGTTTTTAAAGTTTTTGGTTCATATACATATATATGTTTTTGAATTAATGTTTCATATAAACCTTGTCAAACTTATAGTGTAAATATTTATATATATTGATATTTGAACATGAACATGAACAACTAGCATGGTGATGCATCGTTTTAAACCATAACCCAACCCAACCAAACAACCATTAGTTGCATGAATAATAAGTAGTGGAATATAAGGTAAGACATCACTCTTATAATAGTGGGGTTGAGGTATACTAGTTCTAATAAAGAGGATGAGGATAAATCTCATCCCCAATGAAACTTATAGTGTAAATATTTATATATATTGATATTTGAACATGAACAATTAGCATGGTGATGCATTGTTTTAAACCATAACCCAACCCAACCAAACAACCATTAGTTGCATGAATAATAAGTAGTGGAATATAAGGTAAGACATCACTCTTATAATAGTGGGGTTGAGGTATACTAGTTCTAATAAAGAGGATGAGGATAAATCTCATCCCCAATGAGTGCGAGTTGGGATGCCATGAAGGATGTAGTTTGACATGGGTGTAGAGATCATTTCCAACTACACCTTCTATAAGTTTTTGTTTTGTTGTAAATTGCTCTGAATTGAGTATGAAAACAATGTGAATTGCTCTGAATTGAGTATGAAAATGGATGCCATGGGGATATGTTTAGATAATAGTTTATAACATTGAATGAGCTAGGCCAATTGACAACATGGTGGGAGAACAATAGGACCAATTTGATGTGATGAAAGAATTGAAGTGTTTCGTGTTGAAGAAAAAATTGTGTTGAAGAAAATCAGTTTGCAAACTTGTTTTCAAGAGACACCACATCATTTTAGGTTTGTTAATGGAGAATATGACATTGTCAATGATGTTTCTATAGTTGAGATGCCAAGACCAAGAATATCAGGGCTGATTGATGGAAAAGGGGGAGAACAATGGCACTGATATAAACTAATGAAATAATTAAATTGTTTCATGCTAAAGAAAAACCTTTTTTGAAAGAATTGAATGTTGAAGAGAACTTGTTTGCAGGAGACACAATGTCATATTAGGTTTGTTAATGGAGATGATGATTGTGTTGATGATGTTTCTACAATCGAAGCACTAAGACTAAGAATATTAGGCTCACATGTGAGATGGAAATTGTAGGTAATTGTTCTAAAGTGACTTTTTAAGGGCGACTTTTTTGTTTGTTTCAATTACTTGTTAGGCTAATTGACTTCATGATTGCTCTGTGTAGGTTAGCCCTACAACCCCGACTGGGATATCAACAATTGAATTGTTCAATCCAGGAAATGATGTACGCATGCTAGTAAAACCTTTGAGTAATATTGATTAAATAAGAATACTATTTGAGAAATAGTTTTATCAAGTCAAATAAGAAGACTTGTTTCTCAGTACCAATGTTTAGTGTTCAATGTTCCAATTATCAATGTGAAAAAATTATAAATACCAACTCTGCTTGCATATTTTCTTTGTGTGCTATAGGATATGCTTGTAATAATGCTCATAGTCAGACAACCACCCAAGTTAACTCCCAAAAAACTCATTGGGATGATGCCACGGGAACTCCCAAAAGGTTCCTATGATTTCACTGACTTGACATGGGAATCATTCTAGTGTAGGTGCATTTGGATTCAAACTATTGTTATTCCCTTCAACATCTCGAGGACTTTATAATAGGAGAACATAACCATCCAGACTATGAAATGGATATATTTACTATGTCAAAGAAAAAATCAAGGGTGTGTACGATGTTGGTATAAATCCCAAGAATCTAGGGAATGCACAACTCCTGTATTTCTTGTAATATGTCAAGGAAGTATACTCCAAATATTTTTGTGTCTAATGCAAGTCATTATCATTACATCGACGTTGTGTGCGTGTGTGTGTGTGTGTGTGTGTGTCCATTGGATGTAGCTTGGGTGGTTGGGAGGAATGATTTCTACCCTCCCCACCCAGGGTCAAATCCTTGGAGTGACATGTTGTTCCCTTTAATGGGTCTATAAGATGCTCTTGTTGTTGAGCCCCCAATACTCTGAAAATGCTCAACCACCCCATGTTCTCTCGTGGACTTCGGGGAGTTTTTCCGTGGACGTAGCGAGCACCGATATCCGATGTCGTGAACCACACACACAACACACCGGTATTATATAATAGCAATGGTGATATATGTATGTATGTATGTATGTTCATAAATACAAGATATTGGTGTTATACTTTCCTCTTTTTCTGTAATGTATGTAATTTACAACATACCAACATCATAGCTAGATATATGTCAGAACTATTTTTTGTCAGTATTAGCATTATCTGTGAATCCATGTTATATGCAGTGTTATTATAGTTATTATCACACATATTTCTCTTTATTTGTCATGGTGGCCATGTCGTCGTTATAGAGAGATACATGTCAGGAAGGTTTATCTTTTTATTTGAAAACCAACAAATATTTTTCTTTTTATGTTATGCATGTTATGTCAATGATGTAAGCTAGATCTTTTGTTAGTCCTTCTAATATGTTATGTATGAACCTACATTATATGATGTGTTATTTCAATGCCAATATTTAACAAGTTCTTTTATGATTTTACTCAATGATGTTCTTACGGCCGAAAGGACTATAGATGCATTGTTAAAGATCCTCTGAAAAACAAAAAGCATCTTGATCAAGAGAGGAGGAAGAGAGGATGCCAATTGAATTATGTAGTTAGAGTGGTCCCCAATAGACTGCACTCGGTGCTCATCGTTTATGTCTATTCTTGACATGTTGATTAAAATGGTTTTCTTTGTCATAGTTGCATCGATCCTACAACTGCACACCAACAATGGCTTCACCATATGCACTTATTGAAACATGTAAAACATTGTAATGTACTTAACCCCATAACTTCAGAGAAATCACATATAATATAATAGAACACCCATACAAAACCAATGACCACAAGAGAAAATAGATAAACCATGAGAAAGATCTCTTGCATTAATGATATTCAGGAATAGAGAGCTATGTTCACTTGTCACTTCAAGGGGGAAACCTCCGAGAGAAAAACTCCAAATACAATGACAAGTCTTGACAAAACATTACAAAACCTTCTACTCAATATATAGTCATCGATACAGAATCTTAACTACCTATGGACCCACTTATAATGAGAGCCTATTAATGAATTTGTGCCTTATTAACAAAGAGGACCCTTTCTACAATGAGTGACTATTAACTAACTATTTATTGGTTCTTATTCAAGGAAGGTGGCCTCATACATCAATAAAGTATCCTAAGTAAGGGGGTTAGGGTAGGACCCTAGCATGACCTCCTCCTTCAAAAGAAGTGTTGACCTCGAGGCAAAAGGTGAGGAAATTTCCCTAGAATCGTTTTTGGTTGCCATGTGGAATCTTTTGGTTGCATATCTTTCCACTAGATCAATACTTCCTTGATTGTGTGTTGGTGCAACTGATGCTCTCTAGTATTGAATGCTACTTCAAGCTAGAGCAAAATTAAACCTTCTTCATCAAGTTTTGGTAGGCTGGTTTGCACTTTTCTATTCAATTCCACAACCTTCTTCAAATAGGATGCATGAAATACTGGATGGAACTTGGAGTGGGCTAGGAGAGCTAACTTGTAGGCCACCTATCCAATGCATTGTATGATCTGATAAGTGACCACAAAACTTGGGAGCTAGCTTCTGTGGAACTTTATCTTTGAGTGATGTTTGTTTATAAGGATACAAGTTAAGTAACACTTGATCCCTTTCAACAAAAAAATGCTTGGATCTATGTTCATTAGCTTGTTGTTTCATTTGATTTTGTGCCATAACCAAGTTTTCCTTTGGGATAGGGATAATGGTGTTAAAATATAGAAGATGGTGCACTCGTTTTATCATTGACGATACCCTCATCACCCAACCATAGGCCGAAGCCACCCTCCGAGCACCTTAACCTTGACTGAGAATTCCTCTGGAAGCAAACCCTAGGCTAGATAGACAAACAAAGGGTAGCGCACCTTTCCCCAAGGATAGCGCATCACAAAAAGCTAATCAGATAGTCCAAACCCTAGCCAAGAGATATTCAAGCCAATACTGAACACTTGTTGCTACTGCAGTTTCACCTGCACCTGCAGCTCTCCTCTACACGTGCGCACCAAACTGGGAACTGCAATTCTGAGATGTTGTCAAATGAGAACTGGCACCCTGTATTTATACTGGTTCTGCCAGATTTGTTGGGGACGACTTCTCCTTCTGAATATGTGTCTGTTCAGTATATTATTATTATTCCTGGCCGACTTCTTCTCTTGGAGGATAATAACCTAATATAAATTATCTTCTTGAGCCGACAAGACTTCTAGGGTTATTAGCCAACTGATTGTTAGGATATTTAGACACTTAGAAGTTAGTTAAGATCTACTTGGTCTAATATGTCGTTAGGTAAAAGTGTGTTTCTTTAGTATGCATTTGTAGTTAGCAAATCCTACGGTCATGATATGTTCCTGACATAGAGTGATCCGACGGTTCATACTCTCCTCGATCTTAACGGTCATTGATCCATGGCTTAACACCCGATTGGTCCATGATCTCTATTTAAAGAGCATGGAGGGTCATTTGTCGATGATTGATTGTGAGAAACTCTCTTGTAAAATCTCTCTGTAATCTTTTTCTTTGCATTAATAAACTGCTCCAAGTGGTCGCGTTGGTTGGGGTCGTGGATGTTTCCTCGTAGGGGTTTTACCACGTGAAAACATCGGTGTGTTGATCTGGTGTCACTTGGGCCTGTAAGAAACAACAGGCTATTGTACTTTCTTCAGCATAAGCAGAGTACCGAGCAGCGGTAAATGCAAGTCAGGAAGCCCTGTGGCTTCGACAGATCCTTTCAGAGTTTGGATTCCAGCACCAGCATCCGACCAGACTTTGGTATGACAATCAAAGTGCCATCAAGCTCGCCAAAGACCTAGTTCAACATCAGCATAGAAAACACATCGAGCTACACATGCGCTTCATCAGAAAGCTCATTCATGATCAAGTTATTGAAGTTCTCTTTTTCCCTACAGAAGATCAAGTTGCAGACATTTTCACAAAGTCTCTTACAGAAGCGAAGTTTTCCAAACTTCGATCTCTGTTAGGAGTTCAGGAAGCTGTCATTAAGGGGGGATAGGCTCTAATGCCTCCTTCCTTCTCCTATTGTGTCATTATTGTAAATCCTTCAATCCTATCCCAAGTTGTTCTTAAGGGGGGATGTTAGGATATTTAGACACTTAGGAGTTTGTTAAGATCTACTTGGTCTAATATGTCGTTAGGTAAAAGTGTGTTTCTTTAGTATGCATTAGTATGCATTTGTAGTTAGGAAATCCTACGGTCGCGATATGTTCCCGACATAGAGTGATCCGACGGTTCATACTCTCCTCGATCTTAACAGCGATTGATCTGTGGCTTAACACACGATTGGTCCATGATCTCTATTTAAAGAGCATGGAGGGTCATTTGCAGATGATTGATTGTGACAAACTCTCTTGTAAAATATCTCTGTAATCTTTTTCTTTGCATTAATAAACTGCTCCAAGTGGTCGTGTTGGATGGGGCCATGGATGTTTCCCCGTAGGGGTTTTACCATGTGAAAACATCGGTGTGTTGATCTTTGATCTGGTTATGTGAGTGGTTACTGAAGGTGTTCGTCCTATGTTGGAATACCTGTGTTGTCGAACACTGATTAGGGTTTTCTCTTGCTTTCAAGAGTCTTTTATTCTCGTCAGGTTCACACATGGAGGTAAATACCTCCCGCAGCTACCATAATATTAACACTCCCTCCTATCTAGGGAGGTATTATAGGTAATCGACTTGAGCACAAAAACATACCATTTACTTGGTAGCATCAATATAGTCGTCTAGACTATTTCATGACTATATCATGAGCATCACCATCACCATCAACTGCATCATCTCTCAGAACCATACTTCATCTGAGTAATTAGACATGATGATGGATAAGTCACTCATACCATAGAGTGATACAAGAGCCACTCTTATAATCTAGAGGAGTAAATGCTCTGAACCAATTTCCGTTTGGAAAATCTATGTTCATCATTCGTTTGGATGGTGATTATTTTCAATAAACTGTTGATAGTCTTCAAGGCAGTAAGAACAAAAATAGAACACAACTGTGTCTATCCATAGTAGTGCATAACTACAATCTAGTGGTTCACTACCACACCAAGTAACACACAAGTACTTGATCAACAACGTATGGTTGCAAACAGTGGAACATATCCACCACAGTAGTCCTCATCTACTGTCATACAGTCTTCATAACAAACATCTGATAGCAACCTACATAGAAAAAATCTTATGATATAAACTAATTTGTCTGGGCCAATCTTCCACTCACATCTATGAGCTCTGAAAGAATATATGCCTCAAAATAGTGGAACATATCCACAACAGTAGTATATCTCTATTGTCTGGAGATAGGTAGTCTCCATAATAATCGTCTGATGCCATCCTGCACAGAAAATATTGTTAACAATAAACTGAATCATCTGGGCCAATATTTCACTCACGTTTGTGAGATTTGAAAGAATATTTTCCCTCATCAGCAATGGGCTATCTGCCCTATTCTTCTCAAACAAGGAAGAAGGATTGTTTCCGATTTCTAAGCATGGACCATTCCTCACCCTTGGCCATTCTTCCTACACTAATCAAAGTGCACCCTGGACAGAATGTATAAACCCTAAGGAATGTCTAAGTCTGGACCATTCCTCACCCTGGGCCATTCCTCCTGCACTAATCAAAGTGCACCCTAGAGAGAATGTATAACCCTATGGAATGTCTGTCCCTGATTGCTGAGCCTGGACCATTCCCCACCCTAGGCCATTCCTCCTACACTAATAAAGTGTAGCCTGGAGAGAATGTATAAACCCTAAGGAATGATTGTCCGGACCATTTCCTCCATTAACCACAAGAGGAAAATACTATCCTGCATCAACCTCCAAAACGAACCATTCCTCATGTTAACCACAATGAGAAATCGTTGTCCGGCGAGGCGGGCCAGTCTTCTTGAGTAACCCTCAAGAAGAGAGACTGCCATAGACCACTCCCCATCTTAACCACAATGGGTAGTCGTTGTCTATGATACATCAGCAATCAGACTACTTTCCATGTTAACCACAATGGAAAGTCATTGTCCGTTAGAAATCTCAATCCACTTTCCGAACAGGAAAGCATCTGTCCAAGATGGACTATTTTTCAAATTTAAGGATGAATGTCTTCAATAATTTTTTCAATGCTCCCTCCTAACTTGGAGAGTCATTTCTTCCCTTTTCAATAAGAAGGAAGTCGTTTCCATGAGCTCTAGCTTGAGTACGCAAACTCTTTCATCTTGGATAGAAGTCTTACCAAAATGTCTGCTTATCTTCTCATCTGTGGAGATGTGTATTGGAGAATCATTTTCTCCTTTCTAGACTTCATTATGGATAATGTAATTCTTGATTTCAAATGTACTTTAGTCTGGAACACTGTGAAGGCTTCATGTAGATTTGAACAATAGAGTATATCATAGTTGGAAAAACTAGAACATATCTATGTGGCACTTCTTCTTTTATCATGAGATTTGATCTACTGGGTAGTCATCTTGATGTTATAGGAAATGTTCACCACGCTTCTGTTGTGCACTGGAGGTTCTCCACCAAGTTATCTTCTTCTTATCTGCATACAGGAGTCTCTTTCTGGTATGCCTCAAAGTCATGGGATTGCTTTTCATCTGCTCTTATTCACTTTCTCTGGAGAACATTCTTTGCATTCATTTGATGTAGAACTCCAACTCATGGATGTTGTGGATGATATAATGACTCATGTAGTGATATGTCTGGTGTACTGGAACAAGTAATCATCATAGTCTTCTCCCTCCATTTGGGAGAACTTCTGGTTCTATATCTCGCAATGCTTTTATTCATAAGTCTTCTATACATTGTTCTTCATCACGACTTCAAGTTCTTCTTCTTGATTTCTTTTATTGAGCTCATATCAGGGTGATAATCTTTTGATTCTTAATACAATGACTGGTTGTTCTGGTTTCTCTTGGAATCCTCATGTTCTTCTTCATGTTTTTCTTTATCTCTTGGATCCATGGAGTTTCTTATAGATTCCATGCCCTAGAGATTCCACTTCTTCTTTTCATCATAGGATCACAGATCGGGATGAACAACCAAGAATACTTTAAGTCTTCTCTTAGAAGAAGTCTTCCTCTGCGGTTGAACTAAACACGTACTGACTTTTATGGCTACTACCATGGATATATATATATTATCATCTTCAATGGATCATAGGATTAGCTCCCTCCTAACCCTTGCTTCATGTAAGAGTGCATATAATCGGCTCCCTCTGTCTGATAGAGTCCATACTTCCATCTACAACCTTATTGTCTTATGCAATATATAATTGGCTTTCTTGTCTAACAGAGTCCACGCTTTCGTCTTGTTGTCTTCTACAAAACGTCATAAGTATTTTTCCAATTTCCTCTTGATTGTTGACTTCTTTCTGTCTTTGCTTCTACTAATTTTCTTCATGATTGATTTGGCTTATCTTGCAATAGCTTCCACATGATTTGTATTTCATTCTTTCTTGTGTATTATCTAATGATAACTCTTTTTATCTTGTTTTTTTCTTCCATAGGTATAGTTCTTCTTGGAACACATTATCTTCCAAGAGATAGATATACAAGATACGTACAGAGACGATGCAAACAAGAAATGTACAAGGAATAAGAAGAGTGTTGTTACCTTTCTAGAAGAAGAAGTCTCTTCCATTCTGCTTAGTCTTCTTTGTAGGTTCCTTTTCTTCAGCAATCGATTCTTCGTGTTTCTCTTTCCTTTTCTTTAGATCGGGACACTAATTCTTGTAGTGAACGTACTTTTGATAGTTGAAGCATTGTACTTTTGAAATGTCTTTCTCTTGGTTTGGCGTCCTCCTTGAACCAAACTTCCTTTTGTTCCTGAAGTTCTTAAATCTTATTGTGAAGGCTTGATCATCGTACTTCTTTTTGGGTTTCTCTTTTGCATTGATCCTTGATTCTTCTTGAGCACAGCAAGTCCAAAGTTCTTCAAATGTAGGGTACTCCTTCCTTGTGTTCACGCTTGCGACAAATGCATCCCATGTCTTGGGAAGACCATTGAGTACTATGTTTACCAATTCCTTCTCTGAAGCGATCTCTTCAATAGCTTGTAGTCGATATCTTAACTTGGAGATTCTTACAAAGTATGATGTTATGTTGTCATCATCATTCATCTTCATGTCACGGAGCTCATTCTTCAGACTCATAACTTGTCCAATGTTTCTGACTGAGAAGAGAATTGTTAGGGCATCGTACATCTTCTTCGATGAGTCAATATGGGAGATGTAGGGTATCAAGTGGTATTTTATGGAATCCACTATGATACTCATGGCATTGATGTCAACATCTTTGAACTTCTCCATAGTTGCAACGTTCTGCGGTTCCTTCTCTTCTCCTTCTTCAAACTCTAGCTTCATGATCTTTCCTTTCACGATATCTAGTACTTTATTCTTGTCAAGGATGAGGTCAATCCTTGTCTTCCATGCTTTGAAGTTAGAGGCTCCATCTAACTTTTTCTCAGACTTCATAGAGTTTGTCATGGCTGCTTGACTTGGTCAAACCCTAGATTTGACCAGAAATCTAAACTTCACGTCTTGGACTTATGAGAGTGCCAGGAGATGCACTAGGCTAGGGCGCACTAATCTGTCTGAATATTAGGTCAATCCATTCACTTAAGGTGCTTCAACAAGAGGTTTATGGTTTCTGCAACTTCTTCTGCTAGTAACCCTAGCTGCAGTGTCTTGGAAGTTGCTTCTGTTAGTAACCCTAGTGGCAGTTCCTCAACGAGCTCAATATCCTAGCGGCTATGTTTCCTTCCAGCGTTTAGACTAACTGGAGGAGGTGTGGGCCCATAACCTATTAGAATATAGAATATGGTGTGCTCGTTTCACCATTGACGATACCCTCGTCACCCAACCATAGACCGAAGCCACCCTCTGAGCACCTTAACCTCGACTAAGAATTCCTCTGGAAGCAAACCCTAGGCTAGATAGCCAAACAAAGGGTAGTGCACCTTTCCCCAAGGATAGTGCATCACAAAAAGATGATCAGATAGTCCAAACCCTGGCCAAGATATATTCAAGCCAATACTGAAAACTTGTTGTTGTTGCAGCTGCACCTGAAGCTCTCCTCCACACGTGCGCACCAAACTAGGAACTGCAATGTGCACCAAACTGGGAACTGCAATTCTGAGATGTTGTAAAATGAGAACTAACACCCTGTATTTATATTGGTTCTGCCAGATTTGTTGGGGCCGACTTCTCCTTCTGAATATGTGTCTGTTTAGTACATTATTATTATTTCTGGCTGACTTCTTCTCTTGGAGGCTAATAACCTAATATAAATTATCTTCTTGAGCCGACAAGACTTCTAGCGTTATTAGCCAACTCATTAGGGTTTTCTCTTTCTTTCAGGAGTCTTCTATTCTCGTCGGGTTCATACATGGAGGTAAATACCTCCCGCAACTACCATAATATTAACAAATGGCTTCTCTGATGTGAATAATTTTAGCTATTCCATAAACCTTGGAGGTACTTGGTAGATAGGATACCACTGATAGGGGGTTTTGGCCATAAAAAAATTCATGTAGTGTCATTTTGGTAGCTCCGTGATAAGTGGTATTGCACCAACATTCAACCAAAGGAAGCCAATGTGCCCATCGATGTGGATTTTCATAAACAAAGCATCTCAAATAGGTTTCCAAGAACTTGTTGACCACTTCTATTTGGCCATCTATTTTTGGATGATATACGGTTCACATATTCAACTGTGTACTTTGAAGCCTAAATAGCTCCTACCAAAATTTGCTAGTGAATATGGGGTCCCAATCTGAGATAATGAAACTAAGCATACCATGTAGCTTAAATATCCGATCCATGAAGACTCGGGCAACTGATCAAGGAGTGGAGGGATGAGATAAGGTACAAAAATGAGCATCTTTTGAAAGACGGTTGACAACCACCATGATGATTGATTTGTTACCTGCTTTTGGGAGTCCCAAAATAAAATCCATTGAGATGCCAATCCATATTTTTGTTGGGATTCATTGTGGTTTCAATGTTGGGTTGTTATTTTCTTTGCAGTGAAAGAGAATTCATCCACTGACTAGTCGAGGTGGATCGACTGAGCAATAAGTAAACCGATGAGTTAAGTCAAGTTGATGGTTAATTTGACGTTGAAGTGATGACCAAGAAGTTGAAGATATCGATAGGAAGTTGAAAGGTCATCCGATAGGAGGTCAAGTGGCAGCTGACTAAGGACCGACTTGAGTTTGACTGGGAATTTGACTAGTAAATCGAATGGTAGCTAACTGTAATAGAATCTTGATATTTGTGGGATTGCAACCAATCATCTGCATGGATATGTAACCATTTTTGGGTGACAATATTTAGGGTTTTTCATATTATAAATCCTATAAATAAGGTGCATTGTAATTGTATTAAGTTGATGTTCATGTTAATGTTGTTGTTTAGCAGCTTAGTCATGTATATGTAAGTTGAATTGGTTGCAAGGTTGTTCTTGTGCAAAGAAAGAGAGTATGATGGTGATTGTGTCTTAAGTGTAGACCAAGGTTAATCATGTAACTCTTTATTTTATGAATGAATAATACAACAAGAGATAAAGATGCTCAAGGAATTTTTTTTTCCTAGTTTTGGGTATCCAGGGTAAAATCTCCATGTATTGTGTGTGATTGTTATTTATTTCTTCCTTATATTTGGTGTCAGAGTCTATTTGTTGCTATGTACAGTCATATCAGAGAAAATTTAAGTAGATATTGGATCTAATCTAACATAGGTCCAATGGGAGTTGTAAGTTAGTGATCCTTGAAGTTGTGCTTGAAAGAATAGCAAGCACTTCCAAGATAGGGATTAAAAAATTCAATGGAAAAAATTTTGAGCTTTGGAAGCTTAAGATGGAAGATCTCCTTATAGATTGAGAATAATGGAAAATTGAGATCCCAAGAACCATTCTGACAGGTATGTTGAGGGATGAATGGGAGAAACTCAAGAGAAGGGCAAGGAGTACGATTCAAATTTGTCTTGCAGATTTGGTGTTGTTGAATGTCTTAGCTAAAGACCCTACAAAGAAACTGTGGGACAAGTTGGGAAGTATGTACGAATCGAAATCCCTAGTAAATAAGATGTTCCTTCGAAAGAAATTATATCTTCTGAGGATGAGTGATGAGATTTAGGTAACAAAGCACCTGAAAGCATTCAATTTTTTAATAATCCAGTTATTATCAGTGGATATTAAAATCATTGAGGAGGAGAAATGTATTATCTTGTTGTGTTCATTGCCAAATTCTTGGGATAAATTAATCATGGTTATAAGGATTAATTCAACCACATTAATGCTTGAAGACATGGTCACATCTCTGCTGTCAGAAGAAATGAGATGGAAGAACATGGAAGGATAGACCAAAGATGCCTTGATGGTGAGAGGTCAACTAGTCGACAGAGATAAGGGCAAATTCTCTGTTAGAAAGTCTAATTAGAAGGGTAAATATAAATCCATGATTCAGTCGACGAGAAGATTTTGAAAATGCAGTAAAGTTGGGCATTGCAAAAGAGACTTCAATTCGAAAGCAACTAATATTATTCTAAGATATGACAAGAAGCAGTCGAATGAGAGAAAGTATACTCTAGATAAAGGAGGCAATGTGTATCTGGCATAGACCAGTACATAGTTGGATCATGATGTTTAGTTCATCGAATCAAGTGCATCCTTCCATATGACACCTCACATAGAATGGTTCTATGAATATGAGAGATATGAAGGGATGTATTCTTGGGGTATGAATCAACTAAGATATTGTCGGACAAGGAAGATTCTGACTAATACTGAAAGATGCGATGAGTAGGACCCTTACAGATGTGCTACATATTTTGGGTTTGGAAAGAAAATTGATATCTATCAGTAAAATGAGTGATGAAAGAGTGCACACTTTGTTTCAGAAGTATATGTGCAAAATGATCAGGGGATTGATGGTCTTAATGAAAGGATTTCAGATTGGAACCCTATACAAGTTGTTAGGAAATGTTGACTTGATAGGATGCAATAACACCATTGTTCCTGAAGTCGACTTGACTTCAACTCAACTCGGGCTGAGTCGATAAAAGCCAACTCGACTATTATTTGTCGAGTCAACCCGACCATGTTATGGCACCAACGAATGGGTCACATTGGAAAAAAAGGACTTCAATCTATTCACAACAAAGTTATGGTCGAAGGTTTTCTAGATTGTAATTTGAAAGTTGATTTTTGTGAACACTGCATATATGGGAAACAAAATCAGGTTAGATTCCCATCTCGAGTTACAAGGGAAAAGGGGATTTTATAATTTATACATAGTGATGTGTTTGGGCCTGTACCAGTCCCTTTACTAGGAGGATATCTATATTATGTTCATAGATGATTTTTCTAGGAAGACAAAGTTATATTTCTCGAGAAAGAAATCAAAGGTTTTTGAGAAATTCAAATAGTTTAAATGTCTTGTGGAAAACTAGATAGATAATAAGATCAAGGTGTTGAGAACTATCAATGGAGGTGAATTCCATTGAAATGAATTTGAGAATTTCTACAAATAGTGTGGCATAACACACCAAAATACCACACCATATACCTCACAACAAAATGGAGTTGTTGAAAGAATGAACAAGACATTGATGGATAAGGAAAGGAGCATGCTTAGCGGTGTTAGTCTCGCACAAGAATTATAGGTAGAGGCAGTCAACATTGCAAAATATTTGGTAAATAGGTATCCTTCATCGGTGCTAGTTGACTCTAATCCACATGACGTATGGTTTGGTAAGAATCCTCCGCTTTTACATCTCAAAGTATTTGGTTGTGATGCATTTGTGCATGTTCCCAAGGAGAAGAGGAACACGCTAGACAATAAGGAAATCAAGTGTATTTTCATGAAGGATGGAATAAAATGATATAAGATCCGCTATTGAGGAAAATAATATATAGTCAAGGTGTGGTCTTCATGGAATTCAGAGGAACTTCTGAGTCTGAAGAGTTTCAAATGGAGAAAGAACTAGAGAAATTGGTGTTTGAATCGAGGAATGAAGAAACTAATTCAGATGAGTTGATTGAATCATATGAAGAGGTGGAACAACCGAATTTGGTTGTAAGGAGGTCTAAATGAGTAAGGAAACAAGCTAAAAGGTATAATATGTTTGGTTTCCATTTTCCATTTTTGCTATTTTCCATTGACGAGGATCCCAAGTCGATTAGGGAGGCAATCGACTTGACAAAGGGTAAACTCTGGAAGGACACCATTGTCGAAGAAATGGAATCCTTGCACAAAAATGAGACACGAGATTTGGTAGAGCTACCTAATGGAGGGAAACATGTTGATAGCAAATGGGTGTTCAAGAAAATTTTGAACGCAACTGGTCAAGTTGAGAAATTCAAAGCTCAACTGATAGTGAAAGGATATTCCCAAGTCGAGGAAGTCGAATTCGGTGAGATTTTTCCCTTGTTGCAAAATTAACTTACATTAGAGTACTAATGTTTTTGGTTGTAGCATTTGATCTTGAGATAGAAAAAATGGATGTGAAGACAATGTTCCTACACGGGGACCTAAAAGAAGAAATATACATGGAATGGCCTGAAGTATTTGTTGTAAAAGGAAAAAAAGTGTTAGTGTGCAAATTGAAGTGATCCCTTTATGGTCTAAAGTAATTGACAAGGATGTGGTACCAAAATTTTGACACATACATCCCTAGTTTGGGATTTTTGAGAAGCAAGGTTGATCACTACGTATATTCCAAGGAAGAAGGCAATTGTTTCATATATGTAGCTTTGTATGTTGACAACATGTTGTTGGTTGGAAGCAACATGGAAAAAATAAAGGAGGTGAATATGCAGTTGTCCTCCAAGTTCGATATGAAGGATATCAATGCAACAAACTTCATTATGGGAATCAAGATAAAGAGATATCAAGCAACTAAAAATATTTGGTTGAA
Source organism: Picea engelmannii (assembly GCA_009831015.1). NCBI lineage: Eukaryota > Viridiplantae > Streptophyta > Pinopsida > Pinales > Pinaceae > Picea > Picea engelmannii. The sequence goes on from ML786627.1 coordinate 249,500, forward strand.
TAAGAGAAATTACATTGAAACAATTTTGAAGTGTTTCAACATGCAAGATTGAAAATTGGTCAAGGTGTCAATTCCTGTGGGAGAAAAACTAATTGCTAAATAGTGTCCAAAGACACGTGAAGAAATAGAGAACATGCCACATGTTCCCAATGCTAGTGTTGTTGGTAGTTTGATGTATGCGATGGTCTACACTCGAACAGACATTTCTCATGCAGTGGGAGTATTGAACAGATACATGTCAACACATGGAAAAGGGCATTGGACTGTTGTCAAGAGAGTGTTCAAGTATTTTTGTGGCACAACAAAATATGCTATATGATACCAAAGAAAACCTAAAACTGACAGGGAAGTAAAAGTGCATGGCTTTGTCGAAGCCAACTAGGCCGGATATCTGGATCGACAAAGGTCGACCAATGGATATGTGTTCAAGATGTTTGGTGGAGTAATCAGCTCAATTATTAGGCAACATGCAGTCGTATCCTTTTTTACAACAGAAGCTTAATACATGGAAACCACTCACGCAAGCAAAGAAGCCATACAGTTGCATCGATTGTGTTTAGGGATTGGGTTTGAGCAAAAAGCTATGAAGATAAATTGTGATCATTAAAGCTCAATATTCCTGGAAAAGAACCCAACTTACCATTCCAAAATTAATCAAGATGACGTACAATACCATTTCGTGAGAGACATGGTGGAAAGAAACAAGGTTCTGTTGGAGAAAGTAGACATGTTGGAAAACATAATAGACTCTTTGACCAAGTCTGTGAGTGTTGTGAAGTTGTCTTGGTGTAAAGAGGCAATGGGAATTATTTCCTTAGATCTGTGAATATAAGTTCAAGTTCTCCTGTATCAACAAAGAAGACAACACGTGGGAGAATGTTGTGTTTTTATATTCTTTGCAGTGAAAGAATAGTCATCAGTTGGCTAGTCAAGGTGGATCGACTGGGTGATAAGTCGATTGATGATTTAAATCAAGTTGATGGTTAAGTCGAGGATGAAGTGATTGATCGGGAAGTCGAAGTTGAAGTGATTTAAAAGAAGTCTAAAGGTCATCCAACAAGAGGTCAACAAGAGGTTGAGTGGCAATCGACTGAAGATAGACTAGAGGTCGATTGGGAAGTCGAATGGTAATCCAATCATCTGCGTGAATCTGTAACCATTTTTGGGTGCCAAGATTTAGGGTTTTTCATGTTGTATATCTTATAAATAAGGTTCATTATAATTTTATTAAGTTGATGTTCAGGTTAATGTTATTGTTTAGCATCTTGGTCATGTAGATGTAAGACAAATTAGTTGCAGGGTTGTTCTTTTGTAAAGCTTGAGTGTATGATGGCGATTATGTCTTAGGTGTAGACCAAGGTTAGTCATGTAACTCTTTATTCAATGAATGAATTAGACAACAAGAGAGAAAAACACTCAATGAATGTTGGTTTTCCCGATTTTGGGTTTCCATGGTAAAATATATGTGTATTGTGTGTGATTGTCATTTATTTTTTGCTTATACATATATATATATATATATATATATATATATATATTATTTTCTTTCCTGGTTGGTTTAGTGTAAGGATTAGTTTACCCAACATGCAATGTTCTTGACATATTCATTATCTCTTCGTTCTTTCTTTGGAAAGTGTCAAAAGATGTTATGAAATATTGGATATCAGTTTTCATTCCTTCCCATAAGAATGAGTGCTTAGTTCTTTTTGTCAACGGGTCAAATTGGTCTATCAAGTAGATAAGGAAAAATACCCGTTGGCAAGTCCCAATTAGACTTGCTATTGTTTAGGATGGCAAGTTCTGACCAGTATGTGGGCTTGGTTTCCACTAAGAATTAAAAGAAAAAGAGGAAGACAAAGGAATTGTCCCCCAAAGAACTCTTAATAATCATAAATCTAATCTAAATAAAACAAATGCAAACTATCTAATCTAACTATTTCTAACCTATCATGCGCGGGAGAATTTCTAACAGATAGATACAATATTAAATGATATTATTGGTTGCAGAAATAGTTCATGACAAACAACAATATATGACAAAAATAATGCAACAGATATAAACATAAATATATGCATATTACAGCTAGAACACCACCATTGTATCCATTAGTAACCACAAATGTCAAATAAGTCAAACAACACACACACAAAAATAGTTCATATGAGATATTGTTTAAGAAACGATAAGAGTTCAATTACACATGTAGAATAGTCTCATATGCAAATGAACTCTATTCGTAGTCTCCAAAATTTCCTTATGCTCTTTATTTCATGAGATAATAATATCATCTATGTTACAATGGGCCAAAGTCTCTCTTTCATTCAATGGTCTTCCTTTTATAAAACAAGGCAAACCTTTCAGATTCTTTAACTGCCAACAATTACATCTCCTCGATTTATTGATTTTGTCTTATCATACAATTCAAATTTCCCCTACTTTTTCATTAATGGATATATGAACATCAAGAACATAATTTAAGAAGACTCTTAAGTCGTCATATTCTCTCTGTAGGAAGTCCACGAGTCAGAGTTATTGGAAATATCTTCGACTTTTTTCAGCCACATCCTCTTCTTTATTGAATTTGTTTTGGTGTTTTTGTTATTAACCAGGAAACATGGACCCTACCAACATGTTCTTCGATGCTCCATATTTCCAACGAGCCATCTCAGGCCTGATTTGATCACCCAAAACTTGAGATATGAGTTGTCAAACAATTCACGGTCCATCTCCAATCAAATCCATGCCTCCCTTTTTTCTTGAATTTATTTGGAATTTATGTTGCTGATCCAACACAAATTATTCTTCTAACTTATTCTTCTCCTTGTTAACTTTCCAACTAGCCCTCTCTTGACCGATTTGGTCTCCCAAAACATGAGTTATGCCCTATTGAAGTTGACGCTCAACGACCATTGATATGTTTGTGGGTTTAATTTGGACCATTGAATTCATGGGCCAAAATAATTATCCCACGTGCATTGTGGGGGTAAATTATATGATACATTTTGAGGTGTATTTCCGCAGAGAAACTTCCACAAGAGAAATTTTTGCATGGTGAGATCCCAATATGTTTGCAGTGAAAACTTTACACACAGTAAAATGTTTACAGTAATGTGTCCTAAGTTTTTGTAGATTGGTAAGAGTGTGAGAGCCTGCAAGGCATGCAGGTTGCAGGTGAATTATATGGTAAGGTATTTGAGGTATTCCAAATGGTCTACGAACCCATATCTGAAACAAAATAAAATAAACTCAGGGTTGGTGAGAGCAGCTCGGTGCTAGCATGAGAACTCAGGGTTGTTGAGTGCAGGTTTGATGGCTTAGGTCTCGAAAATAATAAATAACAAAATAATAAAAATATAAATAAAATAAAATTATGACAAAAATTAAAAGAAAAAGAAACAAAATAATAAATTAAAAATAAAATATCTCGACTTAACGATAAATAACAAAATACTTACTTCAGGACATTGGGATTATGGAAAAAAGAAAAAAAATTAAAAAGGAAAAATAAATAACTAAAATAAGAAAGCAAAAACCCAAAATAAAATATAAAAACTAAATAAATATAAATATCCTGAAAATAATAATAAAATATAAAATTAAGGATTTCAAAAAGAAAAATTATATGATACTTAAGTCAATCCCCAAATGTAAAAAAAATAATTTATCCATGTAATTCCTAGAATAATATAATAAAATATATACCCCGTGGCATATGATGATTTAGTTTCAATTTAGAAAGTTACATATATAGTAAGTTGGACAATAAAGTCTCAATTTGGAAAGTTTTAGATACAGTAATTTCCCAAATAAAAATAAATAATAATAAAATATGCGTGGGAAATGGGAAAATTTGAAACCATGTGTAGATTTGGAAAACCATGGGTAAAATAGAATAAAAATAAAAATAAAATAAAATAATGGAAACGAAATATAAAAAGAAAATAAATGAAACTATACAAATTAGTATATATCAAATGTATTCCCGAAGTGGTTAGGGAAAAATTAGGCTTGGTTACGCATGGGACAAGGTTCCATTACTGGTCAAGGTTCCCCACCTAGAGATCAAAATCTGAAACAAAGCATATCATGAAAACTCCAAATATCTAGATTTTTGAATGTCTAAGATCCACATAGAGTGAATGTCTTTGAAACAAATATGGATGTCCAAATGCCACATTAGATAGGACAGGTCAACATGACATGGAGGGAGTCACATGGGATAAGACATGATAATTGGAAACTTGGATGACGCCTCATATGCCATGTTAGATGGAACGTAACATGCCACATCAGATGCCACACAAGGCTTAGAGTATGTAAGACTCTGGGAAAATGATTCGGATGATACACAAATTGCCAAGTCAAGGATTGTCACACTGAGATAGAGATCGCACCATCCAGGTTCATACAAGTGGCATGTAGCCAACGAGTGATAGGATGACACATCATACAACTCATCACATGCTAATGTCATGTAAGGTGATCTATAGGATGAAAGGGAGCTTGATACCAATATGGCATGCAAAAAAGGTCAATCCTATAAAGGGGGGGCTGATAGACCTTCGAGCTTCAACTTTCAGAGAACTCGAATAGATGGCTTGTGGTCATCTCGATGGGAAAACCTGAGAATTTAATCTCGATAAGGTAAGTACTATAGCTCATTGATCTATATTTGAATCCTGAGATGGGTCAAGGTTCCATTAAAACAGTGAAATACAATCAAACTTAGATCTAGGACAATCATGAATTAAGTAGGAAATGTACATGGTGATAAAGTCAAATTCAGATTGAGGTTCGAGCCAAATGAGACTTAATTTTGAATGTTGGCTTCAATGATAATCAATATCTAATTAGAGAGAAGTCTTGTCAAGAAGAAGAATATTAAGGACTTACTATATACATCTCATAGTTGAGGCAGTTAAATAAAGAAATATGTATTTTCCCACGACACAATTGAGATTTCCATCTTTTTCATTAATTGGAAGCCTTGCTCTTGAATTCCCTCTTTGTTATGTGACCAAATGCACATGATCTTTTGTTTCGACGTGATTCTTCGAGGACTTGAAATAACATAAGTATCTGATAAAGAAAATGACTTTGTAACCTTGTTACTGCAACCATAGAAAGAATAGTATTTGTTAATAAAGGAAGAAACTATTGGTTAGTACATTATAAATGTTACATTCTTTCCTCTTGCTAGTAACAAGTCTATGAAAAAGAACTGAGTTTGTTCGAAAATGAGGAAATAAAAAGAAGGAATTCCTTAGAAGCAATCATCTAAGATCTTGGATTATTATGAACAACCAATTGTTGTAAACAAATGTCATGACATATGCATGCATTTAGTCTAAAACTCCCGAAAACAATCAAAGATCATGTGATTCTGGTTATGGATATTAAATTGATGGATCTGATTAGCATGTGAGAGCTTGAGCATGAATAAGAGGATGGAAAGTACAAAATGTAAATTAACATATGTTCTTTATTCAAGTCAACCATTCACTTGTGCATGATGTAATGTGATAATATTACAAGCTAATGCACAAGGAAACAACAGATCCTTAAAAAATAAATCCCTCCATGTCATAAAACAAAGCATCAAAACCCTACAATTAGATAGGATCAACAAACACCTTTAAATCCATCAAAATCAATTAATGCAAAAGTTTCAAAAGGAAACCTATCAATCTCATCACACAAGGATCAAAGAAGCAACATCAATCAAAGGTACATTGAAGAACATATGAAAGTAAAAGATATAAGAGAATATGGGTTATGAAAAACCTCTTCAAAGGTAAACAATCAATACAAATCTAAAACCCCTACCCTTAAGGTGGATAAAGAATATTCAGTGGGCCCGTAGTAGTAGTAGATTAGGCATTAGAGTTCAAATTCAGT
>ML786627.1:255452-344564 GCA_009831015.1 Picea engelmannii
TCCTTTTTCTTATAAAAAGAAAAATGAAAGGGCGGTGGTTGTGGCCACAACAATTTCATAGATTTTATAAAAACTAGAGTGTCTTGTTATCGATGATGAATGTAGCTCCTATAAGACTCGTTATTTTAAAGCCAAATCTTTTGCCATCAAAATGTGCCCTTTATACCGCAATGTATCTTGTTGTCATGTATATCCTTTAGGTGTGTTGGGATCTACGTGAAACTGTTGGATGAGTTTCCTTAAAGTATTAGTTTCCAACCATCCCTTGTGGGCTTCCTCGATCCATATTAAACTTGGTAATGATAAGGCAAGGAGCGATCCCTCCTCCTCAAATTGTCAGGATAAATCATTAATGACATAATTTCTTTACCCTTGTTATATATGATCTCATAATCATACCCCAACATCTTGGTGACCCACTTATGTTTCTCTAGTGAAGACAATCGTTGTTCAAGGAAGTAATTCAAACTATGATTATTAGTATTTGATATGGAAATGTCTCCCTATGAGATATGGGCACTAGGTTTCCACTTCATGAAAGATAACCATCACTTCCTTCTCATATGTGGATTTTCCCAAATTGCGGTCACACAATTGTTTACTGGTGAATGCCAAGGAGCATCCTTCTTACATCAAGACTACTTCAAGACCTCTACTTGAGGCATCACATTCCAAGACAAAAGTCTTAGTAAAAGCAGGCACTGCTAATACTATAGTAGTGCACATGGCATTCTTTAAAGTCATGAAGGCTTATTCTACTACCTCACTCCAAACTAAGGCATTACTTTTAGGGAGTGAGGTTAGGGGGGCTGCAATTTCACCATAATTTTTCACAAATTTATTGTAGTAGTTGGTAAGTCCTAAGAATCCCCGCGATGTCTCCAGTGTTTTGGGATAAGGCCAATCTTGCATGGCTGCCACTTTCTTGGAGTCAATGTGTACACCATCCTTACTTATAATTTGAACCAAATATTCAACCTTAGGAGCCCTAAAAGTACATTTGGAATGATTCATGAATAATTGGTTGTCTCTCGAGAGTTGCAAGGACTTATCAACATCCTCTAGGTGTGATTCCCATTCTTTACTGTAGTTCAAGATATCATTGAAAAATACTAGCACAAAATTGCATAGGAATGGTTTGAAAATCTTGTTCACGAGGCTTTGGAAAGTGGATGGAACATTACAAAGACTCAAAGGTATCATTAGAAACTCATAATTACCTTCATGTTTTTGGAAGGTTGTCTTATGTATTTCTATCTCGTTCATCATGATTTGGTTGTAGCTTGAACACAAATCAAACTTAGTGAAAAACTTGGCTCCATGAAGTTCATCCAAGAGATAATCAATAACTAGGATAGGAAATTTGTCCTCATTCAGAGACATAAAATCATAACACATGTGCCAAGTTCCTTCCTTCTTTAACACCATGACTACTGGTGATGATTAAGGGCTTGTACTGGGATGTATGACCCTTGCCTCCAACAGTTCATGAATGATCTTTTCTATTTCATTCTTTTGTGCAAAAGGGTGTCGAGAAGGAAATACATTTGGAGGTTGACATCCTGGGATCAAGGGAATATCATGGTCATGCTCTCCATAAAAATGGGGTAAACCCTTTGGTGTCTCAAAGACCTGATGATGTTTTTTAAGGACTAGCTACAAGTTTGGGTGGATTTCTTATGTTGGGATTTCCATAACCTGTATGGTATTAAATTGGGAAATAATGTAGAGTATAATTTCATTGATAACTTATCCATATGAAGAGAGATTACTATTTTTGGAGGGATTGCTTCAAGCCCTCGAAGGGTGTGTACATGACCCTCTTTAGTGAAACCCATATATAGTTCCTTGAAATCCATGGTGACAAGTCCCAATATGCATAGCCATTTTTTCCCCAATAATATATCACAACCACCCATATCGATGGAAAATATATGAGTTTTGAGATAATAGCCTCCCATATGAAGTTTTAAATTTTCACATATATCCCCACAATTCATCATACCTCCATTAGAAATCATGATTTGAAATTTTTTTACCCGATGTACAAAACAATAGGTTTCTTTTGCCACTCTCTTGTGAATGAAATTGTGATTACTACCACTATGAACCAGGGCTAAGACTTTTTGGTGCTTGATGTAACCTGTGAGCTTCAAGTTTCGTGGAGTCGAAATGCTTGATAATGCATGTAGGGAGATTAGGGGTTCTTCGAGAGGGAATTTAGGTTTTATATCTACTTGAGCCAAAGTGTTGTTGTCTTCAACTGGTAACTCCAATATCTCTTCAATAGTTATGTATTTGGTTAGGGATGGAGTGGTCATATCTATTTGGAACATTTTTTGTTCCTTACACCAATGACTTGGAACATATTTTTCATCACAATTATAGTAGAGTTTGTGCCTTTGACAATTTCTCATTTATGTTCGAGAAAAACCTTTGTACTTTAAAGGGATGAGTAGGGGTTGTGATGGATAAATTAACCTGTGAAGGGTGAGTGTGGGAAATGAAATAATGTTTTTTGGTTTGTGCATATATCGTTGTTTCTTCTTCTAGATCCCTTTAAGACGCTTCCAACTAGGTAGTGGTGTTGATTAAGGTTGGTTGTCATTGATGTCAACCCTTGAAGAAAGCCCCATAGCACAAAGGTCGGGTAATGGAGCCAAGATTGTTTGATGTAAAGATGACTTGTTATTTTCTTGTCATGGTTGATAATAAGTAGAAATGGATGAACTCCAAAGTGGTACCCTTATGGTGAAATCCCTCACGGGAAGACGCTTTGGAAATTGAGTTATCCTAAAAGTATGGTTAGAGAACCCATGCTTATTTGTGGAATAATGAAATGAACGCCAGTGAATTTGTTAGTGAAACTATCCTAGATGGATATTTCTTTTCATACCATTTCCAGTGGTATGTGGAACGTCACATAACTCCTCACGGTTAGAGAGTTATGGCCATGAGAAGTTGGAGAACCCAGGTTTGGGTAATGGACCCAAGTTTGTTTGATGGATAACGGTATGAGTTTTGATATATTTTCAGGTAATACTATTATATATGGATATTACATGTCATTCCATTTCTGGTGGTATGTGGAAAGTCAGATAACTTCTCATGGTTTGAGAGTTATGGCCTTACGAAGTTGGAGGACCCTCATATGTCATCTAGAAGCCCCAAAACGTCAAATTAGTCAAAGTGGTTTAAGAGTTTTTAAAGATCGGATCTGAACTCAATAAGCATGGAAAAACTGCATGGAATCTTCACAGCATATGAAATGAGAACTGAACAGGAAAATCCATATGTAAAAGAAGCGGCGTTCAAATCATCCAAAAGATCAAAGCAAAAGAAAAAGGAACAAGAAGAATATAGCAGCAGTAGAGACATCTCGAAAGATGATGAAGAAGTGGCCAACTTCGTCAAAAGAATGAACAAGGGAACCAATGGTAGGTATAGAGGTAAGCTTCCTTTAATTTGTTTTAATTGTGATGGTATTGGTCATTTTTCTAACAAATGTCCTCATAATAAAAAGAGAAATGATGAAGTTTACTCAAAAGGCAAACACAGATAAAAAGGCAAAAGAACTACAAAGAAAGATTTCAAGAAAAGCTTATGCATCAAAGAAGACATTTCATCATCAGATGAAGATGAAAACAGTGACAATGAGACAGGAAGAGTTCTATTCATGGCAGTAAAAGATTCTGACAAAGAAGACTCCGAAGAAGAATATGAAGAAGCCGAAGAAGGATATGAAGAAGTCGAAAATGAAATTGAAGAGGCAGAAGTTGAATATCGAGAAGAATTAATGTGTGCCATAGAAGTTATCAAAAGATAAAAGAAGAAAAACAAGAAACTACAAGGAGAACTAGACAATAAAAAGGACACTCAAGAACTAGAACAAATGATCACAATATTGAAGGTTCAAATAGAAGAAGATAAAATAATTGAAGAAGCACTCAAAGAACAACTAGAAGAAAAGGACAAGATCATTGGAAACTTGGAAGTAGAGATTGTCACACGAAGAAAGGATATTCAAAAGAAAAATATGCAGAATAGCTCAAAAGTTCTGGATGACATTATCAGCAGTAAAAAATCTCATCTTGACAAGTCTGGACTTGGATACAATCAGACGGAAAATGGATCAAGCTCCAAAACAATAGAGCAATAAACAAAACCAAAAAGCTATGCAGAAACAATCAAAAGGGATAGGAAGATATACAAGGAAGATTACAGGGACACTCCTCCACCAAGAAGATTCAGATTTCAGAATCAACAATAGACAGATAGGCCTCAAGAAGAAGAAGGATTCATAAGATCTTCAACTCCCAGGTATCAAACTATATTTTTTGGTTTATTTTATGCATGTAATAATTTTGGACATAAAGTTGTGAATTGCAGAGCTAACAACATGAACTGTTGGCCCTTGGTTATGGAAATAAGCGAAGATCAAGGAAGAAAAGGCAAAATGTGAACTGCATGGAAGACACAGTGACTATTACTGGGTCGAAGTGAGAAAAAAGAGCAGAAAAGACGAAGCGAAGTAAAAGGAAGCAATCCGTTGAACGAGGAAATCGAGGACGATAGATCAGAAAGAAAGAAGGATCATGGAAAACTCAGCAAGCGAAAAAATCCACCGTTGGATGTGTTGCAACACCACGCGAGAAGGAAGGAAAGATAGGTTGGCGAAGCCCTGAAAACATGGGTCAATTTGACCTAGGGTTTTAGACACCTAGGGTTTTGGTATCTAGGGTTTTGACACCTAGGTTTCGACCTAAGGATGTTGATGAGATATTGTAATGCATAAATAAGAACCTACGTGAGGGAAGGAGGTTCAATATAGTTGTACTATTGACATGAGTGATTATTGTTGTGTGAGAGAGAAGAGCTAAGTGTGAGATCCTTCTGGTATTGTAATATCTTCAGCTAGGTGCGAAGGTCAAGTCCTGCAACTGGGTGCACAGGAAGGGGATAGACAGAGAGGAGAAGGAAGAAGATCTGCTAGCTAAGAGCGCAGACAAGAATTGTATGCTTCATCTTAATACATTATAAAGAACAGTTCTATGGACGTAGCCTTAGAGAGAGGGTGAACCACGTATATCTTGTGTTGTATGTGTGATCAGTGTTCTGTTCTTTGTTATTGGTATATTGTTATTGCATTACTGTGTTAGATCTGATAGATATATCTTGCGCAGTAGATCCTAGGAAGATAAAGAATACTAGATTGTTGTGTGTTGATCACTTTGAACCCACTTTACATTCCTTCTTGTTGTAGACATCTTTGTCCTGCAACCCCCACATAGTTGCTTCGGGTGAGACTGCATATGCCTCGCTGGTGTTTCTGAAAGGGCCAGTAGCTAGGGCTTGTTGGTGCGCTCTTGGAGTTGAACCTTGGGTCTGCCCCTGTGCCAACAAATGGTTCCATTGCCGAGACATGAATCTTCTTGAGGGAATGTCAAGGTGGTTTCCATCAAAGACAAAAATTCAAAAGTGGATAGAGGATCAAGAAAAGGACTTCGTTGAAGCCCAGAACAAGAACCCTAATCTTAGTACAGAGGATTGATTGGAGAGATATATCTTTACTGATATAGACGATATTTTCTTTGGAGGAATCCATCAGGAGCTATATGAGTGGTTATCTAGGTTAGCAGATACCTAGTTTGAGATCAGATCTAAACCTCTTGTGGTTTGGACGTTGGTGTTGATCAAGAAGGTCAAGAGAGTCGATAACGACGTGTCACGAGCAATAGATCACTGGTTTGATAGCACCATTAGAGGGTACATCAATGAGTTTGTTGTTGACATAGTAGAGTCATATAGCCAAGACGAGAGATATTTCTTAAAGGGACCCAGAGGAAAAATTTTACATTTTTTGAAGATGAGGAACAAGATGTTATTGCATGAGAAGAACATCTTAAAGATACAATGGATTGTTTGGATCTGGAAAAGATAATGGTCAGGAATTCATACAGCAACAACAACATAGAAGCTGGACATACGTGCAGTGGGAGAGAGTTCATAGAAGTTCATCTTGTGAACTTATTCAAGAAGAACTACGTGGATGAGGGTTTCTACAATGGAGAAGAGGTAGACCTGATGGATGAAGAGCATTCAGAACCCGCTAGGGAAGAGGAAGGGAAAGCTGAAGAACCCCGTCGGGACAAGCCAGAAACTTCAGGAACTGCACAAACTGCTGAAGTAAGTACTATTAATCCCCTTGTTGTCTCAATAGCACTAAGCAATCAGAATAGTCATAGTCACCAGAGTCCTTAGAGTACTATTACTAGCAGTTCAATATATACTTAGACAGGAAACCTAGGAAGATCTATGGAAAATGAGATGAGGCTCCCTATCTTTAGGGGAGATGGGTCTGAAGACCCTGATCAACACTGGTTCCTATGTGAAGTCATATGGAATATTAAGAATGTCACCGACGAAGCTATTAAAATAACCCAGTTTAGTACTACCCTAAGGGATCGTGCACTGAGTCGGTACATGAAGCTTGTCTAAGGACTTGCATAGCCTAAGCCGTTGAATCATATCAAGAATGCGTTGATTTCAGAATTCAAGAAACCCAAATCACAATCACAATGTATTACAGAGCTTAAATAGATCAAGCAGAAGGTATTTGAACCCATTTGGGAATTTGATCAGACATTTAAGACCTTAACAAGCCGATTGACTTTTCATATCCCAGATGAGTAGAACAAAGAGTGGTTCATTGTTTCCCTTTTACCACACATCAGAGTTCCTCTAATGAAATGGAAGATTGCTTCATAGGCTGAGGCATTAGAGATAGCCATGAAGCTATAATCAACACCTATGGGAGAATCCAGTTCAGGTATGAGTCAAATCTTGAGTCAGCTAACTAGTTTGTCTTTGGAGGTCGAAGATATGAAAAAAGACAAGGGAAAAGATAAAAGAGAAGACATCCGGTGTGTAAGATGAATATCATAAGTCCATGACAAGGAACATTGTCCCCTATTCCATGAATACTTTGCCTCTGGAGCTCTGAGCCCTTTGAAGCAAGTCACCTTACCCTAGTGCGAGGTATGCAGAAATAGACATCGCCCTGGTGAGTGCTATTACATGCAAAAATATGTTCAGACACCCACAAATTTGTATTGCACATTATGTAATTCCATGGGACATGATGATAGGGGTTGTAGGGCTTACAATCTCATGCATGAAAGGTCAAGATACATATACAAAATTCAAGGCAAAGTACAGCAAGAAAGAACACTACGCAGTATAACTCCCCTGGGAGAGGAAACTTCAATCCTCGCGGTGGATTCAGAGGAAGAGGAAAAGGAGGAGGTATGGGTCGAGGTCGAGGATATATAATATGTTATAACTGCATACAGTCAGGACACCTAGCAAGGGATTGTCAGAACCCTTGTACCACTTGCAGCTATTGCAACTCCTTCGAGCATGTTATCGAGCAATGTCCAACATTGTTGGCTAAGCTTCAGGAAAGACGAGGACCTCAGCAAAACCTGCAAGTGCAACTGATATATGTCAAACCTTGTGGAGATGACCCCAGAGTCATTTTTATCACTAGAGGAGGCGGTGTTATAGGAGAAGACAGACTGACCCAAGGAAAGACTACAGAAGACTCGGGAATCAGGAAAGTTGCAGAGAAGAACCAAAATTTTGATGCAAATAAAGAAATACATATATTTGAGGAGGAAATAAAAGAGTTTAAAGAAGACCAAGGCTCTTCATCAAAGACACGGCCAGAAGTAAGAGAATACGGAATGCCTCTGGCATTTGATCAGTCTGCTTCACCAAAAGAAGGAAAAGAGGTAAGCAAGCTCATGGAATTTTTATATACTTGCATTAAGTTGATTCAGGATGAAAGCATTGTACAAGAGTTACAAAGTTTAATTAGACAGTATGAGCTAGGAAAGATAGACCCCTTGTTGAACAAGGCAGTACACCAAATCGCTAAAAAAAGGAGAAAAAATAAGGAACTACACTTGAATGCTCAGATTGGTGAGTATGATATAGACTACGTGGTCCTCGACTTAGGTTCGGAGGTCAATGTCATAACGAAGCAAACTTGGGCACTGAAGGGAAAGTTGAAGTTGATCTACTCCCCTATCAGGCTCAGGATGGCTAATCAGCAAGCTGTCAGCCCCTTTGGATGATTGGAGCATGTCCCTGTGGACATCGATAGAGTAAGAATGTTTGCAGATTTTGAGGTAATTGAGATAGTTGTCCTTACCCTGCGCTGTTAGGAATTGATTGGGATTTCAATAATTCGACTGTGGTTGATTTAAAGAAAATATCTGTGACGTTTGAAAGAGATGGCCTTAGGTTCATTTCACCCTTATATCCAGATGAAGGTAAGTGATACACAGATCCCATCAGAGAAGAAGACCACACATATGACCTGGAAAACATATACAAATTAACAGCCAGACAACAGTATTACATTAATCCTACGGCCGATGGAAACCTAAGCTGGCGAAGTGACAACGCATGTTCCTCAGACTCAGAAGAAGCATTGGAGAACTAGCAGAATAAAATGTATGAAGTATCTACAAGAAGATGTGCTAGATTAACCAGAGAAGTTCGTTGGATCGACACAACAGTAAGTAACTTACCCACCTTTGATGGTCTGAATCCTTTAGAAACCTTCTTGTCAGACTTTGAAGAAAGTGTACCCATGCAACAAAGATTGTTGGAAATGGATGAGGCCCTAAAAGAAACCCCAACAAGATGGTGGGGGACACACAAAACCAACATTGCAGACTGAGTACAATGTTGGACCTTGATGACATCGCAGTTCTCAGCACAAGTAGAAGGTTGCGAAGTTTGGTACACAGGTCGAAGCTACCCAAAGGACCATGTGCGAAGTTGAGAAGAAGCTTGGAGCAACATTCCTCAAGAGAAATGGGTGAAAAAATTCATTAACACACTGGACACGACACCTATCAACTGGTACTTCTAGCAGAGTTGCACCGCATCACTAAAGATTGGGAAGGTATGACTCGGAATTTTGTAACCACATTCTTATTTGAAATTCAATATCCTTCAGTAGATAAAGCATTGTATATTGTAAGACAGAAAGTATTCGAGGAAGCATCTAACCTCCCTTTGGAGCAAGAAGAGGACGAATGGACTGCGCCTCTCTAGAAAATGCAAGGTTGTTACAACATCAATGTTGATGAAGACAATGATCCAAGAAAGGTGAACATCGCATAAACAGAAGGCCAAAGAGATGTGGAAGGACCAGGAGTTGAGTTACCATTCATTGGACAATCAATCAAGATTAAGAAGGTCAATATTGGAATAGAATAGCCACCGAAGCTTGCAAATGTTGGATATTATTGGGATGCTTCCACTATTGCCAAGATTAACGAATTACTACATGAATATCCGGACTTGTTTCCAACCAATTTCACTGATATGAAGAGCATTAAAGGGCCTATGGGAGAGATGAGGATCCCTTTGAAACCAGATGCAATACCAGTCAAACAGAGACCCTACAGAATGAACCCTAAATATAAGGAGAAAGTGAAGATTGAGCTCGACAGAATGCTGGAAGCAGAGATTATAGAACCCGTGGAAGAATCAAAATGGATTAGCCCTATGGTGGTGCAAGACAAGAAGACAAGAGAGATCGAGATCTGTGTAGATCTCAAGAAGCTAAATGATGCATGTTTGCATGACCCATTCCCTACACCATTCACTGACGAAGTGTTAGATAATGTGGGAGGCCAGGAGGTATACTCTTTTACAGATGGATTCTTAGGATACCATTAGATCTGGATTGCCAAGGAAGATCGCCATAAGACCACATTTGCAACAGAATGGGGGTCCTATCAATATACAGTGATTCCATTTGGATTGAATAATTCCCCAACCATCTTTTCCAGGGTAGTGGTCGAAGCATTCAAGGATTTTCTGCATAAATTTCTAGAAGCATATTTTGATGATTGGATTGTTTTCAGTTTATCAAAAAATCATATTGAATGTCTAAGGCTAATGTTGGAAAAATGCAGGCAGTGTCAAATTGCCTTGAATCTGAAGAAATGCATCTCCTTCTCACCATTTGGAGTGTTGTTAGGTCATATTGTATGCAAGCATGGATTGCTAGTCGATCCATCTAAAATTGCCATTATAGTTGATCTACCCCCTCCTACTTCAGTCAAACAACTGTGCACTACGCTGAGACATACTGGATACTACAGAAAGTTCATTAAAGGATATGCCCAGATTACAACACCCATGGGGAAGAATTTCAAGAAAGAATGTCAGTTTAGTTGGACAGAAGAGTGCCAGCAGAGCTTCGACACGCTAAAACAGAAAATGGTTACTGCGCCTATTATGGTTTTTCCAGATTGTATCAAGGAGTTTCATGTGTATGTCGATGCGTCTTCTATTTCTTTAGGAGTAGTATTAGCACAACTTGGGGAAGGGTATATTGACCATCCATTAGCCTTTTCCAGCAGGAAGCTATCAACTGCTGAGATCAATTACACCACTACTGAGCGAGAGGGGTTAGCCATGGTGTATGCATTGCATAAATTTCGCCACTACTTGTTGGGAGGACACTTTAAAATGTTTATTGATCACTCCACACTGAAATACCTAGTCAACAAGCTAGTGTTGGGGGGGAGAATATGCATATGGCTTCTACTATTTCAAGAATATGACTTTGAGATCATAATAAATCCAGGAATAATGAACAAAGGTCATGACCACTTGTCGAGGTTGGAACATGGAGAAGAGACCACTAGTTTGGAGGATACACTGTCAGACGCACAATTGTTGACCATTAGAAAGATTGATGACCACTTAGCAGAAATAGTCCAGTTCCTGTCAACAGGAATGGCACCTAGCGAATATACAATTCCCCAGAAGAAACAACTACTAGTGCGCGTTGTAGAATTTTTACTTATAGCTGGATAGCTATATAAGATGGGACCTGATGAGATAATGAGAAGATGTGTTATGGAGGAAGAATGATCGATGATCCTCACGGAAGTTCATGAAGGCATCGCAGGAGGACACTACGCAGGGAAAGCAACCACGCAGAAGGTGCTTAGAGCTGGCCTTTGGTGGCCTACCTTACAGAGAGATGCTAAAGACTATTACAGAGCCTGCAATGTATGCCAAAGAGTTGGGAAACCATCCAGAATAGATGAAATTCCATTAGCACCACAGTTGACCCTACAAACATTTGAGAAATGGGCCATCGACTTCGTGGGACCTATAAACCCACCAGGAAAGCACACATGAGCAAGGTACATAATTACAGCAACAGAGTACTTGACCAGATGGGCTGAAGCAAGAGCAATTAAGGAATGTAGTGAAACTACAGTTGCACGCTTCATATTTGATGACATCATAACCAGGTTTGGATTCCCAAAGATCCTTATGAGTGATCAAGGCACACATTTCATAAATAAGATTGTTGAAGCCTTGACTGAGGAATTTGCAGTCCACCATCAGAAGAGCACATCTTACCATCCATAAGAAAATGGGACCGTTGAAGCATTCAACAAGATCTTGGAGATAGCGATGATGAAGATTTGCAGTGTGAACAGGGATGACTAGGATTTAAGAGTACCAGCAGTACTATGGGCGTATAGAACCACTTGCAAAAAATTAACAATGTAGACCCATTTCAAGTTGGTTTATGGTCTAGAAGTCATTGTTCCAATGGAATATTTGGTACCAATCCTAAGAATTGTTGCCTTTACAGACATGGATGACACTGGCATTGTTCAAGAGAGGCTCACACAGTTGGTCGAACTTAAAGAAGACAGATTTATTGCAAGATTCCATCAGCAGATACAAAAGGAAAGAGAGAAGGCCTATCATGACAGGCACATAAAGAAGAAGGCATTTAAACAAGGTGATATAGTATTGGTATATGACAGTAAGTTCATAAAACATCCTGGGAAGTTCAGAATGCATTGGCTCGAGCCATATGATAT
Source organism: Picea engelmannii (assembly GCA_009831015.1). Taxonomy (NCBI): domain Eukaryota; kingdom Viridiplantae; phylum Streptophyta; class Pinopsida; order Pinales; family Pinaceae; genus Picea; species Picea engelmannii. Next base: position 267,392 of record ML786627.1, read on the forward strand.
CACCTATGTTACAGAAGGAGGAGCTACACAGTTGAATACTTTGAAGGGAGAATGGAAGGAAGGATTAGTGAAAGGGAGCCTGTTGAAATTGTATTATGAAAACCCGCTGCCCTGCAGCTCTAAGTAAAATCATAAGGAAAAGGGTCTAGGTACCAAGTGCAGTTGAAACTGGGTACCAGACACAGAAAAGACAGTCTTCACAAGGAAGGAAGGAGATGAGGCATAGAGCAGAAAGCAAAGGTTGCACTATGCAATCTGAAGTCGAAGTAAAACATAAAGGTCAGATATGAAGTGCCTCGAGATGGGTCACAGGTGAGTGTTGGGGGCCTGTTGGCCCTTGGTTATGGAAATAAGCGAAGATCAAGGAAGAAAAGGCAAAATGTGAACTGCGTAGAAGACATAGTTACTATTACTGGGTTGAAGTGAGAAAAAGAGAAGAAAAGACGAAGCAAAGTAACATGAATCAAGTCATTGAATGAGGAAATTGAGGATGACAGATCAGCAAGAAAGAAAGATCGTGGAAAACTCAGCAAGTGGAAAAATCCACCATTGGATGCTTTGGAGCACCGCGTGAGAAGGAAGGAAAGACAGGCTAGCGAAGCCCTGAAAATGCGGGTCAAGTTGACCTAGGGTTTTAGACACCTAGGGTTTTGACACCTAGGTTTTGACGTAAGGATGTCGGTGAAATATTGTAATGTATAAATAAGAACCTACATGAGGGAAGGAGGTTCGATCTAGTTGTACTATTGACATGAGTGATTATTGTTGTGTGAGAGAGAAGAGATAAGTGTGAGAGCCTTCTGGTATTGTAAGATCTTCAGCTGGGTGCAAAGGTCAAGTCCTGCAACTGGGTGCGCAGGAAGGGGAGAGACAGAGAGGAGAAGAAAGAAGATCTACTAGCTAAGAGCAAAGACAAGAACTGTATGCTTCATCTTAATACATTATAAAGCACAGTTATGTGGATGTATCCTTAGAGAGAGGCTGAACCACATATATCTTTTGTTGTATGTGTGATCGGTGTTCTGTTCTTTGTTATTGGTATACTGCTATTTCATTATTGTGTTAGATATGATAGATATATCTTGCACAGTAGATCCTAGGAAGATAAAGAATACTAGATTGTTGTGTGTCGATCGCTTTGAACCCACTTTACATTCCTTCTATTTGTAGACATATTTGTCCTGCAACCCCCACATAGTTGCTTCGGGTGAAACTACATCTGCCTCACAGATGTTGCCGAAAGGGCCAGTAGCTAGGGTTTGTTGGTGCGCTCTTGGAGATAAACCCTAGGTTTTCCCCTGTGCCAACAGGAACAATAACAACTTTGAGAGTCATACACAAAGGGGTTACTCAAGAAGAACTAGTGAAACACAAAAAAGAAGCTACAACAGGTTTGAATCTTTGAGCACTGAAGTGGAATGTTACAAATGTAACAATTTTGGACACGTGGCCAAAAATTGTAGAATGACAGCCCCTCCTAAAGAACCTCAACAGAATAACAACAGTCACAGACAAGAACCTCAGAAAACAACATGGATAACAAAGCAAGATCAGTATAGCAATGAAGAATGCACAGTCGCTCTACAAGATAAGCATGAGAAACACGGTTGGTATGTTGACAGTGGGTGTTCAAAACACATGACAGGTGATAGAGACAAATTTCTTACATTGTGAAAGGAAAGAAATGGATCAGTCTCCTTTGGAAATGATAATTCAGCCAAAATCATTGGAGAAGGCACAGTACGAATTGGGAACAAGAATAAAAAGGCACAAAATGTTCTATTGGTAGAAGATATGAAACATAATCTTCTAAGTGTGAGTCAAATGTGTGACCAAGATCATAAAGTTACTATCGATTCACAAAAGTGTGAGATAAGAAGAGAAGGTTCAAGGAAGGTGCAAGAACTTCAAACAACATATATGTGTTAAGTGAAAATGGAAATGAAAAGTGTTGTCTAGGAAAGGAAGATGAAATTTGGCTATGGCACAAAAGAATGGGTCACATGCATTTTGATAACCTTGTCAAAGTCAGCAAAATAGAAGTAGTCAGAGAAATGCCACAGATCACGAAATGAACCAACACTTTATGCAAGCTTTGTCAACAAGGAAACAAAACAAAGACCGGGTTCAAATCAAAGGAATATTCAACAACAAGACCATTGGAAATTGTTAATATTGATCTAGTTGGACCAACTACAACAAAGGGCTTAAAAGGTGAGAGATACTTTATGTTATTAGTTGATGATTATACAAGAATGATTGCAGTTTTCTTTCTCAAGAACAAGTCAGAATATTTTGAAAACTTCAAGATCTACAAGGAAATGGTTGAAAATGAGATGGATTCAAGAATCAAATGCTTGAGATCTAATAATGGAGGAGAGTTCACTTCAAATTAATTTATGGACTACTGCAACAGTCATGGAATAAAAAGGCAATTCTTCGTTGCTAGGACACCTCAACAGAATGGAGTTGTTAAAAGAAAGAACATGACAGTACAGGAAATGGCTCGAACAATGCTAATGGATTCCAAATTGACAAATATATTTTGGACATAGGCAGTGCATACAACATTTCACCTTCAAAACAGAGTAATGCTCAAAAACAACACTGATAAAACTCCATGCGAGCTATGGAAAGGAAGACCAACAAATGTGAAGCACTTCAGAGTTTTTGGAAGCAAATGCTACATCAAAAGAGAAGATGACGGAATGGGAAAGTTTGACTCTCGTGTGGACAAAGGAGTACTTGTTGGTTACTCAATTACAAGGAAATCATACAAGTGTTACAATCTAAGATTGAACAAATTTATGGAAAGCATCAACGTAACAATTGATGAAACAGGCAGACCAGAATCAAAGGAAGAAGAAAATGGAACAACTTTTTGAAGAAGAAGAAGCAGAAGAGGAAGATGAAGAGAATCCAACATAAAAAGAAGAGCAAGTTCAACAAGTATCTCCAAAGACACCTAGCAAACGAGTACAGAAGAACCATCCTTCAGATTAGATTATTGGAAACAAAGATGCAGGAGTTGAGACTAGAAGAAAAATTTGTTCACCAGAACAAACACACCTAACACTCTTATCTACAATTGAACCAAGTTGTTTTGAAGAAGCCAATAAGGATGAATTTTGGAATAAGGCCATGAATGAAGAATTGGATCAAATAGAGAAAAATGACACTTGGGAACTAGTTCCAAGACCAAAGAATAAGAATGTGATAGGCACAAAATAGGTTTTCAGGAATAAATTAAATGAAGATGGACAAGTTACAAGGAACAAAGCTAGATTGGTATGTAAAGGATATGCACAGATTGAAGGAATCGACTTTGAAGAGACATTTGCCACAGTTGTCAGAATGGAAACAATCTGGTTGCTTTTAGCTTATGCATGCTCCAAAAATGTTAAAGTATATCAGATGGACGTAAAATCAGCTTTTCTAAATGGGGAACTTGAAGAAGAAGTCTACATTGAACAACGAGAAGGATTTCAGTTGTCAGAGAACATAGATTATGTGTGTAAATTAAAGAAGGCCTTGTATGGTCTAAACCAGGCTCCTAGAGCATGCTACTCTAGATTGGATAAGTATCTGCAGTAAGCAGGGTTCAAAAAAGGAAGTGGAGACAACAACCTCTACATCAAGGTAAGTGAAGGTAATATTTTATAATTGAAGTTTATGTTGATGATATTATTTTTGGTACTGATGATGACAGGTTAAGCCAGAAATTTGCAAAAGATATGCAGAATGAATTTGAAATGTTGTTACTTGGAGAACTATCCTTCTTTTGGGGATTTCAAATACATCAAAGCAACCAAGGAATATTTATTTCTCAAACCAAGTATATCAGAGAAATGCTAAAGAGGTTCATAATGGAAGATTGCAAACCAGTTATCACTCCCATTCCAACTAGTTGCAAGTTGAGAAAAGATGATGATTTGAAGTCTACATATCAGAGGCAATACAGGTCAATGATTGGAATCCTACTATATGTGACAGCATCTAGACCAGATGTAATGTAGGCAATTGAAGAGGTGACATGATTTCAAGCAGCACCAAAGGAGTCACATGTGTTAGAAGTGAAGAGGATTTTCAAATATCTCAAAGGAACGAAAGAGTTTGGATTATGGTATCAAAAAGGAAAGGATCTATCACTTATTGCCTACACAGATGCAGATTGGGCAGGTTATATTGATGACCGACAAAGCACTAGTGGAGAAGCGTTCTACTTGGGTGAGTGTTTAGTATCATGGCTAAGAAGAAACAATCATCAGTACCTTTATCTATAGCCGAGGCAGAGTATATTGTAGCAACATCATGTTGTACACAGGTTCTTTGGATGAAACAAACCATGACAGATATACAAGTTGAGTATGATGAGCCCATTCCAATCTATTATGATAATAGAAGCTCCATCAATATCTCGAAGAACCCGATGATGCACTCCAAGACAAAGCACATTCCAATCAAGTATCACTTTCTACAGGAGTAGGTTGCAGAAAAGAACATCAGAGTTGAGTATGTGCACACAAAAGAACAAGTGGAAGACATCTTCACAAAACCATTTCCACGAGAATCCTTTGAATATCTTCGCCAGAGACTTGGAGTTATTTCTACTCTGAAATGAATGCTTATCTTATATGTCTTAGATTTACACGAGGAAGCACCATAAGAGGACAGTTCAGTCAGGGGGAGAAACCCCGGATGGAAAGATACATTTTCCATTGATGACAAAGGGGGAGAGATTTATCAGATGCAGAGGACATAGGCAGAGGACGGAGGCATGGTTCAAGGGGGGGGCATATTTATCAGGTACAAAGGATAGAGGCATGGTTCCAGGGAGAGAATGAGTGATATGATTTCAGTATTGCATCAGAGTGTTTCCATCAATGCCAAAGGGAGATATTGTTGATTAAGGTTGGTTGTCATTGATGTCAACCCTTGAAGAAAGCCTCGTAGCACAAAGGTTGAGTAATGGACCCAAGATTGTTTGATGTAAAGATGACTCGTTATTGTCTTGTTATGGTTGATAATAAGTAGAAATGGATGAAATCCAAAGTGGTCCCCTTATGGTGAAAGCCCTCACAGGAAGACGCTTTGCGGATTTAGTTATCTTAAAAGTATGGTTAGAGAACCCATGCTTATTTATGGAATAATGAGATGAACGCCAGTGAATTTTTCATTGAAACTATCCTAGATGGATATTTATTTTCATTCCATTTCCGGTGGTATGTGGAACGTCACATAACTCCTCACGGTTAGAGAGTTATGGCCATGAGAAGTTGGAGAACCCAGGTTTGGGTAATGGACCCAAGTTTGTTTGATGCATAACGGTATGAGTTTTGATATATTTTCAGGTAATACTATTCTATATGGATATTACATGTCATTCGATTTATGGTGGTATGTGGAACGTCACATAACTCCTCACGGTTTGATATTTATGGCCTTACGAAGTTGGAGGACCCTCATATGTCATCTAGAAGCCCCAAAAGGTCAAAGTAGTCAAAGTAGTTTAAGAGTTTTTAAAGGTAAAAAATAAATTGAAGTGATGGATGCACTATAATTCAAATTGAATACAAAATCAATTATTTAAATAATAAATTTAATGGAGAAATTAGAAGTGGGTTAACCCTAAAATAAGGAAAGTGGGCAAAGTGACATAGAAGATGTTTTTAAGGAAGCTACTTGGAGAGTATAAATAAGAGGCAAGGCTCTCTAATTTAAATCACAATTGAGAATATTTAATACCTATAGGTTTCTAAGGTAACCAAAGGATATCTAAGCCTAATTTTTTAGGGAAGGTGAAGAAAACAAGGCCGGAATTCAAGGAAGGATAAATTCTTTTGATGATGCTTTCTAAGGTATGTTATTTATAGGTCATCTCACCATTTTCGAAATAAGACTTTTTCTAGAATGATTCATACTGTGAAATTTCTATTCCATTGAGGAAACATATCCAAGTATCTATTTTAAAAAATTCAGCTTGTGGTTCATTGTATTTTTGGAGTTACACTCTATGGAAAATAGGATTTGTGGCTAGTCCTGAAACTAGTCAAAAACAGGTGTTTCGGGTAAAAATGTCATAACTTCTTCATAACAGATCCAGATTCAGTAAGAAAAAATGTGTTGGTTAGAGTAAAGTATGTAGTATTACTTTTAATAGTTTCAGATCTATTCAACAAATATTCTGTGCGGGGAACACTCTACAAGGTCACTCTCTAGAATAAGCCAGAATTCAACAAGGTATGTCATTTTTGCTATAACTAATTTTTTGAGAGGTTCCAAGTAGTGAAACCTGGAAGAATTGCATAAAACACACTAAAGAACATTCTATATCAGTTTCAGATATTTATTCATTACAGGTACAAAGTTATGATTATTTCAAGTCAGGGTTGTTGACTAATCCAAAACTAGTCATGTGAGACTAAAGAAAAGTTTGATGTAAATGCTAGTCTCTTGTTGTTTAAAGTTAAGGAAGGTTTGCAGGTATGTGGTCATATACATCAGTTATATTACAGAGTTATAAATCATATGTGAATGATGAAATTGGGTAGGGATTTTGGTTGACGTACAAGTTGGGTACATGGTTGAGACAAGTAGTTGATGAGTTGGCACATACATGAGGTGTAAAGTTGATGATGTTGGTACATATTGATGAGTCATAGTTGATGAGTAGTTGACACATGATTGGTACATACTTGGAACATGGTTGGTTGCACTTCTTTATGGTACAGGTTGATTACAGATTGTTTGGTAGAGGTTGGTGCATGGTTGATGCACTTGTTTATGGTACAAGTTGGTGCATGGTTGATGCACTTGTTTAGGGTACATGTTGATGCATGGTTCAGGTTTATTGGTACAGGTTTACAATAGTATATCTCACAGTGATAGTGTGACAGTGGTTCCATCATTTTACTTCTACTTTAGGGTGATTGGACAGGGCAAGAGCAGCTGGTTGTAGCCACCTTTTGGTTGTAGCCGGAGAACTTAGGGGGTTGTAGCCTCCTTCTGGTTGTAGCCAGAGAATTGGGGAGTTGGAGATTCCCTTAGGTTTTAGCCTTAGAAACTAGGGGGTTGGAGCCTCCTTCCAGTTGCAGCTGGAAAACAAAGGAAGTTGGTGCTTCCAATGAATGTAATTCTTCAAGACATATAAGAAAAAGAATTATGTGGTTTTCTCCCGATTTGGGTTTCCACGTAAAACACTGGTGTATTGTGTATGTGTGTGATTGTTCATTTCTTATTGCTTATTATTGGATAATAATTCTACATTGATATAACACTTGGATTATTTGGAGAAAAAGGATTATAATTATTCTATTACTGATTCATCCCCCCTCTCAGTAATCCAACAAGTGGGATGTTGCATTCTGACTTGTGCTTGAATCTCCTCCTTGAGGCCACTAATGAAATATTCTTTATAGAAATTATTTGTTAAGTTCTCTATAAATATGACTAAATTCTCAAACGATAACATAAATTCGATGATTGAACCTATTTGGCATAACTTGGTAAGTTTCCCCAAATAGTGACTACCTCACTTGAAACATGCATGAACAACTTTAGGAAAATAACTCCAAGCAATGTAGCCCGCATTTATGTCATTCCCACCATTTCCATCATTATGGATCTACATAAAATACCCTCACCCTAAGTTTCATCATGTCATTGATACTTCCATGGAGGGTGAAGTAATGTTCCATCTGGATGACCCATGCTGACGGGTCAGAACAATCAAACTTGTTCAGGTCAACCTTAGGAAGACAATGCCATATGTTATTGTCCATTGGTTTATGGATGTGAGGACCTTAATAAGGTTGTGAGTGGCTAAATAGTCTTGATTAAGAAGTTTCTTCTTAACGTGGCTCAATTTTTTGTGCAATCTAGGGTTCTTCTTCCAGTATACCATGAGTTATTATATGCGCCAACTTCTCATTCAACTTTTTTTCCAAGTTGTCCGAATTCTCATCCCAACCACTTACGGTGTGCTAAATTTGCTAAATATGGTCATTAAGGTTAGTGTATTCAGCTTCTAAATGATCTAACCTTCCGGTAGTAGAGCGGGTGGCCATTTTTTTTTGGGAGTTGGTATGAGTTGGTTTATAGGGGTCCACCATATGTGAGCTCACTAAAAAATGTCACGGTTCATTAGAACAAGAGAGTGTCAGGTGCTATAGCTATATGATATATATCCAAGGTCCAATAATAGTACTCAACCCAATATCTTAGGGCACTAGATAAAGAGGCTCAATTGTGCCCTTAACTATTCTACTCGACTACCCATGTACTAGAAAGTGATCTCCCTGAGTGTTGTTCTCGGTGTACTATGGCAACAACATGGTCAATAAACATATCTAAAGCAAGTTTTAGATATACCTAGGGGAATTCCTATATACCCAAGGGTACGTGGAAGTGAGATTCCATATACTTCTACTATCTTATGTAGTACTACTTGAAGGGTGCCAACATGAGTTACAAGGGTTTCCAACAATGTGATTCCCCCTGTATTTCTTGTGTGTATTCTTCCTCAACTACAGTTTTACCCATTGAATGTCAGATCATTGTGTTATTTAAATATGAAGGAACATGTCTATTAAAAATAAAAATAAAGTAAAAAAAATTAGGAGCTTGTTGACCCAAGAAAAACTCTTAATATCACTAGAAAATAGCTTACTTTTTCAAGGTTGGGTTTGAGGTCGAAAATGTAAAATGATCACAACTTCTGCTATACTTCTCAGATTATCTATTATCACCCCAATTATGAAATTCTATGGTTTCTTTGGATCTACTAGCATTAGTTTTACTGAAATATGTTCACTCTATTAAAAGATATCCAATCTATGAAATTCATGGTTGTTGCTGGAAAAAAACCCTAAAAAGGGGTTGATTTTAAATCAATGATAACTCCACTTTCCAAACTTCATATTGGACACTTTTTTTTTGAACTTGGGTATTGTTTCAAGAAAAAATCATATTTCTGGTTGGTTTCTTCAAATCCTACACATAAAGTTTCAAAATTTGATTTGAATGTGTTCGTCCTTTATTGTCAAAAATATACAAAAAGAGAAAAAAATATATCCCTTTCTTGGCCCAGGAAAGACCTCTGAAGCCACTCATATTATACTTGACCCTATAACTTTAGAGAAATCACACATAACACCCATGCAAAACCAAATAACACAAGAGAAAACAAATAAACCCCGAGAAATATCTCTTGCATTAATGATATTCAAGAATAGAGAGTTATGTTCACTTGCATGTTCAAGGGGGAAACCTATGAGAGAAAAGCTCCAAATACAATGACAATTCTTGACAAAAAAATTTCAAACCTTCTACTCAATATATATCTATTAATAGATAATATTAACTACCTACAGACCCACTTATAATGAGGGCCTACTAGCTAATTTGCACCTTATTAATGAAGAGGACCCTTTTTACAATGAGTGGCCACTAACTAACTATTTAGTGGGCCTTGTTCAAGGAAGGTGGGCTCATACATCAATAAAGTATCCTAAGTATGGGGGTTAGGGTAGGACCCTAACAAACATCGGTTGGGATCCCTCCTTTGTATTGGTGTTTCTCCAACTAAGATACATAATAAGTATGTTCAAATGCTTGCATTACAACAAACCCATGACAATTTGCTTGTAATGGGAAGAGATGCATTCCTAACTAAAAAAGACATCCTAAACCAAAGAAAACAACTTGATGACCCACGATATGGGATTCATAAATATGACTCTATTAGCATCCAGTATTGGGTGGAAAAGAATGATGTAGATATGCTCTTACAAATTGAGAGCCATTCACACTAGGGACAATTACAAGATGGCAAGTGGAGCAGGTTGTTAGGCATGGGCACAACAACATCATTGCAATGGATTCTACTTTTTGTACAAATAAGTACAAGGTATTTTGATTTCTCTTCACCTTATTTTCCATATTGGAATTGTTTTATGTAGTAAAAATTCATGAAAATCTTGTTTATAACAAACTTGTTTACTGGGCCAATGTTATTGCTCTATTATATGAATTCGTGAATTGTTTAATTATAGGGGTCATAATTTCTACACTAGTGTCATTTTTCAAGGGGCTCTATTTACGAGGCCAACATTATATTATGTACAATGAATTCATGAACCGTTTGTTTCTAATGGCCTAATTTACCAAGCAAGTGTTATTATTTTGTCATTTGAATTCATGAAATGTTTGTCAAGGGTGTTGTTGTTCTAAAATATTATGTGCATGAAATGGTTGTTTCTAGTGGCCTTATTGACCGTATCGATGTTATTTATATGTGATATTATATTCATAAAATATTATGCATGGAAGTATCCTTTGTACACCATTATGGCTTTCAACACACATCAAAATGACATTCCTATTTGTTGGGTCATATCAAAGAATATAGTGCGGGAAATTTTTTTGACATGGTCGCAAGAATTTCACCAACATGTTTTGACTTCTTTTCCTACATGGAAACCTTCATCCTTTCTTGTGGATGATGTCCTTACAGAGATCCAGGTGATAGGGTGTGTAGATATCTTAATTTCTCTTTCTTTTGTTGTGTTGTGTATTTATTTAATTGTTGGTTGTTCATCCACATTCATACACAATGATGTGTTCGGTTGTCTAATAATTATTTGCATCTAGTACATGCATCATTGTTTGCTGGAAAAACTAACCAAGTATGATTGTGACAATGAAAGAGAGATAGAAATGTCAAAGTCTTTGGGGCACATATTACATTACTCATTGCCAGTTGAGGATGCTACAAACAAATTGCTAGAGTTCTATGGAAAGTTCTTTGAGCAAATTGGTTTCATCAAATATTTCAAAGATTATTGGGAGCCACAACTAAGTGAGCATAAATCTGTCATAGTGATACCTTATTAGTTGTGATTTGACTAGCATTAGTATAAATCAATCATAGTGATAAATGGTTATTGTTGGTGATTTGGCCAACATGATTTCTAAATCTATAAGAGTGATTAATTATTATTGTTGGTGATTTGGCTAGCGTTGTTTCTAACTTTGTCACAATGATAATTCCTTATTGTTGGTGATTTGGCCAACATTATTTCTTATGTTGGTATGTCATGTGGAATATTGCATGTATGTAGATCAAAGCATGTAGGATTTTCAATATTCAAACTAGGAAACAAATTCTTCCATTGAGTCATACCAAAATCACATTGACCAATAGTTCCTTGGAGAAGTGAGTGTTCAATGTCAATTCCATGTTTTTTGCATCGACAATTTATGTAAAAATAAATAAAAACAATTGTATATTAATTTCAACGTTATAAGTATTGTAAAAATTATCATTGATTTGATAGTAGTTATATGTCAAGTTTGAAACACATATTCCCATAGAATGGATTGGGTTATTGGGAAACTCACAAAGCAAGTACACTCCTACTATTGGTTCATTGTGTTCGTGAAACAAAATGGATTTGATAATAATTTTATAGCATAACACATATGCATGACATCATGGTAGAGTGTGATTAGCATCTTGGACATAGATGCCATTTATGACCCTGGAAATACTTACATTATAAACATCAAGTTACAATTTGGACAACTAGATATGTTCTACACTGTGTGAAATCTTGGTTCGGAGATGTAGTTTTCCACTATTTGAATGCGAAGAGGGGAAATTTGTGCAAACATGTTGATAAAGCATACATGTACATTAAGAGAGTATCCCCTTCTATACCACTTGGTTTCCCATTCATAGCTCCTCCTGTGGGCACAACATTATTTATAGACTTTATCGAACTACCAACATTATTGCCACCATTATCACTAGCATTGATACCTTATTGTATAGTTTTGAAGGTGAATGTGTCACTACACCTATTGGTGAAGGGGATGAAGAGGAAAACCATAATCTCATAGATGAATGTACTAAGTAGTGGGTGATTGTGGAGTTTAGCAAAGCTATTGATAATTGTTTCTTACAAAATGCAAAACAATATGTTTAGATTGGAAGTAGCAAGGTGCACATCAACAATAAAGTGTTTGGGCGATTTTTTGACTTGTCAATTGCAATCTTTAAGGAATATGAAAAGGGATAGTGTTGACACTAGTTATTCTTGTAAGTGATGTAAGTGATGTAAGTGACCAAGGAGATTTATTGAAACACATTCCAAAAGGTCTGCCAAAAAGTACGCATGAAAATTTCTTCTATTTCTCAAATGTCAGTACCTACCGCAACTGCAAATCATATAAGACATGGCATCCTATGTAAGCAACCCAATCATATACCGCTTCCTAGAATAGATCACCAAAGTTGTCCCAAATACTGCATTGACTCCCTTGGACAAGCATATTGATAATGTCAATATTCACTTTCGAAAGAGTGCATGTACAATGAACTCTAATGAAATAAATAAATTGTTTATTGATAACAAATATGAAAATCATTGTTTTCATCTTATAAAGTAACTTGCTCATTGACCTATCATTTTGTGAATTACTTAAGAAAAACATGATGACTGACCTAATAATGCCAACATTAGGTGTTATTTCTTTCTTGAAGAGTAACTCCAATGTGACTACAGTCCTATGTTACCAGTGATCGAATGTTGACACACCGTATTTGGGAAAAACCCATTCATTGTAAGAAACCCATAAGAAACCTCCTTTTTTTATACATGTTTCTTATTTCTTGGTAAATAACTTGTTTCCTGGGAAACTCTTGGAGAGTGGAGAGTGGATTTTTAACCTTGGAGACTTCAAGATCTGCATCATATGGTATAGTGGTATAGTTGTCAATGTCTATAGTTGTTTACTCTGATTTTTCTTTGTTTACAAAGCTTACAACAAAACCGCCAAACAAAACAAATTATAACTTGAACTAACATGCCTAACATAAAAGAAAAAATAAACTAATAGACCTAATGAAATAATTAAATTGTTTATCGATAACAAATCTGAAAAAATAATTGTAGTCATATTTTAAAGTAACTTTCTCACTATCACCAACATAACAAACAAAAACAAACTATAACTTTATTATAAAGTATAACAACGATAAATAACATTAAAACAAACTATAACAATTTGAATTGTTTATATAAAACAAAACAACAAAACAAACTATAACTTAAACTGGCATAACACAAACAAACAATAATGCCAATGTCACTATAGTTAATAACACCAGCATCATTGTAGTTAATAACTCCAACTTAATTGGTTTTGGTTAACCAAGTGAATCACCCAGATCAACTACTTAGTTTGGACCTATAATTTCTATTCTTCCATCCCTAGTCATTGTCTTTGATCTAGGTTCAACTATGCTTATATTGTTACTTCTAGCGTTGTTTTTTATAGTTTAGATGTTATAACCATTGGTATTTCCTTTTACACTTTTGCGCTAGCATATGGATTTGTCGATGTCCCAATAATTTATGTCTTTGCCTTTGATTGATGGTTCTATTGATGCTATTGACGGTGCTACTAGACATGTAATTAGATATGTTGTTGTAGTCTATGTTATTGGTGCTAGGTATTGAATTATTTAAGCAACAAAATAAATAACTTATGTTAGTAGTCTTGCTTAAACAACCAACTCTACATCTACTAGTGTTCATTCTACTGCTTCTACCTCTACCTTTGCCTATGCTACTAGTGCTAGATAAGTAACTACATCTCAATCACTAAACTTAAATCTAAACTCACTTGTTAATATTTTGCTTCAAATGTTAGATCAACTAGTTCAACTTTTAGGTCAACTACCAACCTTTCAACAAGCATTTCTAACCCTTTTTCAAAGATTTATTCAACAATTCCAATTGCAAACAGTTTGTTGGTCAATTTATTCATTGAATCTCGAAACTTTTCCCTAAATATAAGTGATCTCAACATATTTTTCTTCTTAGGAGGCAATGAAATAGGAGTTTGAGTGTTCGGGTGGAATAATGTCAACTACAATACAAGTTGTTCCATCCTTCAAATCCCTTGTTATTAAAGCCTCCTGAAAAGAAAACACACATATGTGAAATTTTTTATTTCTTAATATTAATACAACAATATAAATAGAAATGCATCAACTTCCCTTTTCCTAAAATGAGAATACATCATTGTCTGGAAGCCTAGATAAGATTCTTATCAGAAATGAGAACCTTCAATAGAAACAAATAAAGCAAATGATGGAAGTATCACATAAATGTGAAACCACTAATAGTCAATATTGCATATCTAAGTAGACATGGATGATTTTATCTATAAACATGAAACACAAATTTAACATAACTAATATAACATTGCTACCAAAAAAAACATACAAATGCAATGTAGTGATGTCAAATTTATATATTATAGATACAAATAATACAAATAATATAGTAGAATTTTTATTCGAAAGCTTGTAAAGGAGTGTTGGCATAAAATCAAGACTAGATTTCTCGGTGATTTACCAACAAAGTGATTCATTGTAGTCTAGGAATGTTGGCATTTTCAACCTTCCGCAAGAGAAGGAGGTCTCACCCGAAGCATAGCCAAGACATATAAGATTAAGGGAGTTATAGATGATACCTAATGAGATGTATTTCTACAACATCCAAATCCATAGTTTAACCATTAAACTCATGTTATGACAACATTTAGACATTAACAAGAACGAAATAAACATATACTCAGTAAATCCATAGATCCATCAACATTAAGAACAAACAACCATAAAAAGAAACTTTTTGGGCCCCAATCACATCATTATATTATTTGCAGGTAGTACAAAACTACGTTCATACATTGCAGATCTGGCTAATCTCTTCTTAAAATGCAAGGACCCTCATTACATTATCTCACCCATTGAGATCAAGATCTTACAACCCAGGACAGTACTTTGTGGGATTCAATACAAAACTCTCAGAATCTATCCAAACTAGCAAACAAACCAAAATTACTTATTTATTTACATTTCCACTTATTTATGATTGTGCCCCCTTGACATGGTCAATTGACTAGATCAAAACCTCCTTTTTCTACCCCTCGTATTTGCACTTTCTCGCAAGTTTCTATGTTTCCATATGTCATGCGACTTATTTGACTGTGTCTGCCACATGATTATCCTTATCGTGTTATCTAAAATATTCAAAACGAAGGGCCCAATAGGCCTTGACAACAACTATTGACTCGCCCTTAGTCAACCTTTGAATTCTTTACTAGATCCCTCTTCAAATGAAGGGCCCAACTCAGGGATGATATGTAGGGCCCGTTGGCAAAAAATGACATAGTTATCTAGGCGGTCTTGTCATTTCTGCACCAAAATGGATGCACCCCAATAAATTCTTGTTCAAAGGCAACATTTGGTTCATGAGGCTTGGTGGCGAGAAGATTTTTCCACTCTGTATCTGCCATAGAGTCCAACCAATGCATTTGAACATAAGTGCTTTGAAATTACCTACAAAGATTTCACATGAGATTACACACGGGGAAAAATATTAAGGAGATGGTGGCTAACAAAAAAGGTACCGATGAACTTTCTAACATTAATGACTTTTGCTAACATGGAAGAGATAATGATAGGAAAGTATTGACTGCATTTAATTGACCATGTGGAAAGTAGCATGACATTAGCTAAAACACCATACATTAATAAATTCAGAAAAGATTTGACATGACCTCCTCGACCACAATGATATGACTAGGATTGGCTAAACTAACAAGGACAACTAGAGTCTAGGACTGAGTGACAGGTGTACACATCACTACTTTATTGGAAAAATGGAAATTAACAAAAACTTAACTAACCTACCTATTTTATTCACTCCATGTAACAGTAGTGCGAAGGAACTGTCTTCAAGGAGTAGAAACATAGGGCTTCAAGTGTGCACCAGTCACCCATCCCGGATGAAGAACAACATCAATTTGTGCTAATCGAACAAATCTCGATTCTCAAACTTCCACAACTACGAATGGTCCAAGCCAATGCATCTACAACTTGCCCAGATGTTTCTAATACTTAATGTCATACAACAACACTTGGTCACCTTGAACAAGGATCTTTTTTTTTATATCCCTGTCATGTCAAGCTTTTTGCCTTGATTTTTCCACATTTTGATTAAAGACTGATAAAAACTTTGCTTCCTCCAATTCCAATAGCTCCACAATAGAAGCATCATTTGTAATATCGGTTACTTATGCAATATACAAATTGGGAATAATGAATTCAGCTGACACTACTGCTTCTCTTCCATAAACCAACTAAAAGGGGGTTATATTTGTGCAATTTATTAGTAGTAGTATGATATTCCCAAAGAATGACATGAAATTTCTCGTCCCAATCATCCCAAGCGGCGCAACATACCTTCGTCAATCCCTTCTCCAAAATCTTATCAAAATCTTCCACCATGCCATTAGCTTGCGAATGATAAGGGCTACTCTTATTATGTTGGATCAAAAACTCTCTAGTAAGAGTGGTGATTGTATGACTAATGAAATGAGCTCCTTGATCACTGGTTAAACTTCTAGTACACCCAAATCGAGTAATAATGTTTTCAAAGATAAATCTTGTTGTTGTGTCTATGGAATAATCTTTGAAAGGTTCAGGTTCAGCCCAATGAGTCAAATAATCTGTGGCGGTAATGATATATCTCACTTGAGAGTGTCTTGCTGGTGGATTAATGGGACCTATGAAATCAACAAACCATTTCTCAAAATCCTGTAGTGCCCGAAAAAGATGCAAGGGAAACTCATCTATGTGTGATGGTTTATTGATCTGAGATCTTTTATTCGATGACCATTACATGAATTGCATTAAAGAGCATAAATAAAGCTTATATGAATCATAAACGAAGAAGACAAAAATATGGATAAAATATGACAAATGAGACAAGAACACAAAGCTTGATAATGAAGTTCATCCCAATAATGGACTACGTCTCCAGGCCCATTTTGAAGTGGAGAGGACTTTATATTATCTTAGCAAAAATTGGCATAAATACATGGCTATACCTCAAAACTGGAAATAGCCTTATGATTTGTTGTCTGGATGCAAAATCTGACTGCACCAGGGGATTTGTGGCAAGAAATCGTGTAGAAATGACTATAAAATCATTAAATTCTGACATTGTTGATCCCAAGCCCCCTAGGCTCTTTGCCTCAGTTTGCATGTCACCAGTCTGCAATTATTGCTCCTGTACCTACATAAAATTTCTTGCTCTATACAGTTGAGCGCTGAGCCCTTTCTCTAGAAAATTTTTGGGTTTAAATCAAATTACTTGGGTGGATTTTACCAAGACCGTCATTGGTTCCATTGGCAATTGAATACATATTAAGTCGTTTGTGGTTGGGGAGACCCAGGGTCAAATCCGCGGGCTCCCCATTTTAGTTTTTCATTACAATAGATATAACAAAATCGTTGCAACTTATTTTTAGTATACTGCAACCACTATATAATATAATCTGACCATATATATATATATATATATATATACCAAACTACCGCCAAGTTTACCCTTTGGCGCCCAATCCCTTGACATGATGGGTGCACGAATCCTAGACATAGCCCATAATAAATCTTAAATGACCGGAACTTGAGGGATGTAGACACCAACTAGCACGTCCTTTTCTTTTTTTCAACCATTTGGTTTCAAGCCTTCATTGGGCATCTACGGAGTGCCACGTGGCAACCTATGATTGGGTGTTATAACCCTACTTTGCACCATACATGCTTACCTGGCATCAAGCCATCTCAGATCCCTTCTTTTCCAAAGCACTGATGAATAACTCTTTAAAAAACCTCTTTTATAAGGGCCCACGTGCCCAACTCCATTACTACACGCGTGTACACACTAGCTAACCTAAAACAACCCGTGTGTACCTACAAAAGCACGAAAAAAGGAAAGTTGCCAACGGAACACACAACTTTGGGTGATTTAACTAAATCTTCCGGCCATGCATGGTCGAGGGTTTTTCCAAATCCCTAGCTTCTTCTATCCTATAAAAGAAGGGTTAGGGGTCCTATTTGGAAGAGGAGAATAAGAGTAAAGAAACTCTACCCAATTGCACATTCCCATTGTCCCAACTCTTTAGCCATCCTTGTGCAAAGAGAGATACAAAGCAAAGAAGTTGGAGGACATTTGAAGAGGATCCCAGGATTAGGTTCGCGGAGTAGTGGTCAGTCTCGACATTGTAAGTTGATTCATTAAAGTTTTTAATAAAGAAATGTTTTTCCCATCCCACTATATGAGTTCTTCATAGTTTAGTGAATATATGTTTGAATCTCTAACCCATTAATATGTAGAACAAATGCATGTAGATTTTGTTGCTTGTTTTGTACACAGTTCAGTCTTGGGAGGATAGTTGCTAGAAAGCGATCAAGCATGAAGAAGGATTGACATCGAACATCCCGAACAAGGTATGTTCGTTTAACCATGTATTTACTTAAAAGAAATGGGGATTAGGTCTGGGATGACGGTAGAAAGTAGGATTATTTCGGTCTTATCTGCATGCATAATATAACCCTAAGTGCTAGTCCATAGGGGAATTTCCCACCACAACAAAATTGGTGACCATACTGGGGAAGTCTCTAGGGTTCCTGGGAATATTTTTGGGTATTTTTAAAAGACTGGTTTTCTTTCCTGTTTTTTGAAGTTTCTGCAAAGTCTGAGCTAACAGAGATTCTAGTCTTCCATACCAGCTATCTCTGTTTCTTTGCTTGACTGTGTTTTTTCGAGACCCACAGAGGTACAGGCGGCCTACATAAGGTCTACACGCATGTACCCGCGCCTTACTTTCTTACAGCCCGTGTGTAAATGCTAGTTGAAGAAGTAACAATAGCGTGTATGATTCCAGAAAATTTTTGAGGCAGTCATCCTCTTCCCTGTCAGAATTAGTCATTCTCAAGGGTTTTCTGGAACTCTTTCTAAGTCTTGGTTGTTTGCAGTCTACGGCTTAGGGTTCATCTCAGATTGGTTTGTTTTACGAATTTTTCCTAACATTGTTTTTCTTTTTTCTATTAAAGAAAGTGTCTAAGCCTTCAAGAGATCTTGGTTCTCAGTATCAGTGGTCTCTTTCTGGTTTGGATTGTCTATTTTTATTTGTTTCAGAGTTTTAGAGATACATGCGGCCTGTCTAAGGCCAACACGCGTGTACATGCCCTCTGGCTCTACATAGCTCGCGTGCACACGCTTGCTGTTGAATTGTCAGTAGTGTGCTTGTGAAGGATAGTTTTTGTTGAGGGTGAGGCAGTCATATTTTCACTTGACAAGAGTTATACCTCTCAGGTTTTTGAATCTCTGTCCTAGTATTCAGTAGCTTAGGTTTGATCTCAGCCGTAGCTTTCTTCTTTCATTTAAAATTTTTTCATCAAAATTTTCTTTAGGGTTTTTAGACAAGTGTGAGAGTCATTTTTTAAGTTGTTAGTGTGTGATTTCTTGAAGTGATTCTTTGCGATCTGCGATTAGGCCAGAAATTTTTCTTGGTTTTTGACTTGTTGATATTTTTCCTTTTTGCTTTGTGAGCATTCAAATAAAAAATAAAAAAAACTTTCATTTCTTTGTTTGGTTGAAAAGTGTTGTTTTGCATTAGTAACCAGGGAAACGTCTTTGCTTTCTTAAGTTCTTGATAGTTTACTTAGATCATAAGTAGCTCGTAGTCGAGTGAAATCCTGTTTTAAGTTTGTTGTTTAAAATATCTTAGAAAATTCTTTTAAAAATATATATATATATATATATATATATATTTGAAAAGTTGTTGAAAAATTGTGTTAAGTGAAGATTTTTGTTTCGAGCTTTCTGTTCATTTTTACTGTCATCTTTCAAACATAATTAGTTTCACTTTCATACCCTTTGAAATAAGACAAGCCATAAAATTAATGCTAAATCTAAAATTTATTATACTTTTATGTTTGTAGGGTTAACTAACTAGTTCAGGATTAGGGCCTTGGATTAGGTTGGAGAGGAATCTCTTCAAGGCCATTAAAATCAAACATTGGAGTCTCAGTTAGGGAGTGTCCAAGTCCAGTATCATGAAATTTATCTGGGACCCCCCTCTAACACAGGGGATAAACACAAGGTCGCGTGTGGAAAGGTAGCGGAGATAACCCCTCCAAAGTTGGACCAATCATAGTGGAGAACACATATAGAGGGCTTGTCTTGGGATTCCGTCGATTGCATTTGCCACGGAGCTTCGTGGGTCTCGAATCCATTCAAGATCCTCAGTTGTCTTCCAGACCACTTTCTCTCGATATCCCTGATAGGTTTCAGGTTCGATACCCTGCTCATTATGGTATACCCGACTTTCGACTGTACCCACCTGGTGACTATTCGCGCGCTGGCAACCTAGTTGCCTATCTTTTTTAGGGACATACATAGGTGACTGCAGGGGTATATCGCGGTACCTAGGATAGACATCGGGCCACACTTTGCAGAGTATACCTGGAGGGTTCTTCTATGTTCGAGTTGCACCTGCACCAGTAAGTTGCTCTAGTGTTGGTTGTTGTAACTGTTCTTCCAATTAGTTTAGTGTTTGCTTGTCTTATCTTGTAGGGACTTTTTAGTGCATGTTGTTTTTGAACGGTTAGACTACCCTAGTGTGTCTTTGATCTTCTCACACATTGGAGGATCACGAGCTCCGTCGGTCACGAAGGCTTCAAGGCCTATCACCAGTTACACTGGAGCCACCCCCGCCACCACTAAGGCGAAAGCTAGACCAACAAGGGTCTTTTGAAGCGACCGGGTCACACGAAGTTGTGCCCGACCAACATTCGGAGGAATCCACTGTCTTAGACTTTGAAGCGCAAGCTCTTGGTCCACCTGAAACCTCCATCACTGATCTTTCGGCACCCATCATCATATTGATTCACCCTTACGAGTGTCAGACAGTGTCGCAGGCAGCAATGGAAACAAATGTTGTTACTCCTTCTGGGAATTCTTCAATTCCTACTACGGTTGTCACCACAGGAGATTTTCCACCTCCTAAACCACCGTCATCAGTCCGAGCCACCATGGTCTCGGTCGCCTCTACCTCGCACAGTGGTCTGATCCCGTCTCTGGCAGCGGCCACAACCCCTTTCACACCAAGTGCGACAGGCCCTCCGTTCTCAGACGGGATGCCTAGTTCAGGTACAAGTCATGTACTTTCCTACTCCACTTCACAGACTTTAGGTCTGGGAGCAAGGAGCTCTAACGCTCTTCTACAAGGACACATGGGGGGCACTCCTCCTTTTAACGCTTTCCCTTATGGGGGAGGTCATATACCTCCTTCGTCCCCTTCACTCAGTGGCACGCATCAGCAATATGTCGGGCCACCTGCACACCATAGTTTACTTGGAGCAGGGAGTCAAGGACCACCTTCGCATAATCTGTCAGTAGGTTCGACACCATTTTCTTTGTTTGGTGTGTTTGGTAACAACACCTTTTCATCAGCTACTTTCCCAACTAGGGGCAACCTTGGTTTCAGATAACCTATTCCTATGCAGGGTACTATTCCTACACAGGGGGCACACCCAGGAACTTCTTCAGCATCAGGGCCTTGGAATTCTTGGCAAGGATCCATTCCCTCGTTAAAAATGTCGATCTGGGGTAATTCTTTTCACAATCAATGGAACCCCGGACAAAGCACTATGCCTATCCCCACAGGACCGACATGGGGCAATCCTTCCCAAAGTCCTTCGAATGTAATGCATACCCAACCATCTATGTCCTATTTTGGAAATCAGCCGATGATGTCTCCTCACACGCAAACTCCATACACTGGCCATGGCCACGGTTTTTACCAAAACCCAAGCCAGCAACCGAACTTTTCCTGGCAACCTAGTGCCAACCAAACTCCAAGCCCCTTTTTCCCAGGTTATCACCAACAACCCAAACTACCCTTCTTGGCAACCTTGCATTTTCCAGACTTGACAAGGTTGTTGAATGACCCTATCTGTCACGATCCGCGTTGGCCTTCTATGCCGACGAAGTTGCCTTCAGACATCCCAAAGTTTGAAGCCAAGCCTAACGAAGATCCAAGAGATCATGTGACTACCTTCCATCTTTGGTGCTCATCTAACTCGTTGAAAGACGACTCCGTACAATTGTGATTGTTTCAATGTACTCTCATTGGGAGTGTCGCAAAATGGTACATTGAGCTCAATTTCTCAAGATACTCTTTCTTCGGCGAACTGGTGATGGCTTTCCTAAACCATTTCCAGTTACCTGTGAGATACGACGCTGGCACCAAATTGCTGGCCAATTTCTCACAAACAAAAGTGGACCATATCTCTGATCACATCCGAGAATGGAGATGCCAAAAGAGTTTAATTAAGGTACCAGTCCCACCAGCATTCCTGCTTGAGTGGTTCATTAAGTCTTTGGTCCCACAGTTGTCCAAAGACGTAGCGACGTCGAGAGTATTTTCCGAAGAAGACGCCATCATGAGACTTCAACAACTTGAGCTAATCTATTCTCAGTCCAGTTTATTATACGAGATCTTCCCAGATGCACCATGCTCAATACTTGATAACACTAGACAGAGAGTTGGACCACATGCCGATGGTATTGTTGGTTCAGCACAAACAAAGCTCGTTGAGCAATTGACGAAGTAGTTGCAACAGTTGTCTATACAACACACAACAGCCAGCCAAACTACTGCTTTGGATGCGCCCCCTACCAAAACGTCGGATGTACACACAGTGTAATCGACTAATCCAAAGGCCACCCAGCATCCTGAAGGAAAGAAAAAACAACGAAACAAGGGTAAGGGGGATAAAAAACCTACCAATAATGCTGGCGGGGACAACACTGAGAAACGGAAGGCGAGGTATCCATGCAACTTATGCGTGGAAGACCACCCGACCCATCTATGTCCTCGGCTTGCAGAAGCCCAAAATTTTGTGACGCAGCAACAACATGTTGTGTTAACCAATCCATTTCAACATGGGCAAAATCTAACCCAATCCTTTGCAAGCATGGAAGGGGGTAGCCAAGGACCCTCTCTGTCTTCGAACAAGCCCGCATCCACGAATGTATATATGGTGAAGGGTGATGCTTTTATATCAACTAGAGCACATGACTATAGTAAACCAAGCACTTATGAGAAGGGAAAAGAAGTTGAACTCCCATCTCTTCCTCTACAGATTGAGAAGACGTTGGGTGAAACAATGACATGCATTCCCAAAGGTGCGTTCAAAAAAGCTTCTCACAACCCAAACGCAAGGGCCGCCCAGAACTATTCTGTGGTGGAATATTTTTCACAAACCCCTTGTGCGATGTCTGCTTTGGAGGTCCTCCAAAGTTGCCTTTCCCAGAGTAAAGCCTTGTTAACCACTTTAGGATCTACTGAGACTTGTAATCCTGGTACAATCATGCTGGATACAACCGACCTAAAACCTCGTCTGCCTTACCACGTAGCATTTCAAATAGTAGTGGCTTATCCCATGAAAAATTTTACTCAGAATATCTTCCGCACAGTGGTTGATGAGGGAGCCTCAACATGCATTATGTCATTGGCATGTTGGAAGGTCATTGGCCAACCCGTTTTGTCTCCATCACCTACTATCCTCACTGCTTTCGACGGTCGTTCGTTCCAACCACATGGTATCATTCCCTCTTTCCCCGTGCAGTTAGGAGGGAAGACCATGTGTGTCGAGGTAGAGGTAGTCGATGCGCCCCTCGACTATAACCTCTTGTTAGGAAGGAGTTTGACTTATGCCATGCAAGCTGTGGTTGCTACAGTTTTCTGGGTCTTGTTGTTCCCACACGAGGATCGGATAGTGACCATCGATCAATTGTCTTTCTCCAGACCTGAACCTTCATTGGGGGCATCCACTGTCCCGATAATTGATAATCCTCAACCAGGTGTAGTCAACGTAGGGGTTGGTTTGTGCCCATATTTGATGGGTACCTTCGATTACCCGCCCCCTCAAGGCGATATCAAGTTTATATCCAATCACAATAAGGTTGAGATTTTTCAAGTTTCATCGTTCTGCACGACTTACTTCGACAATCCATGGATACTTCCTTCCCCATCGGTCACGATGGATAGGACAGGGCACCCGGGCATGTCCATGCCCTTGTTTGCAGCTGAAGTAGTGTACTCTTTAGTCTAGCAAGATTCATCCAACCCAGATCCAACTCCTGCACAAGAGTTAGATCCTCTTCTAGAGCCTATTTGGGCTCAAGGATCTCTCGCTAACACCGATTTGTTAGACTTAGTCTTTCCCTCTGACGAAGCAGTAATTGAAGCAATGACTGGTCTGGAAAAACCCTGGGATGATCTCCATCACAGATCATACTTCCTCTCAGCGTTAAGCAGAATCAAGGTCGGAGAATTCACCTTGACTATGACTGGAGATAGGTCTTGTCCTCTTAATCCCTTAGCTACACATGAGATCTATGCTGAGGGTAATATGGCAACCATTGTTGAAATGATACCTATCAATATCTCCAGAACCCCTGGCGTCATAGACAATGTTTTCGTTGGAGCATACTACTCCCCCGAGGAGATGTCAGGCATCGACCCACAAAGAGTCGATCATGAGCTAACTTTCTTGATTTTCAAGCTCTCTTTGAGATCCGAAAGAAACATCTGGTGAGACTGCATTTATGCTTTTCGATCTCGTCCAGATTAACTGAGAAAAGTAACCTCTACGGGTCTTCTTTTAAGCCATTTTCAGACCCTCTAAACATGAAAAGATTGGTGAGTGATCTTGTGGCCTTTCACGCTCGTTAAACTGAAATTTGAAGTCACGTCTGTCCGACGGTAGTTTACCCCTTTTTCAGTCTCGACGGTCAACTGTACGAACAAAGGTATACTCTATGGAACTTCAATTCTTTAGAAGAGTACTCTCAGGTATCATTTTACCCCTTTTTCGGGCCTGAGGGACTAAATTTACGAAAAAGGAACCCCCACGGAGTCCATAGTTAAGCTCTTTTCAGACTCCCTAAAATTGAAAAGATCGTCGAGTGACCTTATTCTTTCACACTTGTTAAACTGGTCGAGAAGAACATTCATGATGGAGTCCATAGTTAATCTTTTTTCAGACTCCTTAAAAATGAAAAAATGGTCGAGTGATCTTGTCTTTCTCACACTCATTAAAATGGTTTTGAATAGACGTCTTGTCGGTGCTAGTTTACCCCTTTTTCGAACCGACTAGACTATCTTAGAAAAAGGTACCCCAATGGAGTCTCCTTTTATGTTTTTTCAAACTCTCTAAATATGAAAAACCATCGAGCTTACCTTCTCTGGGCTCGTTAAACTTACATCGAAGGACGTTACCATTGTGTGTTTTTTTAACCGCGTTTGCATACCTTATACGCCAGCCTTGTAGCACTTTGTTTTTGCATCTTAACACCCTTGGTCCCCGGAGGATTTTTCCCGAGTATCATTATTCTGAACATCAGTCTTGTCCTTGCGCCTTGAACTTGTATGTTTTTAACACTCGTTCCTCCATTGTAACGTAACATTCCTTTATTATTTTTTCCAAAATTATTGAAAAAGACAAAAAAATCAAATATACCCCAAAAAGAGGAAGGGAAAAGTATTTTCTTTATTGGCAGCATAATGAGTCGCCCTTGGATAAAGCACATCTGTCTGTTTGTTCGTCAAACTATGGGATGCAATACGACCTTAGGAAGTTGTTCTCTCTACATAGAGTTGTGTCCTCCTCCGTTTGGTTATTCTTCCAAACATATGGAGAGTTTGTGTTGCCTCCTGCTTCGTAAACTTATGATTAATGCCATGTTGCCTAAGTCTCATCATTTGTCGTGCTATTGTCCAAGGGAAGTTTCTACCAAGCCTGATTTGGCCCTTTTGCAATTTGTCTCTTGCCCTCATACCCGATCATCCTGAACGTCCAATCAAGTCTTTGTTCGAAATCAATGAAGCCTTCAGTCTGATCATCAAGATTCTCTAGTCCATGACCGACGAGCCATCGAAGACCTCTGGGTAGTGACTTCGTACACTCATATTACACTCCTACCTTGAGTTTTGAAGATTTTGAAGTTGTTTCTCGAGCTCTGAAGACCTCATCTCCAGCCATCATGCCGTATCAGCTTCTAGAAGATGGATACTCTATATGTATATCTTTTCGATTTCAAGATGTAGCTCTGTTGTATATTGTTCATGGCTACACTTTATATAGTTATTTGACATGGATCTACAGTGTATTTGATTGGTATCCATTATTCTATTTTATCCCGAGCATGGGTATGCCCGCCTCGGTGAGACATTTGTTATTTTGCAGACGACACCTCCTAGTTCTTGGTCCCTAGGCTCACTTGTTCGGCACATTAGTAAAGATTGGTAATGCATTTTGGCCATCAGATGCTCTTCTGACCTCACACATTAGGGGGCATCTGTTATAACCCTAATTTTCGCCATACATGCTTACCTGGCATCAGACCATCTCAAATCCCTTCTTTGCCAAAGCACTGTTGAACAACTCTTTAAAAAACCTCTTTTATAAGGGCCCACGTGCCCAACTCCATTACTGCACATGTGTACACACTAGCTGACCTAAAACAGCCCACGTGTACCTACAAAAGTACAAAAAAAGGAAAGTTAATGACGGAACACACAGCTTTGGGTGAGTTAACTGAATCTTCTAGCCATGCATGGCCGAGGGTTCGTCCAAATAACTATCTTCTTCTAGCCTATAAAAGAAGGGTTAGGGGTCCTATTTGGAAGAGGAGAATAAGAGTAAAGAAACTCTACCCAATTGCACATTCCCATTGTCCCAACCCTTTAGCCATCCTTGTGCAAAGAGAGATACAAAGCAAAGAA
Source organism: Picea engelmannii (assembly GCA_009831015.1). Taxonomy (NCBI): domain Eukaryota; kingdom Viridiplantae; phylum Streptophyta; class Pinopsida; order Pinales; family Pinaceae; genus Picea; species Picea engelmannii. Next base: position 294,113 of record ML786627.1, read on the forward strand.
GTTAGAGGACATTTGAAGAGGAGCCCAGGATCAGGTTTGCGGAGCAGTGGTCGGTCTCGACATTGTAAGTTGATTCATTAAAGTTAATAATAAAGAAATGTTTTTCCCATCCCACTATATCATTTCTTCATAATTTAGCGAATATATGTTTGAATCTCTAACCCATTAATCTGTAGAACAAATGCATGTAGAGTTTGTTGCTTGTTTTGTACGCAGTTCAGTCTTGGGAGGATAGCTACTAGCAAGTGATCAAGCGTGAAGAAGGATCAACATCGAACATCCGGAACAAGGTATGTCCTTTTAACCATGTATTTGCTTAAAAGAAATGGGGATTAGGTCTGGGACGACGATAGAAAGTAGGATTCTTTCGGTCTTGTCTACATGCATAATATAACCCTAAGTGATAGTCCGTAGGGGGATTTCCCACCACAACATTGGGCCATGTGGCACCCTGCCATTTGTTGCTTCCGTCCAATCAACCTATCGTGTGTTGTATGGTTAGGAGGCCCATGGGTGGTGTCATGTGTCACCTCGTCATTGGCCCACTTGGCCACTGAATTTTCCAAATCAACATGCCACGTTTCGGCCCCTGGGTGGTGCCACATTTACATGCTGAAATCACCCCTATGTATTTGACTACTGACGTCACCTACATGTATGAATGTTGATGTCGGTAGGTTGACTTTGATTAGGTTGACTGCAACTTTGACTTGGCGTATCTTCTTCATTTGGACTCTGTTTGAGGTGTCATTTATGCCATTGGAAAGATCTCGATGAGCTCTTCGACTTGGTGTCATTTTTGTTGAGATTCAAGGACTTTGAATTTTTGGCCTTTTAAATCCTCTTGGATCATTCCTCCCCACTAAGAATCCTTTGGGCCTCTAAAATCATTATCAATCAACATATAAGTGAGGGAATTTATCCCTCACTTTCACCTTCTCGATCCATTGTGCTTTGCTTGGATGTGTGTCTTTAAGGCCCACTCCAAGATATTCAACAACGCCCCTACGTGAAGTCCTCATCCTTTTTCCCAGGATGATATCTTTCTTTAACTCATCCAAGTGCTCAGAAGCAAATACATCCATTAAAGGTACTGAAACACTCTCCCTTTCATCCATGATCATTGGAGGCTCATAAACTTCTAGGTTCTCTACATTTACAACTGAGTATATCTGCATGTATGGTGGTAGATCAAGGAGGAAATCATTTGTGTCAATCTTCTCGAAGATGGTGAAGGGTCTATATCTGATGGGATTAAGCTTCTTGCCTTCACCTTTCAACCTAACTTTGTTTATGTTGATCCATACTTGATCTCCAACCTAGAAATGGTGATCAACTTTGTGCTTATCATGGCGAGCTTTGTATTGCTCTTGACTCTTTTACAACTATTCCTAAACTATCTAGTGTACGTGTTGGATCCTCTGGATAAACTTGCAGGCTTTGTATTCATCTCTTTGTTCACTTGAGTCAACATCTTTTCCAAATGTCAATTCCAAGAGATTCTTTGGTAGATACCTAAAACATGTCTCAAATGGTGAACTTTGCATGGAAGAGTGTAAGGCTCTAGTATATTCATGTTGCACATATTGTATCTGATCATCCCACAACTTGGGATATTTCCTACAGTAACCTCGGAGCAAATGAACCATTGTTCTGTTAACAACCTTTGTCTGTCCGTCAGTCTATGGATGGAAAGTAGTACTCCTCTTTAGCTTGGTGTCCATCATTCTCCACAAGCTTGTCCAAAACTCTCCAATGAATTGAGTGTCTCAATCTGAGATAATGGATGTGAGAAGTCCAAAGTGGACCCATACGTGCTGGAAGAAAAGATTAGAAGTTTTTCTAGCAGCGATTTGCTTTTTACATGGCATTAATACACACATCTTGCTAAACCTATCCATTACTACATACAAGTAGTCATGGCCCCTTTTTGACATAGGCAACCCCCTACAAAATCCATGGAGATGCTCTCCCAAGGATGAGAAGGAACGGGGAGTGGTGTGTACAACCCCAATTTTCTATTAGTGGGCTTACAAGTAGAGCACATCACACACCCCTTTACATACTTGGTTACAATTTCTTTCATCCAAGGCTAATAACAAAATCTTTGCAGATGAGCCATATTTTTTCCTACCCCAAAATTCCCAGACACAAGAGAAGTAGGAGCTTCTCTAATTACATGGACTTCTTCACTTGTAGGAATACATAGCTTCCCAAAATGGTAGAGTAACTTGGCCTGTAAATGATAGTTCTCCACCTATGCACCATGGGTTATCTTCTCATCAACATCTTTAAAATATCCATATTGTTCAACATAGCTATCATGATATAAAGAAGCATTTTTCAAAACAATAGATGCAGAAATAGGAGGCCTAGAAAGCATATTTGCTACTTTGTTACTTGTACCTTTTTTATGATTGATTACCAAGTGGAACTGTTGAAGGAAACCCATCCATTTGAAATGACGAGCTTATTGTATCTTGGTTTGTGACTGGAGGTACTGTAAGGGCTGGTGGTCTGTATGTATGATAGTCTCCTTACTTATCAAGTAGTGCTTCCATTTCTTGACACTTTGAACCAATGCATACAATTCTTTGTCATATGTGGGATAATTAACAACAACTTGAGAAAAGGTTTCAGAGTGATAACAAATAAGCTTATGATGCTACATCAATATTGCACCCATGGCATATCCATTGGCATCAATCTTAATCTCAAATGGTTGTTGTAGGTTAGACAAGGTTAATATTGGTGTTGTGCTTATCTTCTCTTTCAAGGTGTCGAAAGCTTTTTGTTTCCTTCCTCCCCACTAAAGGGCTTTCTTCACGTTGATCAAGGCATGCAAAGTGGATGCAATGAATGAGAAGTTGGCTATGAATCTTCTCCAATATTAAACTTCACCCAAGAAGCTTCTCACTTATGTTACAGTGGTAGGCTTAGTCCAATTTACAATTACATCAACTTTGGAAGGATCAATTTTCAATTGTCCCCCTCCTAGAATATGACCTAAGTATACTAAAAATGTTTTTCCAAATTCACATTTGGACAATTTTACATACAATTTTTCCCTTTGCAAAGTGTCCAACGCTTGATTTACATGGCTTACATGTTCTTCCTAAGTTCTACTAAAAACAAGGATATCATCTAAGTATACAATTACAAAGTCATCTAAGAATGGTCGAAATACATCATTCATTACACACATGAAAGTTGTCGGGGCATTGCAAAGCCAAAATGGCATCACTAACCACTCAAATAGACCCTGCTTTGTTTTGAAGGAAGTCTTCCATATATCATTTTCAACAACCCTGGTCTGATGGTAGCCACTACGCAAATCCAACTTAGTGAAATAAACAACATTCTTTAATTTATCAAGCAAATCATCTATACAAGGAAGGGGGTATCAATTTTTCACTGTGATTTTGTTGAGAGCTCGATAATAAACACACATTCTCCATGTGCTATCTTTCTTTGGCACCAGCACAATTGGAGAACCACATGGAGATGAACTAGGCCCGATGACTCCTTGGTCTAGGAATCCATGCACCTGTTTCTTGATCTTTTCCATTTCCATCGCTAACAACCTGTACATGCCTACATTTGGACATTTTGTTGAATATGAATCTCATGATGAATCTCCTTCTTGGGAGGAAATCCACCTAGTTCTTGAAAGACCCCATCATATTTATATATAACATCAATCATTTCATATTTATGTGAGGGATCACATCCTTGAAAATCATCAGATGTCTAAGCATATTTTTCTCTCACAACCATGAGCACATATCTCTTATTAGTGTTGATGAGTCTTTTCATTTGTCCTGCACTAACAATAGTTGAATTAACTTTCATACTGTGAGATCTAACAATGTATTCCACTCCATATTTTTTGAGATGGTATTTGTTCTCATTTCTGAAGAAGATTACATTTCTATCATAAAGGTAGGGGCTACCCAAAACTATGCCACATATATAAAGTGGGACAACATCCAAATCAACCTCATCTATCAACTTTGAAGCAATGGAAAATATAACTCTACACTTCTTGGTGACATTTAGTTTTGCATCGTCGCACACCCAACCAAGAGGGTAAGGTTTAGGATGAGGTGTTGTTTTTAAGCCCAACTTTTTAACAATGGTTTCTAAGATTAAGTTAACTTGAGAACCAGGATCAAATAGAGTATATATTTTTGTGTAGTTAGATACAACTCTTATATGAAACAATTCACTTCTTGTTCTTTCATTATCTTGAGATTTACTTATAGAACTTGAACCAACATGAAAGGAATTTTTACCTTATACTCCAACGGTTGTAATCCTCATTTCATCAGGCGAATCAGAACCAAGGTCTTGTTGCACTGTAGCAATATTTTTCCGCTTCCCTTTTACACTAAATCTCTTAGGCTTCAGATCTGGATGTATCTTCCATCAGTGCTCATCATTGTGCCCATCTTTCTTGCAATGAGTGCAAGAAGGCTTTCCTTCCTCTGTCTTCATTGTCGTTGTCTTCTTGTCCTTTATTTTCCCTTTGAACTTGTTTCCCTAGAAATTGGAAGGTTTCTTTGTATGCTTTTCCTGTACATTCTTCCCCTTGATTTCAAGGTGAGTTGCTTGTACACACACCTCATCTAAGTTTGTGGGATTAAAAAACAATAATGTGTGATGAATGTAACTGTGAAGTGCACCAATATATTTCATCAAATTTTCATGAGAATCTAAAGGAATATTCAATGCAAGTGCTTGTTTCCTAAACTCCTCTGTGAAACTCTAAACACTCTGACCTTTACCCTGTCTCAAATTTTTCCATTCTATCATGGATTTTTGTACATGACCCAATGGATAAAATTGTTTTTTCAATGCAGATGTAAATTGAGACCATGAAGAAATTAGCTTACCATTATGTTTGTTTCCTTTTTGAAGTTTTCTTTCCCACCACACAAGGGTTGTGCCTTCCAGCCGAAGAGAATCCATCTGGATCTTCGCCTCTTCCTCTTCGATCTATTGTACATGACATTAAACTTTGATCTGTCTAATTCAATTATTTAACTTATCTGCATTAGCTTCTCCAATAAACATGGGAAAATTAAATTTGACATCTAATTTCAATAATGTCTTTTTCGAAGCATTTTGATGAAAATTAGAATGATGAGAATGAGAGGAAGAGGAAGAAGAGCTTGAACTTGAAGATGGAAATGGAGGATTAGGAGGGTCTCCTCCATTTCCCTAGTTCAGTGAAGCATTATCCTCTTCTTTAGCTTTCTTCTTCTTTCCCTTCTTTTCCTTCTTTTCCACTCTCTTCTCGTAATCTGCAAACAATTTTTCTACCATGCCTGACATCCGATAGAAAGCTATGTGAAAAGCCTTCTCATTCTCTGCACTAAATTCTTCATCCTCCATTTTCCTTCTTCGAGTTACATGTCCAATATCCTGGTTAAAAGTCTTGAGTTTTCCTTCACCTTCTTTGAGCTTGGCCCTAGTATGCATTTACACTCACAATTCAAGTCAAATAACATCGCTATGATACCAACATGATACAAGATCTTTTATTTGATGACCATTACATGAATTGCATTAAAGAACATAAATAAAGCTTATGTGCATAATAAATGAACAAGATAGAGATATGGAGAAACAATGAGAAATGAGACAAGAACATAAATATTGATAACAGATTTCGTCCCAAGAATGGACTATGTCTCTGGGCCCACTTCGAAGTGGAGAGGCCTTTATATTATCTCAGCAAAAATTGACATAAATACATGGCTATACCTCAAAATTGGAAATGGCCTTATGATCTGTTGTCTGGATGAAAAATCTGACTTCACCAATGGATTCATGACAAGAAATCGTGTAGAAATAACTGTAAAATCATTAAATTCTGACACTACTCATCCCAAGCTCCCTTGGGCTCTTCACCTCGGTTTGCATGCCACCAATTTCCAGTTATTGCTCCTGTACCTACATAAAATTTTGTGCTTCGTACGAATAAGCACGAACCCCTTTCTATGGAAAAAGATTGGGTTTAAATCAAATTACTTGGGCGGATTTTATCAAGGCCGTCGTTGGTTCCGTTGGAAATTGAATACATATTAAGTCGTTTGTGGTTGGGGAGACCTCGGGTCAAATCCGCAGGCTCTCCATTTTAGGTTTTCGTTAAAATACATATAACAAAATCAATGCAACTTATTTTTAATATAGTGAAACCATTATATAATATGATCCAACCATATATAGATATATACACACACACATACCAAACTACCACCAAGTTTATCCTTTGGCGCCCAATCTCTTGACATGACGAGTGCAAAGATCCCAGACATAGCCCATAATAAATGTTAAACGACCGGAACTTGAGGGATGTGGTTGTCGGTCGGTCTGACCTTTTCTTTTTCTCGACCATTTGGTTTCAGGCCCTCATTGGGCATCCATGGGGTGCCCTGTGGCACTTTGTGAATGGGCCATGTGGCACCCTGTCATTTGTTACTTTCATCCAATCAGCCTATCACTTTTCACATGGTTAGGAGGCCACATAGCGGCCCATGGGTGGTGCCACGTGTCACCTCGTCATTGGCCCACTTAGCCATCAATTTTTCCAAATTAGCATGCCATGTGTCGACCCCTGGGTGGTGCCACATCAGCATGACATCATGCAAACATCTCCTCTATGTAGTTGATTGCTGACGTCACATGTACAGATGTTGATTTCAACAAGTTGACTTTGACTAGGTTGATCGCAACTTTGACTAGCCATATCGTCTTCATCCAAACTCTGTTTGAGGTGTCGCTTGTACCGTTGGAAAGCTCTCGACAAGCTCTTCGACTTGGTTTCATTTTCGCTGAGATTTGAGGACTTTGAATTTTTGGCCTTTTAGATTTTCATGGATCATATACCAACCCTCTGAAAAACATCACATAATCTAGTGTACTTTTTATCATCTTTAAAACAATGAGTCATCATAATCCTATTAGAATATAAAATATGTGTTCTTGTTTTACCATTGACAATACCCTTGTCACCCAACCATAGGCCGAAGCCACCCTCCGAGCACCTTAACCTTGACAGAGAATTATTCTGGAAGCAAATGCTAGGCTAGATAGCCAAACAAAAGGTAGCGCACCTTTCCCCAAGGATAGCGCACCAACAAGAGTTGATCAGATAGTCTAAACCCTAGCCAAGAGATAGTCCAAGCCAAAACGTAACTGCTGGCTGCAGCAACTGCACCAGCAGCTCTCCTCCAAACCTGGGCACAATACTGCAACTGCACTGCGTAGAACTGACTCTCTGCAACTGTTGAGATGTGTCAAATGAGAGACTGGCGCCCTGTATTTATAGTGGTTCTGGCAAACTTATTGGGGCCGACTTCTCCTTCTGGGTACATGTCTGTTCAATATATTATTATTATTTTTGATCGACTTCTTCTCTTGGAGGATAATAACCTAATATAAATTATCTTCTTGAGCCAACAAGTCTTCTAGGGTTATTATCCAACTCAATAGGGTTTCTTCTTGCTTTCAGGAGTATTCTATTCTCGTCAGGTTCACACGTGGAGGTAAATACCTCTTGCAGCTACCATAATATCAACACTCCCTCCTAGCTAGGGAGGTATTATAGGTAATGGTCTTGAGCACAAAAACATACCATTCACCCGGTAGCATCAACATAGTCGTCTAGACTATCTTATGACTAGATCATGAGCACCGTCATCACCATTAGTGTCTTTAGCTACATCATCTCTCGAAACCATACTCTATCTAAGTAATAAAACATGATGTTCACTCCACAGAGTGATACAAAATCCATTCTTCTAATCTAGAAGAGTAAATGCTCTGAACCATTTTTCGTCTGGAAAATCTTTGTTCATCATTCATGTGGTTGATGATTATCTCCAATAAACGGTTGATAGTCTTTAAGGCAATCAGAACAAAAATAGAACACAATTGTGTCTATCCATAGTAGTACATAACTACAATCCAGTGGTACACTACCACACCAAGTAACACACAAGTACTTGATCAACAACGTATAGTCATGAACAGTGGAACATATCCACCACAGTAGTCTACATCTACTGTTATACAGTCTTCATAAAAAACATCTGATAGCAACCTACATAGAAACAATGTTATGATATACACTGAATCATCTAGGCCAATCTTTCACTCACATCTATGAGCTCTGAAAGAATATTTACCCTCATAGTAGAACAATGAGATATCTGGACTATTCTTCTCAAGCAAGGAAGAATAATTTTCCTATCTTCTGAACCTGGACCATTCCCCACCCTAGTCCATTCTTCCTACACTAATCAAAGTGCACCCTGGAGAGAATGTATAACCCTAAGGAATGTTGAGCCTGGACCATTCCTCCTACACTAATCAAAGTTCACCCTGGAGAGAATGTATAAAACCTAAGGAATCCATGTCCAGACCATTTCCTTTGTTAACCACAAGAGGAAAAGATTGTCCTGCATCAACCTCCAAAACAGACCATTCCTCATGTTAACCACAATGAGAAATCATTGTCCGGTGAGGTGGGCCAGTCTTCTTGAGTAACCCTCAAGAAGAGAGACTGCCCTAGACCACTCCCCATGTTAACCATAATGGAAAGTCGTTGTCTATGATACATCAGCAATCTAGACCATTTCCCATGTTAACCACAATGGGAAATCATTGTCCATCAGAAATCTCAATCCACTTTCCGAATAGGAAAGCATCTGTCCAAGATGGACTATTTTTCAATCTTGAAAATGAATGTCTTCAATGATATTTTCAGTGCTCCCTCCCAACCTGGGAGTCATCTCTTCCTTTTTCAATAAGGAAGTCGTTTCCACGAGCTTCAGCTTGAGTACGCAAACTCTTTCATCTTGGATATAAGCATTACCAAAATGTCTTCTTATCTTCTCATATGTGGAGATATGTATTGGAGAACCACTTTCTCCTTTCTGAACTTCATCATGGATAATGTAATGCTTGATTTCAAATGTACTTTTGTCTGGAACACTGTGAAGGCTTTATGTAGCTCTGAACAATAGAGTATATCATAGTTGGAAAACTAGAACATATCCATGTGGCACTTCTTCAGTCATCATGAGATCTGATCTACAAAGTAATCATCTTGATGTTATAGGAAATCTTCACCACACTTCTGCTATGCACTGGAGGTTCTCCACCAAGTTATCTTCTTCTATCTGCATACAAGGGTCTCTTTCTGGTATGCCTCAAAGTCTTGAGATTGATCTTCATACGCTCTTTATTCAATTTCTATGGAGAACATTCTTTGCATTCATTTGATGTAGAACTCCAACTCATGGATGTTGTGGATGATATAATGACTCATGTAGAGATAAGTTTGGTTTACTGGAACAAGTAATCATCATAGTCTTCTCCTTCCATCTGGTAGAACCTCTAGCTTTGGATCTCACAATGTTTTCATTCATAATTCTTCCATACACTGTTCTTCATCACGACTTTCAGTTCCTCTGCTTGATTGCTTTTAGTGATTTCATATCAGGTTGGTAATCTTGTGATTCTCGATACAATGACTGGTTGTTCTGGATTCTCTTTCTTTCTTGGAGTCTTCATGGTTCTTCTTCATGTTTTTCTTTATATTCTTGGGTCCGTAGAGTTTCTTATAGATTCCATGCCCTAAAGATTCCATCTTAGGATCACGGATGTGGATGAACAACCGGGGATACTTTCAGGCTTCTCTTTGAAGAATATGTATTGTCTTTCATGGTTGCTATCATGGATATATACTTCATTATCTTCAATGGATCATAGGATTAGCTCCCTCCTAATCCTTGCTTCATGTATGAGTGCATATAATCGGCTCCCTCCATCTAACAGATTCCACGCTTCCATATGCAGCCTTATTGTCTTCTTCAATATATAATTGGCTCTCTTGTCTAACAGAGTCCATGCTTTCATCTTGTTGTCTTATACAAAACGTCATAAGTCTTTTTCCAATTTTCTCTCGATTGTTGACTTCTTTCTGTCTTTGCTTCTTCTAAGTCTCTTCGTGATTGATTTGGCTTATCTTGCAATAGCTTCCACATGATTTGTATTTCATCCTTTCATGTGTATTATCTAATGATATCCATTCTTATCTTGTTGTTCTTCCATAGGTATATTTCTTCTTGGAACACATTATCTTCCAAGAGATAGATATACAAGATATGTACATAGACGATGCAAACAAGATATGTACAAGAAATAAGAAGAGTTTTGTTACCTTTAGAAGAAGAAGTCTCTTCCATCCTACTTAGTATTCTTTGTAGGTTCCTTTTCTTCGGCAATTGATGCTTCATGTTTCTCCTTCCTTTTCTTCGGCAATTGATGCTTCATGTTTCTCCTTCCTTTTCTTTAGCTTGGGACAATAAATCTTTTAGTGACCATACTTTCGACAGTTGAAGCAATGTGGTTCTGACATACTTACTGGGGCCGACTTCTCCTTCTGGGTACATGTCTGTTCATTATATTATTATTATTTTTGGCCAACTTCTTCTCTTGGAGGCTAATAACCTAATATAAATTATCTTCTTGAGTTGAAAAGTCTTCTAGGGTTATTAGCCAACTCATTAGTGTTTCCTCTTGCTTTCTGGAGTATTCTATTCTTGTCAGGTTCACACGTGGAGGTAAATACCTCCCACAGCTACCATAATATCAACAAATCCTTCTTGAATCACCTTTTGCGCAGTGGCCTTACCTCCTACATGACCTCCCACAACTCCACCGTGACATTCCCATAAAATTTCAGGCCTTTCATGATCCAATATACACCTCCTAAGAATATTATCCAGTCCCAACTTATATAACTGACCTGCAATGATCTGGAATCTTTTCATCGAGTGACTTATAAAAAATTGCATTAAATGAGCATAAATTAAAGTGCACCATTAAAGAAGGAAAAGCTCAATAATGAAGAGACATAAGCATTAAATCTGAACACAAAAACTTGATAACGGAGTTCGTCCCTGGTGGACTACGTCTTTGGGTCCTTCTCTCAAATGGGTAGGCTCCTTCATTAACTCAACAAAATAATTTGGCAAAATACATAAGTATACCTCATTCTGAAATCAAGTTGTAGAAGTATTGCTCAAATCAGAAAACAGACAACACCACTGAATTCGTGGTGTCGAATTACCCAAAAATGACTGTCTCCACGCCTCGATCCGACTCTGGCATTCCCAAGCCCAAGAAGAATTACATCTAGATTTTTGTGCCCTACAACCTGTAAGAAATGTTGACGTGCCCTACCTCAAACTACATGCCCGACCATACGCATGTGTGCCTCCTCCTGAGCTCTGGGTGGATGTACCTTTTAAATATTAAAAGGGTGTTGATTACAACATTCTCCCATTGGCCCGTTAGTATATGGTGCATATATTACGGCGTTAATAAGGGGGGAGGTCTCAGGGTCAAGCCCGAGGGCCTCCCCTTTTGGCTTGATTGTTGTAACTTATATATATATATATATATATATATATATATAAACATGTCCCGCTCCGCTACTTTGGTGATGGTTCTATCCATTGGTTGGTTGCCGTATTTGGCAGGGTCCCGCCAGATTTGGAAAACCCGCCAAATCCTATATTTTTCAAAATTTTGGTCAGGGGTTGTCATTGGGCATTTTCCAACTGCCACATGGTAGCCCATGACTGGGCCACGTGGCAGCCTCCTATTGGACCACGTCAACCACTGCACTGTCATCCTGCCATGTCAGCACCACGTCACTGTACGGATGCCACTTGTACTCCCAACTCAACCTGGTACATCACCATGCCACATCATCACCACGTCACTGTATGGACTGTATGGATTTCCATGTGAAGAAATATTACTAGTCCACAGATTGGCCCAGAATACCAAATATGGGTGACACGCGGCAGCTTCTAGTGTTTCCACGTCACCATGTTGACGTCAACATGACATGTGTCACCTCCTGCTCATGCCACGTGTGTTGTACGGATGCTGACATCATTCGTATGTTGATGTCATTCGTACTGGTGCTGAAATCAACAGTACGGATGTTAATTCATCCCATGTTGACTAGGCTAGGTTGACCAAAATTTGACCACGAATATCTTTCGATCCGTAACTCTGTTTGACGAGCCGTTTGCATTGTTAGAAATCTTGCGATGTGCTCTTCATGATGATGTCATTTCCACTAAGTTTTGAGAATTTAAATTTTTTCCCTTTCTCTATCTCTTGAGTCCATTATGAGCATCATGAGTTTCTTTTGCGAGTTCTGAGTTGTTCTTAGTCTTCTCTGGATCCTTTTTGGATCACGCCTTCCCACTAAGAGCTTTTTGGACCACCAAAATATTTCATCAGTCAATAGATAAGTGAGGGAAGAGTTCCCTCACCTTGTCCTTCTCAATCCACTTTGCCTTACTTGGATGGGTGCACTTTAAGCCTACTCGAAGATAATCAACATCACCCCTGTGTGAAGTCCTCATCCTTTTGTCCAGGATGATATCTTCCTTTAACTCATCCAAGTACTTAGGAACAAACTCATCAACTAAAGGTATTGAAACTTCCTCATCCTAATCCATGATCATGGGAGGCTCAAAAAGTTTCAAGTTCTCTACATTTACAACTGAGTAAATCTGCATATAAGGCGGAAGATCCAGACGAAAAACATTGGTATCACTTTTCTCTAAGATAGTGAAGGGTTCATAATGAATGGGCTTAAGTTTCTTGTCTTCACCCTTTAATCTCTCCTTGCTGATGTGAAGCCATACCTGGTCTCCAACCTAGAACTGATGATCAACCTTGTGCTTGTCATGCTGAGCTTTATATTGTGCTTGAATTTTCTCCAACTATTCCCTAATTGCCTGGTGCACCTATTGGATCCTCTGGATGAATTGTCGGGCTTTGTCCTCTATTATTTCTTCATTTGCATCGGTATCTCTCCCATACATCAAGTCCAAAGGAACCTTGGGTAGGTACCCAAAACACGTCTCAAAAGGTGAACACTGAGTGGAGGAATGTAAGGCTCGGTTGTAAGCATGTTGTACATAGGGTATATGTTCATCCCATAACTTGGGATGCTTGTTGGAGTAGCCTCGAAGCAAAAGTACCACTGTTTGGTTTACAACCTATGCCTATCCATCGGTCTGTGGATGGAAAGAAGTGCTCCTCTTCAATTTGGTGTCCATCATTCTCCACAATCTTGTCCAAAAATCCCCAAGGAATCGAGTATCTCAATCTGAGATAATGGATGTGGGTAACCCAAAGTGAACCCAAACATACCAAAAGAAGAGATTAGCAGTCTACTCAGTAGTGATCTGCTTTTTACATTGCATCAAGATACACATCTTGTTGAACCTATCCACTACAACATACAAATAGTGATGACCCCCTTTTGACATTGGTAAACCCCCTACAAAATCCATGGAGATACTTTCACATGGATGGGATGGAACAACATGTGGTGAGTATAGCTCCAGTTTTCTATTGGTGGGCTTACAAGTAGAAAACATCACACACCCCTTTACATATTTAGTTACAATTGCTTTCATTTGAGGCCAGTAACAAAACCTTTGCAAATGAGCCATAGTTTTTCCTACCCCAAAATGCCCAGACCCAAAAGAAGTGTGAGCTTCTGAACATAATCTGGACCAGGGGTCAAAATTTTGCTCAAAAATAAAATTTCTTGGAATTGCCTCAAAACGAACAGGTACGTAACCCTCGTCGTCACGAACCCAACACAACTCGAACGGGTTCAAACGGACGTTGCATGAGTGAGATATCGCGATCTGTTCGATTCGCCAAACAGGCAAAAAAAAATTGTTGACTGTATAGTCCGTACAGTCCATACAGCTGACGTGGCAGAGGTCGTACAACTGATGTGGCACATCCATACGCTGAGGTGGTATTTGATGATGTGGCAATCATTGATTGGCAGATTTTGGACGAATGATGTTTCGACACATGGCATATTTTGTCAAATGGTTTGGTGCCACGTGACCCAGGCGTGGGCTGCCACGTGGCATCGCATTTCATTGGTTGTTTAAAATATTATGGAGTCCGTGGGGATCAAACCTTGGACCTCCCCCACTGTGGCAAAACTTTGGCAAAGGCCGCCCAACCGGCATGCCACCACTTATGTCTTGTTATATATACCATTTCATATATATTTATGTTTGCATGTATTAAAGTTTGGGCACGGACAAGGTTGGGGCTAAGCCCCAGCACTCGTTCACATACATAACCATATGACNCCCCCCCACGCGCACATTTTCAAATGGTTATCCCACGATTTCGGTGTTCACATATATGATCGGTGGTTAAACTTTGCGCGCGGATTTTCCAACGGTTACAACACCACAGCCCCTGGTTTTATACGCGCCCATGTGACCGTTCTAAACACGGAGGTTTGCACATGGTTTTGTTTTCAAATGGTTAATTTTTATGTATCGCCACATGTCACGCCCAGGTTCAACCTTGGAACGGGTGCCTATCTTTGCGCTAGGACGCGGTCACATGGACCATATGCCCAACGGCCTATGCGGTTAGGGGGCTTAGTTCCGTTAACCGTTCTACAGTTTCACCTGCTTTTCGGTTATGCGCCCGGTGCTAGGTTTTAGCACGATATTGAGCACGTGAGCTAGGTTGGACTTACAGAGGTGTGTTTTGGCGAACCAGAGACAATAAGCTTGAAGGAGGAAAATGGCAGGAGGCCTAACATCTTCATCTTTTGGCCAAATAAGGTGCCGAAAAAGCCCAGCTAGGGGTTTTTGGACGTTCTGAATCGATTGGCACAGTTTTCAAAGGCATTTGAAGAATTCTTTTGTAGGTTTTTCACCATTGAAGTTTCATAGAGCTCTAGGGAGCTTAGGGCCCCCATTGATGGAGACCATGCTCAGATGAGCCCAAGTCTGTTTTATGTGTCTGAATAGTCATTTTTGGCTAATTGTTATGCTCTGAACACATTGGGATAGCTTTCAGAGGCATTTGAGGACTTTTACAGTTGTTGTTTCCACAATGAAGCTCAAGGCCACATGTAGAAGAGGTCATGCCCGGATGAGCCAAGATCCATTTTCAGAGTTCTATTAGTCATTTCTGGGGTTTTTATGTATTCTGAACCCAATGGTACAATCAGTAAATCCATTGGAGTTGAGCAGCATATTGTAAAAGAATCTTTGAAAAAATAATCCCAGAGAGCCTAGTCCATTGAAGGAGGCTCAAGGAGATGTAGCCCAGTTGGGGGTGAACTCCTTTATCATCTTGTTATTGTTGTGAGTTTGATGGTTTATTTGCTGCAAATTATGTTTGTTGTGTATTTATTTAAAACACATATTTAACCATTAAAAAAAAAGTTCCTCACACATGAACATTTAAAAGAAGATGCATAAACTTGGCACATAATTTATCTTGCATAACTATGACATTGCGCAAGGTCCTGAAAAGTTTATTTTAATGAAGTAGAGGGTGCTTGCATAGCATAACAAGTCAGCCCCCTATTTTCATATCATCTTCTCGTATTACATGGACTCGTTCACTTGTAGGAATAAATAACTTTCCAAGATGGTAGAGTATTTTTCCCTGCAGAAAATAGTTCTCTACCTGTGCACCATGGTTAGCTTCTCATATACTTCTTTAAAATATTCAACAATGGCATATTGTTCCACATAGCTATCATGAGATAAAGAAGTATTATTCAAAATAATAGAAGCAACAATAGGAGGTCTAGAAAGCATATCAACTACCATCTTACTTGTACCCTTTTTGTACTTGATTACCAAATGAAATTGTTGTAGAAAACCCATCCATCTGTAGTGTCGTGATTGTTGCAGTTTGGTTTGTGCTTGGAGATACTGTAAGGGTTGATGATCTATATGTATGATTGTTTCCTTTCATAACAAGTAGTGCTTCCATTTCTTTATGCTTTGAACTAATGCATACAACTCTTTATCATATGTAGGATAATTAACAACAACTTGGTTAAAAGTTTCAGAGTCGTAACAGATAGGCTTACGATATTGCATCAATACTGTACCCATGGCGTATCCGCTGACATCTGTCTCGATCTCAAAAGGATGTTGAAGATTTGACAATGCTAATACCGGTGCAGTACTGATATTATCCTTCAAAGTGTCAAAAGCTTTTTGTTGATTTCCTTCCCACTGAAAAGTGTTCTTCACACTGGTTAAGGCATGCAAAGGAGCTGCTATAAAGGAGAAGTTTGAAATAAACCTCCTCCAATACTGGACTGCACCCAAGAAGCTTCAGATCTTAGTTACACTTTTTGGCTCAGGCCAATTTACAATTACATCAATTTTGGAAGGATCAATTTTTAATTGTCCTCCTCCTACAATATGACCTAAGTATACAAGTGCAGTCTTGCCAAATTCACATTTAGACAATTTTAATACAACTTTTCCCTTTGCAAAGTATCCAATACTTTCTTTACATGACTCACATGTTCATCCCAAGTCCCGCTAAAAATAATAATGTCGTCTAAATATACAATCACAAAAACATCTAGGAAAGGCCCGAATACATCATTCATCACGCATGAAAGTTGTCGGACCATTACAAAGCCCAAATGACATAACTAACCACTCAAAAAATCCTTGTTTGGTTTTAAAGAAAGTCTTCCATGCATCATGTTCTGCAACCCTGATTAGATGGTATCCATTGCGCAAATCCAACTTAGTGAAATAAACAACATTCTTTTACTAATCAAGTAAATCATCTATATGAGGAAAAGGGTATCGATTTTTCACCATGATTTTATTTAAGACTCGATAATCGACACACATTCTCCATGTGTCATATTTCTTTGGCACCATCACAATCAGATAACCACAAGGATATGAACTGGGCCTAATGAAACCTTGATCCAATAAGCCATGTACCTGCTTCTTGATCTATGTCATCTCCACAACTGACATCCTATACATGCCCACATTAGGAAGAGGAGAATCTTGCTGAAGATGTATCTCATGTTGGATTTCCCTCTTAGGAGGTAATCCATCTGGTTCCTGGAAAATATCATCATACTTAGCAACAATATCAATTAATTCTTTATTCTGAGAAGGATCACATCCTTGGAAAGCGTTGGATGTTCTTACATCTTTCTCTCTAACGACCATGAGTACATATCTCTTATTAGTGTTTGTGAGTCTCTTCATTTGACCTGCACTAACAAGTGTTGTGTTTACCCTCATGCTGTGAGCTCTAACAATATATTCCACTCCCCCTTTTGTAAGGTGGTACTTGTTCTCATGAAAAAAGAATATTGCTTTTCTATCATAAAAATAAGGACTTCCCAACACTATGCCACATATATCAAGTAATACAACATCCAAATCCACTTCATCAATCAACTTTGAAGCAATAGCAAATATGACCCTACATTGTTTGGTGACATTAAGTTTTGCTTTATCACGTACCCAACCAAGAGGATAAGGCTATGGATGTGGTTTCATTTCAAGACCCATCTTTTTAACAAGTGCTTCAGATATTAAGTTTACTTGGGAGCCCGGATCAAATAATGTATCTATCTTAGTGTGTTTAGATACAATTCTTATGTGAAATAACTCATTCCTCTTTCATTCATCATCATGAGATTCATTATTGTAATTTTAACTAGAATGAAGGGAATCTTTACCTTGTACTCCAAGAGTTGCGATCTTTCCTTCGTCTCTTGAATAAGAACCAAGATCTTCTTGCACTGTAGCAACGATTTATGTCTTCTCCTTTCCACTGAATTGTTTCGGTCTCTTCTCTAAATGCAGTTTCCAACATTGTTCATCATCGTGACCGCTTTTCTTGCAATGAGTGCAAGATGGATTTCCTCCTTCTCTCGTCACTATGGCGATCTTCTTGTCCTTCCTTTTAAACTTCCTAAAAGGCTTATGTGGGAGATTGGAAGGTTTATTTGTGGAATATTCTTGAACATGCTTTCCCCTGTTCTCAAGGTGAGTGGCTTGCACAAAAACTTCGTCAAGACTGGTGGGGTTAAACAAGAGAAAAGTATGACGAATATGACTGTGAAGTGCGCCAATATACTTCATTAAAGTTTCATAAGAATCCAAAGGAATGTTTAATGCAAGATCTTTCTTCCTAAATTCTTCTGTGAAACTTTGTACGGTTTGACCTTTACTTTGCCTTAAAGTTTTCCATTCCATCATTGCTTTATGTAAATAACCCAATGGATAAAATTGATTCCTTATCACTGATTTAAATTTCGACCATGAGGAAAGAAGATTACCACACTTACTTATGTCCTGAAGTTTGCTCTCCCACCATACGAGAGCGGTGCCTTCCAACCGAAGAGAAGCCAGTTGCACTTTAACTTCCTCTTCATCAATATGTTGAACACGACAATATACTTCAACCTGTCGGATCGAATTATCTAGCTTTTCAGGATTAGCATCTCCATTAAACATAGGTAAAGAAAATTTTACATCAAGCTTTAACAATGGTTTCTTAAAAGAGGATTTATGGCTAGAATGATGAGAATGATGAGAATGCTCAGAGGAATAAGAACTAGAACTTGATGGTGAAGATGGAGGCTCAAGACGGTCTCCTCCAGCCCCTTAGTTTACCAAAGCATCATCATCAACACGTGCTTCCTTTTTCCTCCCTTTCTTCTTCATCCTCTTTTCGTAATCTCCTTACATTCGTTCGACAATTTCTGACATGCGATAAAAGTGTTAGAATATTTAGACACTTGGGAGTTAGTTAAGATCTACTTGGTCTAATGTGTCCTTAGGTAAAACTATGCTTCCTAGTGTGTTTCTTTAGTATGCATTTGTAGTTAGGAAATTTGGCGGTCACGATATGTTCCCAACATAGATTGATTTGACGATTCATACTCTCCTCGATCTTAACGGCCATTCATCCGTGGATTAACTCCTGATTATTCCACGATCTCTATTTAAAGAGCATGGAGGGTCATTTTCCAATGATCGATTATGAGAAACTCTCTTGTAAAATATCTATGTAATCTTTTTCTTTTGCATTAATAAATTGCTCCAAGTGGTCGCGTTGGTTGGGGCCGTGGATGTTTCCCCGTAGGGGTTTTACCACGTCAAAACATCGGTGTGTTGATACTCGATCTAGTTATGTGAGTGTTTACTAAATGTGTTCGTCCTCTTTTGGAATACCTGTGTTGTCAAACATGGTATCAGAGCTTGTTTGAAGACTCGCTCCTATTATAGATCGAGATCGTGAATCCGAGTTGCCTCATCTCCATTTTCTGTCATTTTCATACATTTCTAGGCCGAGAGGAATGTTCCATTGTGTCCAGAGAACTCGTTTCAGTCTGGAAAACTTTTCGTTTCACTCGAAAAGGTTTCCATTTTCCCAAGATACGACCATTACAGTCAGATCCAGAGAGCTTTTTTTTAGCACGCTCTCTAAGTTCGTCTTTCACAACAACAACAACAATCCTCTTGAGAAACAATACAATATGTTTTTTTATACCATTTGGTTAAAAGTTGTCTTATTAAGTAAAAGGTCATGAGTACAAGTCTCTCTTTTGTTACTTTTTTTTTTTTAAAGTTCATGCTAAAATTGTAAAGTGTATTTCACTTCAAGTATAAAAGTGAATCATTATAAGTAGCTTTAATATTTAATTTTAGAGTTATTTATTTTGCATGAAGTAACTTCATTGTAAAAGTGATCCCCACTTCTCTTTATAAAAGTGGGTCACTTCATAAATCAACTTACACCACCACATGGTCCTTTGGTTATCGTTTATGCCTTTTTTAAAAATGGCATAACTCTCACATCCGAAGTTCGTTTTAAGTGCCGATTTTTTTAAAACCGCATAACTTTTCGAGATATTTCCATTCAGATCATCAGTTTCAATTTTTAAATCCATGCTATCTGCATATTTAATATGGCTTCTACAAGTAATCTCTTACTTACTAGCACCAACTACTTCCAATGGAAATCCCATATGGAGGATTTATTAAGAAGTAAAGTCTTGTACCAGATTACCTTGGGAAAGGAAACAACACCCACTGATGCTGATAAGAAATCCAAATGGGATAATACGAATGATGAAGCACGTGGATTAATCAAAATTTCCATCTCTCCTAATTTAAGGTTCCACCTTCAATCAATTGATAAACCCAAAGAAGCTTCGGAAAAGATTGAATCTGTGTTTGGTAAACACAATATTATTCGAGCACAACAGTTAGAAAATCAAGTACTAACTTTAATTCCAAGTGACTTTTCTTGCATTGAAGACTATCTATGTAAGTTTAAAACACTTAGAACTTTATGTGAAGAATGTAAGATAAATATAGACGAAGATCATTGCATCTATCTTATTCTTTCTAAGCTAGGTAGTGCATATTTTGTGTTTGTATCTACCTTTTATGCCATGCAAGAGGATCTAGGGGTAGCTTATCAAAAACCCAGCCTTGAGAACTTTTGTGATGCTTTGATTAGATAGCAAGATAAACTAGTACAACTTGGAGTGATCAACACTAGAGATACCTCCAACAAACCCTTAGTTTTCCATCAGAAAGATAAACCCAAGAATGCCAAGAAGCAACATCCTCGCCACAACAACAAGAAATATAAGGGTTCCAAACCCACTCAAACTGCTTCCGCTCCTAATGGAGATAAAGGAGCAAAATATAAAAATAATAAGAAGAAGACTGACTGACATTGCAACCTTTATGATAAAGATGGTCATGATGAGTCCAAATGTTTCAAGAAGATGGCAGCTTTAGAAGTAGCGATGAAGAAGCACAACATCAGTATTGATTCTACTTCTTCTTCTTCTCATGTACATGCACTTTTAGCTTCTGGTTTCTCCTTCAATACAACTTCTACTTCTACTTCTGATGAGTGGCTTATTTATTCTGGAGCATCTTATCATATGGCTAAGGATAGAGACATATTTTCCGCTCTAAATGAATGTAACACCAAGAAAATATTTGTTGGTGATGATATATCTCTCAGTCTTGAAGGATCTGGAACAATTCAAGTAGAAAATGGTCATTTCAATGATGTATTATGTGTTCCAAGTCTTTCTTGTAACCTTCTATCAGTATATCAAATCACTCATTCAGGGCAAGGTAAAACTGTAGAGTTTTCACCTCACCAAGTTGTAATCAAGGATCTAAAAGATCCTAAGCATATTCTTACAACTAGAATTGTTGATGATATTACCAGGTTGTACAAGTTTGACAACTTTGGGTCATCATCTTTTTCATTAGTTTTTGTTGCTCATAGCGATGACTTGAGCAAACTTTGGCATGAGTGGTTTGGTCATCTAAACTATCACTCATTGCAGAAACTATGTAATCAACAGATGGTGACTATTCTTCCTCTTGTTTCATGCAGAGATGGTGTTTGTGGCAGTTGTGTTCTTGGAAAACATCATCGAGACAGTTTTGAAAAACGTGCCTCTTGGCACACCTCGGGCCCTTTGCAGCTTGTTCACAGTGATTTGTGTGGTCCACTTTCTTCTCCTTTTTTTTTTGGGTGCAAGTATTTCTTAACTTTCATTGATGACTTTTCCAGACATACTTGGGTTTACTTCTTAAAACTTAAGAGCGAAGTTTTTGACAAGTTTTTGGCCTACAAGGCCCTTGTAGAAAAACAATCTGGACATCAAATTCAAAGGTTAAGAACATATAATGGAGGCGAATATGTGAACAATAATTTTATAAGTTACTGCACTACACAGGGTATCCAAATGCAACACATTGTTCCATATACACCACAACAAAATGGTGTTGCTGAGAGAAGGAACCACACATTAAAAGAAATGGCTAATTGTATGACCCAATCTAAAGGATTAAGTCTAAAGTATTGGGCAGAAGCAATCAACTCTGCAAATTATAGATTAAATCACACTACCACAAAGGCTCTTAAAAATATAACACCAGAAGAAGCTTGGAATAAAATTAAACCAGATGTAAGTCACTTTTGTGTATTTGGTAGTATAGCATGGGCTCACATTCCTGATGAGAAAAGGAAAGCATTGCAGCCTAAAAGTGAGAAGTGTATATTTGTTGGTTATTATGAAGATGTCAAAGGTTACAGACTTCTTCAACCATATTGTAATGAAATTATTATTAGATATGGTAAATTTGATGAAAACATCTTGGCATGCAAGCCTAATTCGACATGTGTGCCTTCTTTGGCCTGCGAGCCTAATTCGACGGTTGTGCCTTATTCGCCCTGCGAGCCATATTCGGAATTTGTGCCTTCTTTTGTTCTGGTTTCTTCTTCAGATGATGACAGTGAGGATGAAAATCCACCTATGCCTGCTCACCTTCATCCATATGAGTCCTTTGAACCTTAACCAGCACCAGCTCCACCACTTCCTAGATGGGTCCTTTCAACACGAGAAGCAACTGGTGATCTTGTCGGTGATCCTTCAGATCAGCGTCAAACACGTTCACAGTTCCAGCGAGCCTTTTCTCTTTTGGCTCAAGTTTCAGAAACTCATGATCCAGAGACATTTGCAGAAGCTTTAGGTCATCTAGATTGGGATACAGCAATGAATGAATAGTATCGTTCTTTAATGGAAATCAATACTTGGGATCTTGTACCTCTTCCAAAAGGAAGAAAACTTGTCAGATGTAAATGGGTCTACAGAACTAAGTATGCATCATATGGAAGTGTTGAAAGACACAAGGCTCGGTTAGTTGCCAAAGGATT
The DNA here is from genome assembly GCA_009831015.1 of Picea engelmannii. Taxonomy (NCBI): domain Eukaryota; kingdom Viridiplantae; phylum Streptophyta; class Pinopsida; order Pinales; family Pinaceae; genus Picea; species Picea engelmannii. The sequence continues at coordinate 316,760 of ML786627.1, forward strand.
TTCCCAAGTTGAAGGAATTTACTATAATGAAACCTTTTCCCTTGTAGCCAAAATGAATTCCATCTGCCTTGTTCTTGCCCTTGTTGCCTCACATAAATGGGAGGTCCATCAAATGGATGTTAAATCCGCCTTCTTGAACGAAGATTTGCAAGAATAAATATGCATGGCACAACCTCCTGGCTATGTCCAGAATGGTTGTAGCCTTGTTTGTCACCTTAATAAATCTCTTTATGGTCTCAAGAAAGATCCCCGAGCTCGATATGCCAAAATGGACAACTTTCTTATTGCCACTGGATTCTCTAGATGTCATTTTGATCCTAATGTCTATATCAAGAAATTAGAAATCCATCACATAATCATTGTCCTTTATGTTAATGACCTTATCCTTACTGGTAGTGACTCAAAACTTTTAAACCATGTGAAAACCAGCCTTAAAAAGAAATTTGAAATGACAGACTTAGGCTTTTTGCACTATTTCCTTGGCCTCCAAGTTTTGAAAACCAATGAAGGAATTTTTATTTCCCCTTCTTGCTTCCAGTCTGGAGTCAAGATTACTGCCACATGTACTTCTCCTGAAGTTGATGCCACCCTGTACTGACAATTAGTTGGCAGCCTCTTATACTTTACTAATACCCGTCCTGATCTTTCCTTTGTTGTTGGTCTTGTTTCCCGGTATATGAAAACACCCCATGAAATCCATTGGAAAGCAACTAAAAGGATACTTCGCTATGTCCGTGGTACACTTCGGTTCAGGATACATTACAGTTCAGGGGGACTCCTTTAATGGTTGCTTTCACTGATTCAGATTGGGCCAGCAACCCTGATGATCAAAATTCTACTGCAGGTTATGTTTTCAGCCTTGGTTTAGGACCTGTCACTTGGGCCTATAAGAAACAACATGCTATTGCACTTTCTTCAGCAGAAGCAGAGTATCGAGCATCGGTAAATGAAAGTCGGGAATCCTTGTGGCTTCGACAAATCCTTTCAAAGTTTGGATTCCAGCAGCAACATCCAACCAGCCTTTGGTGTGGCAATCAGAGTGCCATCAATCTTGCCAAAGACCCAGTTCAATATCAGCGTAGCAAACACATCAAGCTACACATGCACTTCATCAAAAAGCTCATTCATGATCAAGTTATTGAAGTTCTCTTTTTCCCTACAGAATATCAAGTTGCAGACATTTTCACAAAGTCACTTATAGAAGTGAAGTTTTCCAAACTTTGATTTATGTTAGGAGTTCAGGAAGTTGTCATTAAGAGAGGATAGGCTCTAATGCCTCCTTACTTCTCCTATTGTGTCACTATTGTAAATCCTTCAATCCTATCCCAAGTTGTTCTTAAGGGGGGATGTTAGGATATTTAGACACTTAGGAGTTAGTTAAGATATACTTGGTCTAATGTGTCGTTAGGTAAAAGTGTGTTTCCTAGTGTGTTTCTTTAGTATGCATTAGTATGCATTTGTAGTTAGGAAATCCGATGGTCACGATATGTTCTCGACATAGAGTGATCTGATGGTTCATACTCTCCTCGATCTTAATGGCCATTGATTTGTGGCTTAACACCTGATTAGTCCATGATCTCTATTTAAAGAGCATGGAGGGTCATTTGTCGATGATCGATTGTGAGAAACTCTCTTGTAAAATCTCTCTGTAATCTTTTCCTTTTGCATTAATAAAATGCTCCAAGTGGTCGTGTTGGCTGGGGCCATGGATGTTTCCCCATAAGAGTTTTACCATGTCAAAACATCAGTGTGTTGATCTTTGATTTGGTTATGTGAGTGGTTATTGAAGGTGTTCGTCCTTTGTTGGAATACCTGTGTTGTCGAACAAAAAGACCATATGAAATTTATTCTCCTATTCATCACACTTGTCTTCTTCTGCCATTTTCTTCCTTCGGGATGCACTAACAACTTCAGGATTGAAAGTCTTAAGATTTCCTTCACCCTGCTTATGCTTGGCCCTAGTAAGCATTCACACTCAACAATTCAAGTCAAATATCACTGCTCTGATACCAACATGATCCAGGATATTTTCATCAAGTGACTTATAAATAATTGCAATAAATGAGCATAAATTAAAGTGCGCCATTAAAGAAGGAAAATCTCAATAATGAAGAGATATAAGCTTTAAATCTGAACACAAAAACGTGATAACGGAGTTCGTCCCTGGTGGACTACATCTCTGGGTCCTTCTCTCAAATGGGAAGGCTCTTTCATTAACTCAACAAAAGAATTTGGAAAATACAAAAGTATACCTCATTTTGAAATCAAGTTGTAGAAGTATTCCTCAGATCAGAAAAAAAACGGCACCACTGAATTCGTGGCATCGAATTACCTAAACATGACTGTCTCCACGCCTCATTCCGACTATGACACTCCCAGGCCCAAGAAGAATTTTGTCTCAATTTTCGTGCCCTGGAACTTGCAATAAATACTGACATACTCAGCCTCGAACTACGTGCCCGAACGTAGGCATGCACACCTCCTCCTGAGCTCTGGGAGGATGTACTTTTTAAATATTAAAAGGGGTGTTGATTACAATGTTGGGCCGTTGGCCCATTGGTATATGGCGCATATATTAAGGCGTTAATAGGGGGGAGGTCTCGGGGTCAAGCCCACGTGCCTCCCCTTTTGGCTTGACTTTTGTAACCTATATATATATATTTAAACATGTCCCGCTCTGCTACTTTGGCAATGGTTCTATCCATTGGTTGGTTGTCAAATTTGGCGGGGTCCCACTGTTATTGGATAAATCGGTATCTGTGGACACTAACAGATCTCCCTAGATCCACCTGGATCTAGAACAAAACAAGACAGGACATGACGCTTTCCCTAAGGAACTATCATTGAATTTACTATCGAAAGAGGAACGAGTGACATACCTTTATATCGCTTCCTTAGGTCTTTGTTGTTCCTATTTCTCTCTGGTGCTCTTGCGAGATCAGATAGAAGATGACACAAACCAACCAAAGTGAAGATAGCAAAGTATATTCAATGACAACCTATGCATATGATCAAGGAATTATGCAATAAAATAAGAGTGATTTTATGGGAAAGGGACATGCCACTGTATTATATTAAATGAAAGTAGAAGATACAACCAAATCGCCTTGATGTCGCAAGCTTCCTTTCGGTGGTCCTTTGTTCTAACATACACACTTGCTCCAAACTGCATGAAGAAGATCCACTATGGCTTGATGGAAAAATGGAGGCCTCAAGCATTAATTCAAATAGGATTCCTCACACAATTTTGAATCTATTATTTCATCAATTCTCTATTCAATATTGCTTAACCTCTTCCTTGAGAAACCTTTCATTATATAGGAGAATGAGAGATGGTTAAAGGGATGAGGATGATCCCACTAAATCTGAGAAGTCAATAGGATGCCAACCATGCGAATGCCAACTCATTTTCTAGAAGATATTCTTCTAGAACCTTCGTAACTTCCTCTTCCTTTTAAGCTTTGAAGCAGGTTCGCACCCTACCTATAGAGCAGACTGCGAACACCTTGCAAGCTAGGTATAGGGTTGCCTGTGAGAATCAAGATTCTCACACCCTACAACATAGTCAGCCTGCGAACTCATCTTAAAAACATGTTTTGTAGAAGAAGACAACAGTCACTTTTCTCAGGAAAAAGGTCCTTGTGAGAGCCTGAACACATAACTGTAAAGACATCACCAGAGTGACCAAAATAATGTGTAGCACCTGCCATATCCTATTTTTTTTGAAATTTTGGTCATGGGTTGTCATTGGGCATTTTCCCACTGCCACGTGGCAGCCCATGGTTGGGCCACGTGGCAACCTCCTATTGGACCGCATCAACCACTGCACTGTCATCTTGCCATGTCAGCGCCACATCACTGTATGGATTCCACTTCAGCTGCTAAATCATCCTACCATGTCAGTGCCACATCACTGTATGGACTGTATGGACTTCCACGTGGTGAAATCTTACTGGTCCACAGATTGGCTCGAAAATTCCAAATATGGGCGACACATGGCAACCTCTGGTGCTACCACGTCACCATGTTGATGTCATCATGACATGTGTCACCTCCTTCGCATGCGATGTGTGTTTTATGGATGTTGACATCATCCGTACTGGTGTTGATGTCAGCAGTACAGATGTTGACTCATCCCCTCACTGACTGGGCTAGGTTGACCAAATGTTTACTATGAATATCTTTCGATCCGTAACTCCGTTTGACGAGTCGTTTTCCCCATTAGAAATATTGCAACGTTCTCTTCGCGATGATGGCATTTCCACTAAGTTTTGAGAACTTTGAATGTTTTCCCTATCTCTGTTTGTTGAGGCCATTCTGAGCGTCTTGAGTTGCTTCTGGGAGTTCTGAGTTGTTCTTAGTCTTTTATGGATCCTTTTTGGATCATGCAATCAACTAGTAAATCTGTTGCGCGAATTACTAGATGTATTTTCTGTTTTTCATAATAATCATTGGGGAAAGCACCAATTGTTAAGAATAGTGCAATATCAGCTAGATAATCTGGAACAACCTCAATCTTGAATAGATCATCATATGGGAACTGGTCATCTACAACTCTTCTAATTTCACCTGATTCCAACCGAGACAAATGGTCAGGGCCGACATTAAGCTTTCTTAGTTTTACAATAACCTCAAAAGAGAACTCCTTGAATAACAAAAGCCATCTGCAAATCCTTCCTTCCAATACAGGCTTATTAACTAAATATTTTAAGGCTAAGTGGTCATTGAATAACATAAAGTGTCCTCCCAATAGATAGTGCTTGAAATTCTGCAGAACATATACCATAGCTAAACCTTCCCTTTATATAGTGGTGTAGTTGTGCTCGGCCTGAGATAGCTTTCTACTGGAAAAATATATAGGATGATCCAAATTACCTTCACCGGGTTGCACAAGAATAATGCCCAATGTAGTACTAGAAGCATCAATATGAACATGAAACTCAACCTGCTAATCTGGATATGTAAAAATCATAGCACTACTTAACTTCCCTTTTAATATATTAAACGCTTGATCATATTCAGGAGACCAACGAAAATCTTCATCCTTCTTCAATAACTTCTCCAAAGGGGCATTTATACTTGCATAATTTCTTATGAAGCTGCAGTAATATCCAGTGTGATCCAAGGTGGATCGCAACTACTTGACAGTTGTAGGAGGAGGCATATTAACAATGAAAACTACCTTTGCATGATCAACCAAAACTCCCTCTCTGCAAACAATATGTCCTGCAAGTTCTCAAAGGGTACGCAAAAAGCACATTTTTTAAGATTCAATGAAATATGTAATTGTATGCAGCGGTCAAACATCAACCAAAGTAATCCAATGTGTTCTTCCAGAAGGCTATATATAGTCTAGTCATCCATATAAACTTCTAAAAAATTATGGATACAATATCAAAATGCAGCAACAACAATTCTGGAGAAAACAATAAGGGAATTCTGAAGCCTGGAAGGCGTAACATTGTAGGAAAAAGAGCCCCTTTCAGTAGTGAATGTAGTCTTCTTCTTATCTTCCTCTACAATTGGGACTTGGTGATATCCTGAAAACCCATCGGTAATGAAATATGCCTCTTTCCCAGCCACATGATCCAACGCTTCATCACTAAAAGGAGTAGGGAAGGGATCATGTACACATGTTGAATTCAAGCTTATGTATTCAACAAAAACCCTTATATCCTCAATGTCTTTCATATTTTGTATAAAAATTGGGCTGCTCCAATTAGCTTCATCGACATGAAAGATTAGTCCAGCCACAAGCATCTCATCAATTTCCTTTTTTACCTTTTCCTTGATCTCGGGGTTTAAATGATAAAACTTGTGTTTAACTGGTTTGGCATCAGGTTTCAACTCTATTTTCATCTCCCCCGTATCTCCTTTGATTCCCTTAAGCTCTGAAAAATTATTCAGAAACAAATCCTCATACACAAGGCTTATATTTTTGTCATTGTATGTTTGTCCCAGTAGTCTCCTACATAAGCCATCTTAGGGTGTTCCTCACTCCCAATGTTCATCTTCCACAACTTTAAAGGTTGGTTGTATGAACTACTAGTGTTGGTTGATTGAGTATCTCTAATTTCTCTCATCCTTGCATATTCCATAAAAGTCAGATGCCAAAGCTCCTCCAAATCTTTAGGATCTTCGGGATCTTTATCAATCTTACCGCAACCCATAGGCATACTTGCAAGTGATGGATACGAGCTAAAGTTAAGAAAATATTTATTCTCAGGACAGACAATATGGGAACATTTGTGTTGTACTTTATTAGAAAACAACATCTTCTTAATCCGTTGCAATGCATTTGTGACCTCTGAAGACTTACCAATGAAGAAAAAATCATGATAGAATTGAGTTTGCAATGCCTTCCAACATGTAGTCTATTTCCAGTTCTCCTCATGTACATACGAGGCTTTCGATATTTTCCCTAGAGAGTGGAAGAAATGATACACCCATAATTCAGAAGGTAGTTTCTCAACTTTCCACAACCTCGGAAAATATTCAATCCGAGCAACTAAATCAGTGGAACCATCATTGGTATTCAAAGTTAATAGTTGATCCTTCATCTTCTTATCATCACTCGACTGACGGACTTGGGATGGAGGGAGAAAGTGATATTGAATAGGAATCCTACTATCATTCCAGGAAGAAAGTGTTCCCTTATGTTTATCCCACCATCTAGTGGGAGAAGATCTCAAGGTTATACCAAGAGCTGAAATTTGTTTCCCTTTCGCAACTTTACACTCCATATCCATAAGAAAATTGTGCAAGTCTGAAATCCCATCATGTGTTGGACAATTACACATTCCAGTCCCAATCCATCTTATTGAGCGGATAGTTGTGCAACATCTAGAAAACATCACATGTTTCCCTTGTTGTCAATCATTAAAAGCTACTTTAGAGTCCTCATCCGCAAAATGAACACTTCGCTAACTCACAAAGCCATCTACAATGGGGTTAATATAGTCGTCTCTTTTTCCCACAATCATGTGATATAATTGGTCAAGGACATCTGACTCCAAAGTATCATCAATAGGTTCAGTATATCTTGGATTGTGATACAGATATAAAGGTTGAATAACTCTCATACCATCTGATTCAAAAGTCATAGTCTCCTTGTTGAGGTCAATGATATCATAATTCTCACAGACCCAATCAATTCCCAACATAGAAAGATATGGGTCCCTTTCTCCTATTATCTCAATGACTTCAAAATCAGCCACCATTTCAACACCAGCTAAATCCACCTCTACATTCTCTAACCTCCCCACTGGAAAAATATAGTATTGATTGGTAATCCTCAGTTGAATAAGAGAGTAGACTACTTTAGGTTTCCCCAGTGCCTCCCAAGTCTTATTAGGCTAAATCTTAACATCGGAACACAAATCTAACATAACATCTTTGATTTCATAATCATCTAGCTAATAATTTAACCTAAATTCCCTTCTAGTTCTTCTCTGTCTTATTTGTACTTGACTCATTTTCCTTTATGGTAGGTTGGAAACGATATACTCTTATGGATTTCCTTCAGATCCCAAGACCATTTTAATAGTATTATGCAACTTTTCAGTAAGTTGCTCGTCATCTAAGATATCAGAAAATTGTAACCAAAGGTTAACTGCTTTTTGTGACTTACCTAAATACTCTAACTAAACAGAAGAATCTCTGGTTATTCACAGTTGATGTGGGGTCAACTTAAAGATGGGTTTCGCAACTTCAAGGGTCGACGCACCAGGCATATTTCTGAACATCTGCACTTCACTTTTAAAGAACTCCTTATGTTGCACATGATCATACTTGGCATTGCTCGATATAGCCTTCTGAATCTTAATTGAATGTTGGCTCTTTGCATCAACACTAGTCATCGCTTCTCCCTTGGTAATGATATTGATGGAAGACCTACTCCCCCTGGACATATATCTTGGTTCATAATTGATCAGATTAGCCCCTTTATGCATGGCACGATCTTCCCACTTGGCTATCAGGTCAAAGCATTCTTCAATGGAATGAGTATTGTTTCTACATTGTGAGCACCTGGGTCTTCTTAGGAGTGAACAATCTCTTGCAAGATGTCCTCGATCATCATAGTTGTAACAACAAACTGGTTCTCTTCCACCAGTTTGTCCACCTTTTTATCTTCCTCCACCTCTGTGACCCCCTCCATATCCTTGAGGTCCTTCATTTACTCGGAATGTCTATCGATCCAGTCTATCTGCAAGCACATCTACAACATGACATTGATTAGTATTCTAAGTGGGAGAGACACATAACTCACAGTACAATGTATTAGTAGTAAGTGAATACTTCTACAAAATATGGAAATGTCACAGGGAGTGCCCTTGGTTCCTACATATTTCATAGTATTCATTAGTCTGAACCCCCTGGTTGTTAGAAAAAGAATGATATTGGACCGGCCCATCGAACGGTGTTGCAACAACAACTTGTTGAAGTCCTCTTGATGTTCGACTGAAGGTGGTACCGTTGGAGCACTAGAGGACCCTACACCTCTCAGCCTCATACATTCAGTCAGCAAATGTGTAACATCATGTGCACCAGACTTGAGGTAGACATGTCTTAGGGAGGGTCAACTCTTGATTTTTTTAGTAAGGACAGAAATATGACCCTGTAGTTGTGTGAGATTCACATCCTCGAGAGGTCTCACATTAGACTCCCTGGATATCCTACCATGGCCTCAATATTCATAGCTCGCTCTAACACTTCTACTAGAGGGGTTATCCTTTGGTGTGTTAGAAGAATGCGGGTTAAAGGTGATAATCCTTGGATACACCACTTCCTTTGGTGATCCTCATGAATGGGATTTTCCAACTTTCCTATCGCATCTTTGAACCTTTGATTGTATTCCCAAGAAAATTCACCATCTGTGTTTTATATCCCGCAAATATGTAAGTGCGTGTTGCTCTGATTGCGGTAATTGAAACTCTGCAATGAACTTTTGTTGTACTTGAACTAATGTCAAGGCTTGACCTTGAAGTCATGGTTCAATAATATTCATATACCATTTGAGAGCTCGACCTCTCCGAGTGGTTTGGGATTCAAACAATTTATTTGTGTATGGAGTCCCTTATGACATCTAGATAGCTTCACACAGAAACCAATGCTATTCAACATCTTTGTCTCCCTTTCCCAAAAAATCAGGGTATCGAGTAAGGGACCTTGTAGTTTGTGTTGCCATTGATGAAGTTGTAAATCCAAATTGGTTAACAATGCTAGGGGAATAGGTGATTCAGGTCTTGTTCTCTTGCCTCCATAACAAGTTTCTTTGATCTATGGGGTCTCATTCTCATGGAATATTATATTCAATTCTCAATGCAAACCATCATCTTTTGGAGTGACATGTTTAACTTCTTTCGCAAATCCTTTTGAGGTTCGTGAAGAATATTCTTTATCAATTGTGGCACCTACTCTTAATTCTTCATCTACCTCTTTTGAGCCATCCTCTTCCCATCGGCTAGCTAGGGAACTCTCTCCTGTCACACCACTTCTCTCCTCCAACCATATATTGGCTAGTCATTGCTGCAATTTCTGCAACTCGTCCATCTTCTCTCTATTACCACCATTTGATCCAATCTCTTTCCACCACTGATGGGTCTGCTTCGTTGTTGTATTCATCTTATTCCAACACCATTTTTCAACAATAGCATCCCTCCTAATATCTCATTCATATCTTTCACTCTTCTCTTGTCGTCCCCCCAAACTTTAAAAAAATCCCTCGTTATCTCAACTCATGTACCTCCCAAAAGTCACCCCTCCCTAGGCATAGTTTTTTAAGATGCCATGTCGCCCGAAGGAACAAGTAACATTCCTTCTTCTACCAATAAGATCTTGATCCACAACAATCTACCTCTGGCTCCAATCTTGAATATAGCTTCCACTTTTGAAAATTCTTGGTGACTTTCTGCAACAAACTCAATAATATACCCTTCAAGGGTATTTTGCACCCAAAAATCTATAGCTCGTGAGATCTAGTGATCCAGACGATAAAGAGTCGCTAGACTTGGAAAATTCCAGTCACAGGTTTTGTTACCTGATCTTTATACTCTAGGGTTTCTTGCAACCGATCTAGCCAATGAAACAACATTTCAAGAAATTCAACCCAAAAAATTTCATATTGATTGCTAGCAGGTTCATAATAGAAAATAGTTTCTCTCACAAGCCTAGGATTATTTTGCCACAACTCGACTTCCTGCCTTATAAATGCATCACACTTTCATTCCCACCAGTTCTCAATTTCAAACTTGTAGATCTGGTGAGGCATCCTCTATAAACTCCCTTCTAAATGTTGGTCCCGACAACAAAACCATTTATTGGCGTAAATTCGAGACTAGGGTTCTCGGTGATTTACCAACAAAGAGATTTGTTGTAATCTAGGAACGTTGGAATTTTCAACCTTCCACAAGAGAAGGAGGTCTCACCCGAAGTGTAGTCAAGACATATAAGATTAAGGGAGTTATATACGATACATAACAAGATCTATTTCTACAACATCCAGATACATAGTTTAACCATTAAACTCATGTTATGACAACATTCAGACATTAACAAGAACATAATAAACATATACTTAGTAAATCCATAAATCTATCAACATTAAGAACAAATAAGCATAAAAATAATATTTTTGGGCCCCAATCACATCATTATATTACTTGTAGGAAGTACAAAACTACGTTCATACATTGCATATCTGGTTGATCTCTTCTCAAAATACAAGGACCCTCGTTACACTATTTCACCTACTGAGATCATGCTCTTACAACCTGGGATAGTAATCTACAGGATTCAATACAAAACTCTCAGGATCTAGCCGACTAGCCAACCAACTAAAATTACTTGTTCTTTCTTTACATTGTGATCCAGGTGGATATTGGTGGCCACCCACCTATTTCAACTAGCTCATCTTGATAGTTTTTAGTTCAACACGTTTCTCTGTAATGATGACATTTCTTTGTAATCGTGGGTTCTTCACTTCCGGGCCTATCCTGAATCCCTACACAACATCCAAGTGGATATTGGTGGCTGCCCACCTATTCCAACTGGCTTATTTTGGAATTTTTCATGTCAGTAGATCTTTATGTACTTCTAGGGCCATTTTGGGGCCCTAAAGAATGTTTTTTTGCTTGCCACAGTCAAAATGTAGACAAAGTTAGAGTTTGATGACATAATGTGTATTTCTCAAAAAGACCTTTCCAACGAGCTATCACACGCCTAAAACAGAGATCGCATGCAAAAGTTACAACCCCGGGAAGTTAAGGCACCAACTTACCCATTGGGGCCCACATAACTTTTGGTGTTTCATCTCCTAGGGTTATTTTTTTGTATGTCTAAGGTTTTGACATTCATGAGTAACATTAAAAAGGCCTCTGGAGCCTCATTGTATTGATTATGCTCAGACGAATGCGTGTAGCAGCCACATCTCTTCTCAGAGATAGCTACCACCATTCGAGCAAGTTGTTTTCAGTTCTATAGTTTTACAGTTTCAACCTATTTTCTTTATTCAATAGAATTTATTTTTCACTGGATATTTGTTATTGTTCTCCGTATCTCTGTTTTATTGTATTCAATATGTTATTTATTGCGTTCCTCTCATAAATATGAATCAATAGTATCATAGCGATATGATCTTCATTTGTTTTTTCTTTGTGCATGTCCCTGACAAGATATGGGTACAAGAAGTTGGGACTCGAACCAGTCGAGCCTTTGCAAGATCGGTCGTGCCGAGCCCGACAATAACTCATGGGGGATGAGAAGAAAGATGGTGGAGCAAGAGATACATTTAAATCGTTGCTTGAGGAAGCCCTTGCATGACAAATGAATGGAATGATGGACAACTTTGCACAGATCCTTTGATGGTTTCCCACATGAGATGCATCTTCATCAAGCGACCACACAACCCCCTTCAAGGTACAAGTAATTTTTGATATTCCATTATTTGAAGGACTAGTAGATGCAGATGTTGCAGATAAATGGTTGAATCTGCTTGAAGGGTATTTCTCATTCCACAATTTTTTCGATAGGAAAAATATTACTTTTGCACTCCTTAAGGCCATCCCCCATGTTAAGGACTGGTGGGATACTTACTCTGAGAAAAGGGCCACAGAGCAATATGCAATATTTGCGATCTCCCCCACATGGGATTCCTTCAGGGATGCCATTAAAGAACAGTACTACCCTGTTGGAAGCTACGAGGACCAGTACACAAGATGGACCACGCTATGTCAGGAAAGGGACCAAACAATACGATATTTCACCAATATTTTCCATAACATGCTCACCAAATTGGGTATCAAAGACTCTGAACGACATCTGGTGCTCAAATACCGCTACTGTATGCATTGATGCATTCAAACAAAAATGGATTTTCTGGACATCGCATCATTAGGTACGACTTATAGATATGATGTCAAGATCAAGAAAAAATTTAAGCAAGAGAGGTGAGAGTTTGGATCTGCAAACTCCTCACAATCGAAGTAGGGAAAAGGCGGCCCCAAACCACAAAACAAGGGACCGAGCAAAGATGGCCACTATCAAGACAACCAATCCAAGTTGCAACCCAAGAAGGGTAATGAGAATTCGAAGAAGGACACCGAAAAGTGGTGTGAATACCATAAAATCCCTTGGCATAACACTGAAGAATGTCGCTCCAAGCAGTCATTGGTGGCTGAGATAAAAGCTTCTGAGTCAGAGGCATATTCTGACTCCGAATAAAATCCAGACAAAGGGAAGTGGATTATTGATGTCGAACCTAGTGCCACTGTCGCTACCACCAAATTCCATCCAAGCGAACCAGAAGAACCAGAGGAAGGGGGACGCCTCTTTCACTCACAAATGTGGGTAAAAGGTGCTCTGCTTCATTTCATTGTTTCTAGCAACAACAAGAAGAACCCGATCTCAGTAGAGTTCATCAAGTGGCTGGACTTGCAAATGACACCGCCCCTGAAACCCTACAGCATCGGTTGGCTTCACCAAGGAAGAGATATTCAGGTCAGCCAACAGTGTTGTCTTCCCTACAACATCAATCCCTTAAAGCACGAGGTATTGTGTGATATTTCTCCTCTTGAAGTTTGTGATGTTCGTTTAGGCCAATCATATTTGTGGAAGTGACATGTTGTGTATGAGTCTAGACCCCATAGTGTTATTATTACTTTGGGTAGACAATTGTGCAAGATACCAGAGGTAGCTCCGCCTACTGCTATTTCTTTAATATCTGTTAAGCAATGTAGTAAGGTGATTTCACAGACCGGGAAGTTCGTCTTCTTTGTTATCCATGCTCACAGTGAGTAGAAGTCCTCCACCACATTTGTGACCTCTACATAGAGCCTCTCTTTGCAGTATAAGCAACTAGATAAGATCATGGAAGAGTACAGAGACATCTTCTCTTCACCCAACGGGGTACTGATGCACTGCCAAGTCAAGCATCCAATTGATCTAACCCCCGATGCACCTCTACCTAATGGACCATTCTATCATCACTTGCTGATGGAAAATGATGAAATTAAGTACCAAATCCAAGAGTTACTTTAAAAGGGGCACTTCTGACCCAGCTCCTCCCCTTGCGGAAGCCCAATTGTATGGTGCAGAAGAAATATGATACCTGATGACTCTACATTGATTACAGAGCATTAAACAAAATCACAGTCAAGAACCAATACCTAATTCCTCGAATTGATGACCTTCTTGACCAACTCAAGGGGGGAAGTTCTTCAATAAGATTGATCTAATGTTTGGGTACCACCAAGTTCCCATCGAACCGACTGATGTATGGAAGATAACTTTCAAATCTAAAGAAGGTCTCTTCGAATGGATGGTCATGCCCTTTGGATTAACAAATGCACCTACAACTTTCATGAGTTTGATGGATGATGTATTGAGATCCTTCACAAACTCTTTTGTGGTGCTATATCTGGATGGCATCCTCATCTTCAACAGAACTTGGGAGGAGCACATGCAACATATTCAACAGGTTTTGAGCACTTTGCGGCAGCACGAGCTATATGCCAACTTGGAAAAATGCTCCTTTGGCATGAACAAGGTCCAATACTTGGGCTACATTGTTGATGAGCATGGGGTACATGTGGATCCAACAAAGATCCAAGTCATTCGTGACTGGCCAGCCCCAACCACACTAACCGAGCTTTAGAGCTTCTTGGGACTTGCCAACTTCTACTGAAGGTTCGTGTTGGGATTCTCCCATATTGCGTGGGCCCTCAGCCAAGTGACCAAGGGTGGTGGCAAGACAAAGTTTTCATGGGGGAAGGAACAACAATGGGCATTTGATAATCTAAAGCATCGATTTTGCTCAAATCCAGTTCTCTCCTTACTCGATCTGCAACAACTGTTTGAGATTGAGATTGATGCCTCCGACTATGTTGTAGGCGCAATTCTCACTCACCACAGTCATCCATTAGCATACCATAGTGAGACACTCTTAGATACTGTATGGAAATACCCCACCTATGACAAGGAAATGTATTCCATTGTGTAAGCCTGTCGTCAATGGAAACATTACATTCTGAGAAAGGAGACAATCATCCACACTGATCACAAGCCTCTATAGTTCATACAGACACAGAGGAAGTTGTAGAATGATCTCCATCAAAAGTGGTCCAGATACCTGCAACAGTTCCATCTCAACATCAAGTATAAGACATGGAGCACAAATCGTGTCACTAACTGCTTTGTTCAACCTCCCGTTGTTGCACTCACCTGCACCGTGATCCAGTCCTGTGGGAATGAGGCATCTGAGTGGCCCTAACTTTATCAGCATGAACCTGACTTCACCACCAGCTATCAACTCTTGGGTACAAGCAAGAATGTCACCGATTTTCACATTCAAGATGGATTGTTATGCCATCTAGGCCACCTTTGTGTTCCCGCAAGCGAGTGTGCAAAGTTGATTTGGGAGGCTCACTACAATCGGATGGCAGGACATTTTGGCATGGAGAAAACTGTGGCCATTCTATAGAAACATTTTTATTAGCCAAAACTTCGACATGACGTCAAAAATTATATCAGATCTTGCACTACCCGTGCTATTGCCAAGCCAACCATCAAGAAGAAAGGCTTATACGCCCCTCTTCCTACTCCTGAGAGGCCTTGAGAATCCATCTCAATGGATTACATGTCTGGCCTTCTATCCACCAAGCAAGGCAATGATTGTGTATTTGTGGTGGTTGATCAATTTCTGAAGATGTCCATTCTCATAGCTTGCAAGAAGAGCATTACAATGACATATACTTCCAAGCTCTTCCTCGAATGGGTGTGGTTCCATTTTGGGATACCACAGACCATCATCTCAGATCCAGACAATAGGTTCCTCAACACATTTTGGTCGATTCTTTGGTCATTGTTGGACACCAAGCTCAATAAATCTACTGCCTTCGACCCCCAAAACTGATGGCCAAACATAGGTCATCAATCATATGATTGTGGACATCCTGCGCATGTATAAATCTAAGCATATGCGTACGTGGGATGAGAGTCTTCCCTATGTTCAACACAACTACAATAGGGCTCTACATAGCTCCACCGGCCATAGCCCATTTCAAGTGGGGTTGGAATTCCAACCCTTGGGTCCCATTGATGTTGCACTACCTCTCGCAACCACACAGGTAGAATTGTCCCATGTTTAGTCTGAGGCTGATAAATCCACCAGATTCATTGAGTGGATTCAACACATCCGCCAACAGGTCCATGAGATTTTTCAGAAAGCCAATGCTAAGTACAAGCAATGCCATGATCAACAATGGGTATTGCACAAGTTTCAGGTGGGAGACAAGGTATGATTACATTTACAGAAAGAACGCCTTACAAGGCCCCATCATAAGATCTTTCCACTTCACTATGGGCCTTACACTATCACCAAGGTTGTGGGTGACAATGCTTTTGAGCTCAACACTCCACCCTTCCTTGGTTTGGACCTAATGTTCAATGTGGACCTCCTTAGGACATATTTTCCACCATTATTGGACACCTCAGAGATCACAGAACAATTGACAACAACATAGATCAAATTTTACTGCATGGAATAGGCATCTACTGATCAGATAGTGGACACATAGGTCAAGGGCACTCACCAGCAGAGGATCCAATTTTATCAGGTTGTCAAGGTAGGGAAACTCCTGCACCGAGGCAAGTGGCTCGCCCTGGGCCAAATTCAACAAAAATTTCCTCACCTGATGGGGGCACTCAACATAATGGAGACCATTTCTTCTTAAGGGGGGAGGACTAATCTAGGTGGATATTGGTGGCCACCCACCTATTTCAACTGGCTCATCTTGACAATTTTTAGTTCAACACGTTTCTCTAAAATAATGACATTTCTTTGTAATTGTGGGTTCTTCACTTCTGGGGATGTCCTGAAGCCCTACACAACATCCAGGTGGATATTAGTGGTCGTCCACCTATTCTAACTGGCTTATTTTGCAATTTTTCATGTCAGTACATCTTTCTGTACTTCCAGGGCCATTTTGGGGCCCTAAACAATGTTTTTTTTTTGGCTTTCCACAGTCAAACTGTAGATAGATTCAAAGTTTGACGACATAATGTGTAGTTCTCGAAAATACCTTTCCAAAGAGCTATCACACGCATAAAAATGGAGGTCATATGAAAAATTTATGACTCTGAGAAGTTGAGGTACCAACTTACCCATCGAGGCCCACATAACTTTTGGTGTTTCATCTCCTAGGGTTAGGTTTTTTGATGTCTAGGGTTTTTGCATTCATGAGTAATGTTAAAAAGGCCTCTAGAGCCTCATTGTAATGATTCTTCTCAGACAAATACGCACAACAACCACATCTCTTCTCAGAGATAACTACCACCATTCGAGCAAGTTGTTTTCAGTTCAATAGTTTTACAGTTTCAACGCATTTTATTTATTCCTTAGAAGCTATCGTTCACTGGATATTTGTTTTTGTTCTTCGTATATCTATGTTATTGTATTCAATCTATTATTTATTTCATTCCGCTCATAAATCTGGATCACATTGTCACTTATTTATGCTTTCGCCCCCTTGAAACGATCAATTGATTAGATCAAAACCTCTTTTTTCCGCCCCCAATATTTGCACTTTCCTACAGGTTTTTGAGTTTCCAGCTGTCGCACGATTTATATGACTTTGTCAGCCACATTATTATCCTTATCGACTTATCCAAAATATTCAAAATGAAGGGCCCAACAAGGAGTCCATACCGAAAAAATATCCTTTGAGACGATGACAAGAAATAAATAAAAAGGATCCCATTTCGAGAAACCTCCTCTGAAATGATAACAAGAAATAATAAAAAGAGAGACCTCCTCTCAGATGATCGTAAGTAATAATAAAAAGTATTATTTTTGTGTGCCCATTCTCCTCGTGCAAACTTTAAAATCCTTACTCTTATTGGGGTTATGTGAATATAATCATGATAACTCACTGAAGCTACTAAAGACAACTACGGTGCAAGGTCACTTGTTAGAGGCAATGGTGCTCATTTTCATATCATTGTACCATTCAACCAACTTGTTGCTACATGCCTCCCACACATCCTGCAGGGTGGTGTGGGTTCTAGGAATTTTCTTTCTTTTACTATGTGGCAGGTTGTGCTCAGAATGCACAACTATCTATCCTGGCTTTGGTTCCTCAGCTCCCTTCCCCAACTTTTCCTAGGCAACATCATAACCAAGAGTGAGCTCATCATTAGTTACCTATTGATGATAGATGGTGTTAGAATAAAATAAGAGAAAAATCATATCAAAATTAGAAAAAATAGCTACGAACATTAAATGCAAATTTATTGCAAATTTAAATTTATCATCACCATCTCTTCGTCTTGTCTAGATCGTTGTCTGACAATGTCCACTGTCATAGATTCATGTTTCATGAATCCCTATTGTGAGTGAAAATAATAAGAGTACACCAATGACATAATAACAAAATGACTTGTAGAAACTCACAATGTAGGGAACTTATGACCTTGTATTTTTTTCTCTCTAATGCTAACAAACTTTAATCATAAATTTCTTCCATCAGTTCTTCATTGACTCGCATTTCAACATCCTCATTTTGTTATTCTTCTTGCAAAGGTCAAATAACAAAAGTTAAATGCTACAAGAACCACATAAACATCAAATTGAAAGAGTAATTATCTACAAGAACATGGAATCATTGCCATAATAAAATTATCGATGTTGGATCTAATATGACATCATCAGGTATATCATAATTTTCATCTTCATAGTTGACAAGATGAATAGGAAGAGGAGAGGGGGACTTTTTAGATTAAGAGAGGGGGAGGAGAGGGGGGCTCTCTATATTGACAACATGGAGGGGATGATCCTTTTTGAGCTTGAGTTCAACAATCCGAGAAGAAGATTGGAGCCTTATTGATATCCCAATAAGAGTTGCAGGGATAACCAACACAAAGCAATCATGAAGTTTGTTAGCCTAACATGTAATCAAAACAAACAAAAAAGTCACTCATAAAAAGTTACCGATAACAATTACTTGCAATTTCCATCTCACATGTGAGCTTGATCTTCTTGGTCTCGATGTCTTCACTACATAAAAATCATTGACACCATCATGCCTTCATCAACAAACATAATATGATGTGGTTTATCCTCCAAACAAGGTTTATTCAACACATGTTGAAATGTATTAATGCTGACAAAGTAAGCAAAACTCTAAACATGAATAACATCGACATAGGATAAATATGACAACATGATTTATAACGTTGATTGTCATTTAGGTGTGCTTTGTATATTACAACAATGTAACAAAATTTAAATAGCATACAACAAAATTAAAAAAAAAATGAGTCCTTGTTGAATTACAAAAGAAGGAATCATTGTTTGTAGAGTTACAATTTGCGTAGGGGAAATGTTGGTGAAGTTGGGATAACACTAACGTCATGATTTATAACATTGATTAGTGTCATGATTGAAAATGATGACTATTATTTAGGTGTGCTTTAACATAACAAAATACAAATGACATACAATAAAATTTAAAAAAAATGGGGAGTCCTTGTTGAATTACAAATGGAATAATTAAAGTTTACAGAGTTATAGTGTTCCTAGGGATAGGGGCGAGGGGGTTCTTGTTAAATTATTGTTTGTAGAGTTACAATTTGTCTCGGGGTAATTTGCAGAGTTTACCTAGGAGCAGTTCTCAAAGTTACTATACTTGGAATAACATAACAACATAACAAAATTTAAATAACATGATAACATAACTGTGAAAATGCAGGCATGCCAAAATGTCAAAATGTATTAACGTTGTGTTTGCCAAGTCATAACATAAATGTTTGTAGTGTCCAAGGTTATAGTTCTCACCTATAAAATTTAAAATGTATAATTTTTTTAAATAAAAAAGAGGGTGGGTCCTATTATATTATATCATATGCAAAAGGAAACATATGTCCTTAGGCTACCAGTTGTTCCGCCAAAATAGCGGAAACCGGAACAATTGGCAGCCTTGGATATCCATGTCCAAAATAGGCAGATCGCCATCTACCCTACCCTGAGGAAACCGAGACGAGTGGCGGCCTGTAGTCTGTGCATTAAGCATGAAAACAAAAATTGTAACTAGACTAAACATTAAAGAGTTTGAGCTGACTGTACCCCTAACCAGAATCTGAACATCTAACTAGAACCAAAAAAACTTCCTAGCCATGCAATTACCTGTTGGTGCCGGAGGTGGCCTTGTCCAGGTCTTTGTTGTGCTATTCATTCCGAGTTGGCAGAGCATAGGGTCTTTCACATGTCAGACATCGTCGCTCTTTTGGCACATTGGAGAAGGCTTCATACAACATATCGATGTGTTGGTGCATGAGTGTGCCACGATAGACCTGGTCTGCCATCTGGCTTCTCAGATCAAACACCAAATCTAACTGTTCCGGGTGGAAGAAGGGCGGGGCGATACGCCACTATTTTGGTGCAATCGAGATAGGAGGTGGCGCTAGGACCTCGCCACCCTCATTCGGCGTGCCACCCTCCACAACCTCGCTTGTTGCAGCCTACATTCCATCCCTTGTTGCATCTTAGTGCTCCGTTGTTGCACTCCATCTCTGAGCTCCTTCCTTCTTCCCAGGGTATTCTTCTCGCTCAGTGGGTCTGTAAGGATCGTGGCACGCTGAAAGTGTGGCATCCTGAGAGGCCATATGGAGGAGATCCTCCGAGAACTCCTCCTCGATGTAGCAGATGTGGAACTCCTCCATTTTTGCCTCCATGGTGCTGGTTTCATGGTGAGTCGTTGTAGCTGACTAAGTATCTTCCTTAGAGAAGTTGCTTGGAGGCTGCCAATTTTCTGGCACCGTGAAGAGAAGAGACTTTGGAGGGACATGTATGGATTCCTCCGGAGTGACCTCCTCCACATAAGCCATTGGAGGTGACCAAGCCATCCCTTCTTTGCGGGCTATCTGAATTCTCTGAGTTCAGGGCATGGAGAGCGCCCGCTCTAGCCTCTGCTACCACCTCTGTCTCGCAGCCATACTATACCAGGCATGGTCGCGACGCAGCTTAACTTTCTCCTGTGGCATTGAAAAGGTGACTCTAATGGCGAATTTGCTGGAATTGTTGCAATGGCTGCACTAGAGCACAAAACTGCTAACTTGGTGTGAGCCGAAGGTGAAATCGAGAGAATTGATGCATTGTTGGGTGTTAACAGGGAGGTGTGATATGAAGGCTGGCATTATTTCCCCCCCAGCATTGAATTTCTTTGCCTCTGGTCTTTTCACGCGAGGGAGAAGTCCCATGGCTCTTGGGTGGAAGTTAAGGCTGACTTCCATAATTAATGAGGAGGGGATGGGAGTCAAACTGCCTTATTTATGGCTTGGCCAGGCCTGGTGCAATGTGGTGCTTCTGTGTTGTGTGTCACCCCATTCGGGGTTGGGGAGTCCATTTTGGCTAAATCGAGGCATCGGTCTAAGAGTTCATGGCAAGGTGAAGTTTGGGCTTTCCAGTGGATATGCTCGATCATGGTGGCCACCCCTTCATTTGCCAGGCAATCTACTACTTTGTTTGAGTCCCTTTTCACATGAGAGGGGATTATGGTAGGGTTGGGGCGTAAGAGGGATCCAAAGTCCTCCAAGAGTCCTGAGAGTCTCCAACTGGGTGAGACTTCCAGGGGGTGTTCCCCATGGAGAATTTTGGTTATGAGATGGATGATGATCTAAGAATCCCCCTCCGCAATGATCTTATTGTAATGATGATCTGTTGCAACCATAATTCCTCTTAGGAGGCTCCAGAGCTTAACAATGTTGTTTGTGTTGAAGCCTAGAAAGCCTGCAGTAGGTTCAGGATTTCACCATTTGAATTCCTGAGGATTGACCCGAAGCCCGCTGGGCTCGGATTTCCTTTTGAAGACCCATCAAAATTAATATTTATGAATCTAGTTGGTGGGGGGGTCCAAGTGGTCAGGCTACTATTGTGGAATTTGGCCCTTGCATAAGTGGGAGTGTCGACCAGGCCGAGGTGCCAATTTTGGAAGATAAGTCACTCACCCGGATTGCACTTTAAGTCCTCAGGTTTCCATTGCTTTCTTTTGATTGTTTCTCGAATTAGATCCATGATTATATCCCAAGAATAGGTGGGAGGTGAGGCCTACGACTGGAAGATTATTTTGTTTCTTTCCTTCCAAATTTGCCAAAGGGTAAAGCCCAAAAGGAGTTACCAAATGCGAGCTAGAATTGGGTTTTGATAGGTGTTTGAGTCCCAATTGTCTATGGTGTCGCTAATGTTGTTTCTATTTCGATTAGAACAACACATTATTGGAGACCCCATTATTTGAGACCCCAGATCCCAAATTGTTTGACTATAGTGGCAATGGTTAAAAAGGTGTTCCATCGTTTCTTCATGTTGTTGACAAAGGGGGTAGATTGAGGGACCTATGAAACCCCGCTTTTTGAGATTGTCCCAGGTGAGGATGCAGTTTTGAACTGTGAGCCAGAGGAAAATGGACACTTTAGGCCAGAGTGTAGAATTCAAGATCTTGTCCCAGATACTCTCCTTAGCGTGATATTGATAGCTCCCCTACAAGTAGTAGGCTTATTTGACCGAAAAATTGCCCGTGGTAGAGTGCCCCCATCTGAGAATGTTCGGGCCTGCTTTATTTGGGATTTTCCTATGGTTTGCGTAGGCTCGTCGGGCTTAGAGATCCGTTTCCCTTGGTAGGTGTAGTTCCGGGTGTTTTGTCTTCCAATTGCGCCATGGCAGGTTCCTGCCTGATGTTCTCCAAAGATCCTTAACCCATCTGAGGATGTCAGGTTGCAGTGCATGTTGAAGGGGGTTGAGTTATTCTAGTGTGGCTAGAGGTGGTTGTTATTGCCATGAATCCTACTAGAACAATTCACTTTCCCCATCCCTGATTTCCCATAAAGCATATTTATGGACTAAATGTCTATTGAGCCAGGTTGTGTTCCAGATATTGGATCCCTGAATCTGGTCATTGAATATGATTAGTTGATTTGCTTGGGTGGTCGGGGCATATTTTTGTTTCCAAATTTATGCCCAGAGTTTTGTAGGGTGCTAAAGCCATCTCCGCCACAATTTAGCTCCCATAACTTGATTTAGTTTTTCTGGGTCGCGGAGCTCTCATCCCCCCATAGCTTTGGGTTTACAGAGCTTATCCCAGCCCACTAAAGCCCACTTCTTATCAGGTTGGTGCCCATGCCATAAGAAGTTACGTTGTATGTTCCTGATGGCTCGAATAACAGATTTAGAAACTGATAGGGCCATAAACAGGTAGGTTGGCAAGGCTTTCAGGATTGACTTGAGGAGCACCATCTAAGCTGCAATATTAAGAGGTCTGAAAGTCGAGTTGTTGAGTCTATTGGAAATGGAGAGTAGCAGACTGTCCCAGGAGATGGAGTGTGTAGGCACCCCTGTGAAGGGTATACTGAGATAACTGGATGGAAGGGAGCTCTTGGGTATGCCTAGGAGGCGGGAAATATGATTTTGGACAGCGACTGACGTGTTGAAGAAGTAGAGTTTAGATTTATCAAGGTTGGGAGCCATACCCGACGCATCCACAAAGTCAGTGGGAATGAAGTTGAGTTTAGTGGCTTCCCGAGTTGTGGGGGTGTTTAAGAGGAGGGTTTCATCAACACATTGACTATGCGAAGGGGCTGGTTGAATGTTGTGTAGGGGGAGGCCTTTGAGGGAACCTTCCAGGACCGAGGCTTTAAGGTAGCGTCCCAGACCTTTCGCCATTAAAACAAAGAGGAAGGGAGAGAGGGGGTCTCCTTGACGAATTCCTCTGGTCGGGGAAAAGGGTTGTGAGGGTACTCCATTGACCAGTACGGAGAAAAAGACTAAAGTGGTGAGCTTCAAGATCCAATTCACCCAGTGTTTGTCAAAACCAAAGGATTCTAGCATGGAGTGCATGTACTGCCAACTGATTCTGTCAAAGGCTTTTGAAAGGTCGAGTTTGATGAGCATACCTGAGATCTCATTCGTCTTCAACGAGTGGATAACCTAGTGGGCAAGGATGACACTGTCTATGATTCTCCTACCTTCCACGTAGCCTGCTTGTTCTTTGGAGATGACAAAAGGTAGGATTGGCTTGAGGCGAGTGGCTATAACCTTAGTGATGATTTTGTAGACGAAGTTGCATAGGGAAATTGGTCTGTATTGTTTGGGGTGAGTGACTCTCTCCTCTTTCAGGATGAGAGTGATGAAGGTGGCATTGAGAGCAGAAAGGACTTTTCCTGAGGTTTGAGATTCCTCCACTACCTACCAAACCCCTTCCCTAATCATGTCCCAGCAGTGATGAAAGAAGTCTGTGGTGAAGTCGTCTGGACCTGGCACTTTCCCTGGGGGCATTTCTTTGACTATATGGTCCACTTCTTCTTGAGTTATGGGCCTCATTAAGGCTTCATTTTGTTCCTGAGTCACCAGGCAGGGTATGTGCTTGGTTATTTTCTTGATTGCTGCCACCCTGACATCATTGGTTTCTGTTAGAAGGTCTTTGTAGTAATTGGTTAATTCCTCAACAATTTGGTTTTGCTCTCGTATGGGGTTACCTTAAGCATCCTCCAACTGAGTTATCTTGTTTATGTATCTGCGATGCACCATTTCTCTGTGGAAGAACTTAGTATTCCTCTCACCTTCTTTGAGCCATTGAACCCTGGATTTCTGATTCCAAAGGATTTCTTTCTGCTTTTTTCGTTCTTCTAATTCCGCCTGAAGCTCCTCTTCTTCCTTCATTGATTTTGTGGTCCTGATTCATGAGATGAAGGTCTTTTGCAGAGTTTCCAGCCTGTTCTCAATTTCTTGCATTCGTTGAAATATATTCCCAAAGGTGGTTTTATTCCAAAGCTTCAGATGTAGCTTGAAATTTTTGAGTCGCTGCTGAAATCTGTACATGCAGGTGTTGTATTCTATTTCTACCTGGTTCCACCAAGACTTTGCTAGACGATGGAAATATGGGTGGGAGAGCCAAAATTTCTCAAATCTGAATGGTTTGAGTTTTGGTGTCGCTCTTGCATCCAGGAAAAGTGAGACGGGCCAGTGGTTCGAGCCTGCTCTTGGAAAAATGTTGGCCTCTATGGCAGGATCCTCCACCAGCAAGGCTTCCTCTACGAGGAAGTGGTCTAGCCAGCAAGCAACCTGTTGATGTCCAGATCGTCGATTGGACCAGGTGAAAATGCCATTTCAGGCTTCTATATCTATTAGATTTAGCTGGTTAATGAGGGTTATGAACTTACCACTATCTTGCTCCAGCCGCTTAGTTCCGCCTGTTTTCTCCTCCAGAGTCAGGATCATATTGAAGTCACCTTCCAGCACCCAGTTGGGCATGCTCAATAGTGATCTGATGGAATTTATCCGCTTCAGGAAGCTCTCTTTGTCCTATGGGCCTTAAGGTCCGTAGACATTTGTGATTGCCCCTTCCTTGGTCGATCTTATGACTATGAAGTGTGTTGTAATCGTACCTACAGTAGAGAAGGGACAATCCATTTTGACAGTAGTGGGGTTCCATAAAATTGCTAATCCTCTTGACGCTCCAGAGGAGTCTGTGTGGAAGGAGTCACACCCTCTCCAACAACGGTGAAATATAGTTTATGCTTCTACTCCAACACATTTTGTCTCCTGTAGCAGGAGAACATCTAGATTTTCTGCCTGTATACAATCTCGAAGAGTCCTCTGCTTGCATATTCCATTGAGTTCTTTGATGTTCCAGATTATGATCTTCATCATGATGATTGAGGAGGTGGGTGAAGGTAATCCTCCGAGAGCCTTTGAACATGGCCTGAGTTGAGCATGAAGTTCCCTACCTCTTTGATGAGCTGGTGGGTGGATTTGCGTCCCCGTCTTTTGTTTTCCCGTGGAGCGCACTTTGAGTCTGTGCTTGGGTCTATAGCTATACTCAACTGTGTTGTGGATCTGACTGTGGAATCTATGAATACCTTATGAAGCTTTCTGAGTTGTTCTATAAGGATGGTTTGCAGATCCTTCCGATTAAGGGCTTCCTCTAGTTTTTCAAGATCTATGTCCGCTAAGTCCTGTTCATCTAACTGCATCAAGGTGTCCCCATTTTCCCCCAATCTGTCTCCCTGGTGATCTTCTTTGCTTTGGGTAGATGGGTGCACAACCTTACCTTTTCCTTTCTCTTGGATTTTCTCTTTATGGGGATCTTGGATCTCTTCTTCTTCCGACAGTTGATTCATAATATCATAGGAGTTCTTAGTGGTTACCTTTGGAATATTGTTTGGATTCTTCTTCCATGGTGGGTTCATTTTCTGGCCTGTGATTGTGGTGACGTTGTATTTTTGTTTAGTCTCTTCGACTTTGGGGGCTTGGGCATTCATGGGGTAGTCTCGAAAGAGGTGGCCATGCTCATGACATTTTCTGCAGTGAAAGGGAATGTGTTCATAGTCTATTGTTTGGTTCCAATCCTCATCCTGATATTCCAAGGTTATTGAACCTGGTAATGCTTTTGAAATGTCCATGTATACAAAAATTTGGCATAGGATGTGTATTTTCTTTGTTTTGTGGCTTTCGATGATTTGACATGTTGTCCCACAGTATTACCTATTCCCATAAGTATTTCTTCTAGCCATAACTCTTGTGGCAAGGAATAGAGCTTGATTCAGACTGGGGCCATTGTTAAGTCCTCCTTTTCTAGACTAAAGCAGTCTCTCTAGAATCGCAGGAATTGTTGGACACACCTACCACACTTAGAGGGGGGGGGTGAATGAGTGTAGGGATCTTTTTCTCAAAACTTCCTTCTTACACAAAAACTCCTTAGTTAACATTCAACATTTGCTCATTACTCATTGTTGTCATTTATAATCAGTTAGATGTGAATACATATCAGCAACATATATCAACAACATATCATCAACAAATCATCTCCACAAGGAACACAAAGAACACAAGATGTATGTACAATTTTTCTTTTTATTATGGACTTCAATCCTGGGGTTTTTCAACAACAACTAAATAGAGTACAACTCTACAAGAGTACCAGCTCTATATGCAAGACTCAGCTTACATTCTCAGCACCAACTGAGATGAGGAAACAATCCTCAACATATATCAATCTGTCAACATAAACAAGTGCATCAACCATGCACCAACCTGTGCCAAACAACCTGTAATCAACATGTACCATAAACAAGTGCATCCAACCATGTACCAAGTATATACCAATCATGTGTCAAATAATCATCAACAATGACTCATCAATATGTACCAACATCATCAACTATACACCTCATGTATGTGCAAACTCATCAACTGCTTGTCCCAACCATGACTAGTTTTGGATTAGTCAACAACCCCAACTTGAAATAATCATAACTTTGTCCCTATAATGAATAAAGATATGAAACTGATACAAAATGTTCTTCAGTGTGTTTTGTGCAATTCCTTCAGGTGTCACTACTTGGAACCTCTCATAAAAGGCGTTATAGCAAAAATGGCATACCTTGTTGAATTCTGGCTTATTCTAGAGAGCGGTTGTGTAGAGCGTGTCCCACAAAAAATATTCATTGAAATGATCTGAAACTATTAAAAAACATACTACAACTTGTACCCTAACCAACACATTTGGTCTCACTGAATTTGAATATGTTATGAAGAAGTTATGATGTTTTTACCTGAAACATCTGTTTTTGACTAGTTTCAGGACTAGCCACAAACACTATTTTCCAAGGAATATAACTCCCAACTAAAATTGTTACCACAGATACTTGGGTATGTTTTCTCAATGGCATAGAAATTTCACGGTCTGAATCATTATATACAAAAAGTTATAGCGAAAATGGTGAGATGACCTGTAAATAACATACCTTAGAAAACATCATCAAAAGAATTTATCCTCCCTTCAATTCTGGCCCTCTTTTCTTCACCTTCCTTCTGAAATTCGGCTTAGATATCCTTGGTTACCTCGGTCACCTATAGATCTTCAATATGCTCAAGTGTTCCACACCAAAAATTCTCAAGAAGCTCTCACAAGAAGCTCTGCATCAATACTCCAAAAGATATTCTCACAAGAAGCTCTCAATTGATCCACAAAAAGGATGATCTACAAGAGACCATTGCTATTTTATTTATACTTTCATCCTATAGGTCACCTAATCCATTTTTAGGTCACTTAACCCATTTCTAGGTCACTTAACCTATTTTCCTTATTTTAGGGTTAACCACTTTCCATAAATAGAAGTTTCTCCAATATTTTATCATTTAAATATTCCTTCTTGATTTTCTCATCTTACTTTATCATTTCTTGATTTTTTTCACTTCTCTTTATTATTTAAATAATCCACCTTGACTTTGTCACCTTACTTTATCATTTAAATAATGATT
>ML786627.1:372336-385319 GCA_009831015.1 Picea engelmannii
CCATTGGGGACGAGTGCTGCCCTCAACGTAATAAAAGTCACTTCTAATTTCTGAGTGCATTGGAGACATTTATTTTATGGTGTGGGTCTCTTGTATGACGTTAAAAGGACCATTTTTCAACTTCGAACGGCCCAATTTTGCCACTTCAAATGTCCACCTGTTATTTGATCTCCTTATAAAAACGATCGCAAGATTTTAATATATGCTTGAACAATGGATATAAAAACGATTACAAGATTTTAATATATGCTTGAACAATGGATTGCAAATAAAGGCCGAGATATTTGAATTCAATTTGCCGGTAACATTTTTAGGAGCGAGAAGCGGATGAAAATGGCAGAGACGACCTTGGAGATCCAGACGGAAGGCAGAGTAGTGGACAAACCTGGCGTCTGCCACATCATCAAAGAGGTCATTGGATTTGTGCTTTACATGCACCAACAAATTCATCAGTAAGTGTAAATATATACCTTAGCCCCTTTATTTTTATTTTTTCACTTCCATTGTTTCTACCTGCGAGAATCAAATCTCAGCTACTATTTCGCCCATCAGGGCCCTTTTTTTGTTTGGTTTGGTCACTCCACAGTTCAAAACTTATAGAATTGAAGCTGCAAAAACCGATTCTTTTTATTCCAGGGGAGCTGTGTTGGTTTCCTTTGTATGATAAATTTGTGTTGGTTTCCTTTGTATGATAAATTTCAGTGGAATGGTATCAATGTTCTGTATGTAGCAGAGCACGCCAAACCCTAAACGGGTTTGTGATTGTTTCCAACGACGGGTTTCTTTCGTTTGATTGTAACACTATGAATTTTTATGTTTGAGGAGAAGGATATCTCACCAACCGGTAGCTTCCTCCTTTCTGTTTTCCAAATGGTTTTGAGAATTCATGCCTTGTTATGCCTACTTGGTATTCTTTCCTTGCATAGTAATGGCTAAAGCCCATTCCAAAGAGTCTTGCCTGGTACAGCAACGTATCGCTAATGTATGTTTCAACATCCATCCATCAAGGAACTGACTTACTTGGAATTTTTTTTATTTATCTTCTGCGTACGAGCGGATGATATGTCTATTCAATGAGTATACTTCCTTACAGCATTTGTTTGCCTTAACCTCTTCCATTCCTTTTAATTGCGAGGCAAATTATCTTCGAGAGCATACAGGTTGACCAGTAATTTATTCATAGCATCTCAAATGGTAACTATTCCTGTATGACTAATATCCAAACTTGCTTCGATGCCGTTTCACCTTTTTCTAGCCAAAGCTTTTAAAGCTAAGACTACCATTACAATTTTCTCTTTCTCGTCCGTTTCAATAATAGAAAAATATCTAACAATAGACCACTATGGAGAAGATGGATCCCTCTTTTGGTTTTGAAGTGCCTCCATATCCAATTGAAGCTTCCCAAGTAGCTACTTTATTTTCTCTAATTTGACCATGTCTCTTATCCACGGTGAAATAACAAATATGTTCTGATGCAACTGTCACAAGACAAATTTTCCTGACATCTGCAGCACATAGACATAAACAATATGTATGCATATGAGTTAGCTTGCAATTTCACTCAATCAACTTAAGGAAATGTCGTTTTCAAATGATGCACTATGTGTGTGATAGCCACACATCATCAGGGATAGTCATATGGGTAGCTCCCAAACCTCCTTGTGATACCCTTCACTTAATCAACTTAAGGAAATGTTGTCCTCAATTGATGCATTATGTCTGTAGGGGATAGATCCTATATCTCACAAGGAGGTTTGGGTAGCTCCCAAACCTCCTTGTGAGATCCCATATCCCAACCAGTGTCATGTCTAAATCAATACTTACTTTCTCCCAAACCTCCTTGTGAGATCCTATATCCCAACCAGTGTCATGTCTAAATCAATACTTACTTTCTCCCAAACCTCCTTGTGAGATCCTATACCCCAACCAGTGTCATGTCTAAATCAATACTTACTTTCTATCAATGGAAGCTTGGTTAGATGGTAAAGCCAGGGGTGTTTCATACCCCCACCAAGGTTCAAATCCCCCAAAGATAAATTTTTCCATTCGTAAGCTATCTTGCCTGTGCAAGACTTGGGAAAATGTAGTGGGATATATACCATCCACCTGCACTTCTTATCTGAAGGGATCTTTCTAGAGTGTTGTAAGCTGGTTACATTGCATTGTAATATTCCCAGATTGGGGAAGGGAACTCTCGCTGCATGGTGACAATGGGGAGCATCTTGTCAAAAATTCATACTTCCACTAAATTGGCCATCTTCTCAGAGTGTTTGCATTTTAACATTTCTTTTATTTGTGTACAATCTTCCTTGTTGCCTTGTCTGTACCAGTCAACTTGGTCGAATTGCTTGGCTTGTTGACATTAGTCAACATGCTTATTGGTTTAGGTCTCTACTTCTTTGTCAAGGTCATTATCTCTTGTCTAATTGAATAGCTCTTCTTTCCCCAATTGTTCTTGGTTTGGTTTGGCATTGCCTTTCTATATGCATCTTCCATTGTTGGAATGTTGAACAAATTGTGTTCCTTTTGAATTGGCATGTGGAGTTTGCCTATTTATTTTTTTGAAGATCACGATTCCAGGGCTCATAGAAGGTTTCAAGTTTAAAAGCGTTTGCATTGTATTACATGAATCTTGTGATTGTTGTTCTTCTGTCCATTTTTTTCATAAAGCATGATTCCAGAAAGAGTGGAGAGGATAAAAGGCAACGCTGTTTAATATTTTCAAAGTAGCGAGTATATGGAATTCTCTTACTGAGAGGAATATTGTTATCCAAAGATGCTGTACCTAGACGTAGAGTAGAATGCAAACTTGAATGTATCATTTCTTTATAGATTAGTTTAAACTTTAAAGCTCAGACAAGTGGCACATGGCTAATATTTACAAGAAAATAAAAAAGAAATTGAAATTATAGAATACCCACAGATGACCAAAAAGAACTTACTGGGTCTATCGCATATATTACATACAATATCTTAAGTCATTGCTCAAGGCCTCTCCAAGTTGAGCACATTGGAATCCAAGAAGATTCTTCATAAGAGGAAACTCCGCTGATAAGAATGTTTGAAAAGTTTAAGAACAAAGGTCCTGGCTTTGATTTTTGGAAAATTGGTCAAAAGAATGAATTTATATCACATGGCCTGAAAGTTGTCAAGTATACTTTGAGTTTACTAAAGATTACAGAAAATCATCCACATATACCGATGGAATAGGAAAATACGGAAATTTTTGAATCTTAAAAAGGAAAGGTGTTAGAGCACATTGTAAATACTCTTGCAGTGTTGTGATCAAACAAAGTCTTGTGCAAAGGAAAGGAGGTTGTTCATGCAAGATGTGTTGAACTTTCTCCAATTAATGGTTTTGAATAAGCATACAGTCAATATGACATTCTAAATTTTTTCCCAAATGCATTCTATAAGAATTTTTAATGACTGATTTTATTGCGTTGAAAGGTGCTAGTTCTATAGCCCAGTGTGATAGAGATGTTGTCACATGGGTGACACTATATGTCGGCTTCAAAAAAGAATACTTATAACAAATAATAATAGTAATACTATATGTTAACCAAATACAGATACAAATGGAAATAAAAATATCTTTCTCTCTATATATATGAAAGAGGAAGATTTGATATGTACACCTAATATAAAAACTGCTATATAGAGATAAAGAAAATAGATTCTAGATTTAGACATAAATAGAAATACTATAGATATGATATTTGCACAGAAATATAATTACAATGCAAATATAAATATCTTGACAATAATCAAAACTGTATTTTTACATATCCATATCTGCATAAGTTTTGAGTTTTGAGTTCCACTGACTTGAGACTACAACCAATGTAGATCCATCTTAAATGGCAAAAAAATTACACCTCAAGGGTTTTGATCCCTTTCAATGCTTGGTAGATCCAGAGTTACATGGATCTTAGTTTACAAATGATTTGACACTCAAAGTACCTTCTTAAGTGTTCCTACAAATAATGTCAACGTGTTTAGTACTAGAGCACTCTTAACTATCCAAGTATCTGTTTCCAGTACACTGCAGCAACTGGAGGTGGAGTTTGCAAGTCTGAAACTAGAGCAACAAAGAATGGTAAGTTGATTATTCTGTTACTTTTTTCATCATTAAAAAATAGAGTTCACATTAATTTCATAAAAGTACATATCTACATTATGTCATGGAGGGCGTTTCTTTATGTCACAGTGCCTTATCTTTCTAGTGTTGAAGCAAGAATAACTATCCCCTTACTACAGCAAAATGAAACTGAGGTCCCTTTTGGATCCTGCTACCTAGAACCAAGTTACCAACAAAAAGAGAGCCAGACACATATTGTTCACAGGCTTTAGAATTAATCATAAGTTGCATAAGCTTGACTGGATCCCACAGTCTGGATTGCATCTTGGGTACCTCCAACTGCTTCCTTCCCTACTCTGTTGGAATTTGCAACACATTGCTTACGAATCTATACTAACACTTGTTCCGTGTTCCTACTCAGTTTTGTCATCTGGCCTTCCGGTTTCTCTAAGTACGCCGCCCTTTCCTCCATCTTTGGAATTGGCTTCTTCCCCTTCAGTTTAATCCTTCTGAAGATCATGTCGTTGTGCATTCCTTCCAAAGTGCTCCAGCAAATCGTAACCCAGCCCTGCCGGTAGATCTTGCACTTGCCAGTGTATTTCCTCTGCTGCCTTGTATAAGCTCTGTTGTCCTTGTGTGTCTCTTGGGTCTGCTGGGAAGGAGGTCTGTAACTCCTCTTTAAAAATAGACTCAAGTTAGGTGACCATTCTTGCCTCTGCTTCTATTTTTGTCCACTCTTCCACCTTCCTTCTACATGGCAAAGGGAGTCAGGAACCCAAGGATACCTCCTGGTAGGCCTCTTCAATTATCACTTCGACTCATTTTTCAGGCTGCTTCCTGCCTCCATGGTCCAATTGCTACCTTCTTCATTGTTTCCCATACGAGTTTCAACAAACAAAGCTTGAAACTAGATTCTAGCAGCTCCAAACTGTTGCTGCTCCTAGTCATTGCTCCCTCCACGTTATAAACCATCCAGTCTTCTAAATCCCTTTTGGTTACCAGGTGGAGATCTTGGGGTGCATCATCCCATGGAATGTTGTCCACAATTAACTCTCACTTGGCTTGACATTCACCATTCTCCTCAAAATAAAGGTGGTGAGTGCCGTGAGAGGGTGCTCTTCATATAATGATAGAGACATGACTCATCGTGTTTGCCAAGTACTTAGTGAGTTTATTTAGCTTGTCTCCGAAATAAACCAAGTTTACTCGTCTGGGCCAAACTGATCAAATCTGGTCTGAGTATTTTATATTTACCTCTTTTTAGTATTTTTCAAGTCTTTTTATTTGTCAAGTTTCATGCAGAGTTTTTCCCAAGATTTTCCCAAGTCCAAGTCATACACTCGCCCTTCTGCTTTGCCAAGTCACTCTTGAGTCTAAATCACATTTGGTTGCAATGAGCAACCATACACTTGCTTATCACCTGCTCCTCTTCAGTTCTACTTTGATTCTTTGTTCACAAAGCAGTTAATCTAGCAACAACTCATTGCCATCATTACCTCGTTCATACCCTGCTGAAATCTCATCAAGCGATAAATCTGCTATCAAAATTGATTTCACTCTAGGCCTGTCCTCAGGCCATGTTGTAAGATGACCCTCTGATCTCGTTAACTTCTCTACCCTGGTCTTGGCAACTATTTTGCCACTTTTGTGTTAAACAAGCATTTTCAGTTTGTTTCACACATTCTGAATTATCTTTATGCAGGTGGCTGCATCAACTGAAAGAGAGACACAATTCAAACCTTCTTCTCAAAGGAAAATGATAGGACAATCAAGGGAACTAAAGAGGGGAATCAAGAAGCTTGAAAAGCTTATGACTTCTATTTCCAATCTACTTTCTGCAGTGCAAACTATGGTTCATGAAATTCCTGAAGTTCAGGTTGTGCTTTTGGCACTTGGAGCAAGCTCAACACGGCCTCAGCATTTGTATGAGATATGTTTTTCTTACAAGGGATTAGTTCCAAAGGGTGTTGAAAATTGTGCCCCGAGAAAAATTGCTAGGGCAGATGTTCTGTCGAAAAAGGTATACATTTTGCCAGGTTGCAGCATACTGATAAAATGAAGAGGTGAAAAATTGTCATTGGATAGAAAAGAAAGTGAAGGGGTTGTCTTCTGAAAAGTTTATTGTAGAACTTCTTTATCTTGTTCCATAAAAATTATTTCACGAGTGTATATTATGAATTTGATTACTAATCATTTCATTCATGACTGTGTAGATAATTCGTGAACTTGTATCGAATGGTGCAGGATGTGCGGGTTCATATTTAGGTGAGTTATGCCAGAAAATTAGATAACTCTAAAGAAACACTTCACTTTTTTGGTAAACCTGTGTAATTGTGTTTTAAAATGAACCTGTGATTGGCATGCAGGACCTACAAAATTGTTTTTACTGTTTAAGGCTCCAGCTAGCATCAGTCCATCACAAGATTTCCTCCCAAAGCGTGACTACACTTACAGTAAAAAGGTGCGTGAATCTGATATGTTAAGGCTAGTCACATGACGATCATTAGTAAAGTTCTAATGTAATTAGGGTGCCCAAAGATCTCTACTGCATACTTACCCTATCTAAGGAAAATATCCCTTGGTCTCTGCCAAACCTCCAACCTCAAGAAGTAATGCATCAAGCCAATGTCCTTCATCTTGAACTCAATTGCCATACTTGCTTTGCACCCTGCTATGAGCTTCTCTAAAGAGAGGTATGTAGCAAGGACTTGTGAACAACCCAAGGACAAACAACAAACAACCCAAGGTCGTGTCGCGGAGCTGAGATAGTGGTTGCGTGCAGTTGGGACAGATTTCACGGGCAGGGGTTTCGCAATAACAACGAGATCTCCCGTTCCGTCAAGCAGAGGGTTCCGTTCCGTCGAGTAGAGACCATCGAGTTCATGGGTTCCATCGACCTATTCATGGGTTCCGTTCCGTCGAGCAGAGGCCGTTGAGCGACCAGTTCGTGGGTTCCCTGGCATTTGATTTATGAGCGACCAATTCCATCGAGCAGAGGGTGACCAGTTTCATTGAGTGAGTAGAGGTTGTTGAATTTCGTGGCCGAAGTTTGATTTGCGGGGAGGGTTCTCAAATTCTCGTGGCCACAGTTGGGGGATTGTGGTCGCAAAGATTTCGTGGCCTCAGTGATTGTGGTCTCAGGAAATTCAGAGTAGCAGGGATTATAGTCACAGGATTCCGTGGCCGTAGTTTGAGTACAGGGATTTTGCGGACAGGGATAGAGCATGGATTTCGTAGGCAGTTTGAGTGTAGGGAATTTGTGACCTAAGCAGGGATTTCGTTGCCGCGAGGGAATTGTGGTCACGGGCAGTTTGAGTACAGAAGTGCCGCGAGTGATCCAATACCTCTAGGTGACTCTGCACTCCAGCCGATTATAATGGCCCCCATATAAAGTATCTGGCCCTCACCCCTGCTAATGGGCGCATATTCATCTGCAGCCGATCTAAAAGAAGATACACATGATTCTGGAGAGGGGTACAACAACGATATCATTCAAGATCTAATTATGAGACTAGAGCGCTTGGAATCGTCAAACCTGGCATTACGGACAGAGGTCGGGGACCTCACAAACAGGGTTGCAAAAATCGAAGAGGAGAACCTATCATTGAAGAAGCAGTTAAATGACAAGGAGCAAGATACCCTACAACACCCCCTTAGCAACTCCCTCCATGCAGAGATTATTGACCTTAAAAACAAGCAGGAGGAGATCAGGTCTTAGCACGCTCCCTTCAAACATGAAACAAAAACACACATTAATTCATGAGCACATGTCGTTAGAGGCAGGGAGAAATCCCCTCCACCCTCTCTAGCAGCAGTAGAGGAGGTAGTACAAGCTAAACTCATGGAGGAACGGACTAGACGGGCATAGGAACTGAATCTCAAAGTGAGAGGGCTCTC
Source organism: Picea engelmannii (assembly GCA_009831015.1). Taxonomy (NCBI): domain Eukaryota; kingdom Viridiplantae; phylum Streptophyta; class Pinopsida; order Pinales; family Pinaceae; genus Picea; species Picea engelmannii. Next base: position 380,315 of record ML786627.1, read on the forward strand.
TCTACCTCTTCCATCCACAAACCCCATGGTTATTGGAACCTTGTTACTTAAGGATACTCTGGATCTTCAGGATGTGACCCTCGATCGAGCGTGGATTGGGTCTGATTCCACTCTCTTTCTTCGATTCAGGCCTGCAGCTGATCGACTTCGGGCTCTTAGAGCCAAGTGAAAGCTATTTTCACTTCCTAGTAAGATCTTCCTCGACGGAGATCTCAACAGATCACAGGTTGCGGATCTCAAACGCTCCAGGGAGTAGGCTACAACTGCACGTCAGGCAGGGAAATGGGCATTCATTAGGAACCTCAAAGCAATCATCAGAGACTCTTTTCCACCTGGATGGGTACCTCGAGCTAAGGCTTCCAAATGACAAGCCCGTTGGGAGAGACGACAGGGCGCATGCATATCCATCAACCGTTGGAACGACAATGCGTCTTTTTGGTCATTTCCAGGTCTACTGTATGATGCTCTTGGGTCATTGGACATCCTATTCATTATCGACATTATAGGATACCATCAATTTTCAGCATGTAGATAAGAGACGAGTTTGGGGGGTGTCAGAGGCTCGTGTGGAGTTGCTTGCTTCATTAGAGAATCCCTCCAGAGCAGTGTCTCTTTGGTGGCCACATATGAGTTTGCTAGGTTTTTGTGGGTTCAGGTTCGTGGTGTTTCCCCTTTCCCAAGGGACATCTACATTGCAGTCTGTTATTTTCCTCCAACATCTTCTTCATATGCCATTCATAATGGGCCTAACGAGGACCCCTTTATTAATTTATATGCCGATATCACCTAGGACACGGTGATTGGGGAGGTGATTCTCCTGGGTGACTTCAACTCCTACACCAAAGCCCTTTAGATTCCTCTCCATGACTGGTCAAATGACATGTTCTACATACAAGAGATCAATCCAGAATCAATGGGTCTTCACTGGATGTCTGACGATGCATTGGGGTCTCTCACAACTTATGGTCGACACCCCTTAAACTTAGGGGAATCTCAGGAGTTGTTGATTCTGAACGGGCTCCCAGGTTTCCCAGACTCCCCTGCTGCTCCCCTCTCCCATCCGACCTTGACCTCGGCTCCATGTTTTCCCACATATCCACTCTCTATGATATTCTTAGATAGGCCTAGATTCGGGTTACCTCTCCACCCTCCTCATGCTTCTTATTCTCAGATAGGGACATCAAAGAGGTCGTTTGGGTGATGAACAACATCAAAGCAACAGACGAGGAAGGTTTTCAGGTAGAGTTCTTTAAGCACGATCTTCGTGCTTTGGTTTCTCACTTGGCTGACCGCTTCAACCATGTGGTTCGTACAGGTTTTCCTTTAGCTTGGTGGCATCACATGATTCACCCGATACACAAATCGAGCCCCAGCTCGGATCCCAATAATTACAAACGATCATGGTGGGCCATACATTCTCGAAGCTCTCTAGTGAGCTTGAATGTAGACAACTCAAAGCTAAGGGACAGGTAGGATTCTGACCCGCTCATCAGAACATTGATCATATCTTTACACTACGGGCTAGCATTGAGGAGGCACAACATCGGTCTTCGAAAGTCTACTGCTGCTTTGTAGACTTTTGAAAGGCTTTCGAATCCGTCCCGAGAGAAGCCTTGTTCCAGAGGCTCAGCGACATTGGCATCTCCCATACCTTACTTGTTGGTGTTTTATGATTCTCAACCCTTGATAGTTATTGCCTTATGATTAATAACAAGATTCACTTTCTTACAACAGTTATCATAGAATAACTATACACTGAAAATATCAACTATAACAATGCAACAGAAATAACAAGATTTAGAAATATTAATCTTGCACAGTAGACACAAGAACACAAGAGTTTATCCTGGGAAACCCAAACTTGGGAGAAAATCCAACAACCTTTCTCTAGAAGAATTCAGTCCTAGATATTACCAATACATCACCATCAATAGTCAAAATGCCATATAGATAAGATCCTCCCCAAGGCTAGCATCACCAAGACCTAACGCCTCAATAAGATGACCCAAAATAACCAAGCAAGAGCTTCTCCAAGTGTGGCGCACCCTCCAAGATACCAGAAAAAACTAGAAATAACAAAATTTCCAAAAACTGCAGCTGGAACTGCCTTGTGTGCACTGCAAAAGGAGTTGTCTGACTGTCCAAATGAAATGAGCTAGTCTTGTATTTATACTGGGGCCGACTTTTTATTTCTAGGTCTTCAATTTCTTTATTAATTTCCTGTGGGGCCGACTTCTCTTCCTAGGTCTCCAACTTCTTCCTGGGGCTTCTGTAATGGTGTAGATGAGTCTTCTTGTACTTTCTTGTGGAGAATGACTGCCCGAAGTTGCAAATCTCCAACACTCCCTCTCAACGAGGGAGGCATTCTCGATACTTGGATTTCTTCTGTCATAGAAAGGTTGTCTTCATGAGCCATGTTGATTTTCCATGTCCGCACATGCATTCCATCTCGGAATATGCATGTGATAGCATCTCGAGTCCATCCACTCCTTAACAGGAGAAGGACTACACATAGGCCATTCACCACTAACAGAGCCCCGTGAGTGAATGAATCATTACCCTTGGTCATATCAGCACTAGCATGGCCCCGTGCATGACCAATCTGGGATAATGTCTGCCTGATGCTTATCTGGGCCACTCACCACTAGCAAAGCCCCGTGGATGAGTGAATCATTCTCTTTTGGTCATATCAGGGCTAACATAGCCCCATGCATGTCCAATCTAGGAAGAATGTCTTTCCGAACCTGGAGAATATCAACATACCTGGGCCATTCACCACTAGCAGAGCCTCGTGAGTGAATGAGTCATTCTCCCTTGCTCATATTAGTACTAGCATAGCCTCGTGCATGACCAATCTGGGAGAACGTCTGCCTGATGCTATCAACATACCTGGGCCATTCACCACTAGCAGAGCCCCGTGAGTGAATGAGTCATTCTCCTTTGGTCATATCAGCATTAGCATAGCCCCGTTCATGATCAATCTGGGAGAACGTCTGCCCGATGTTGAAACATCAATGCTCATCACTAGCCAAATCAACATGGCTAATCCTGTGTATCATCCTCCTCAGCCAAATCAACATGGCCACTCTGGGAGGATATCTACAATCTGCTCATCTGTGGATAAGTACTGGAGCTTCACTTCTCCCTTATGTACCATGTCTCGGATGAAGTCTTGCAAGAAGCTTTTGAAGTTGCACCACTTCACGACTTGCGACACTGGCTGTGACATACTCCGTCTCTGCTGTACTGAGTGCTACAGAATCCTACTTCCAACTTATCTTAGAAATCGTAACTGATTCCAAGCTGAAGCAACACCCTGAGGTGCTCAATCTGTCTACTGCACTCTTGCTCAATCGAAATCTATATATCTCTGCAACCTCACTTCATCACCTAAGATAAACCACATCCAACTGTACCATGCTTTGCTGCCACCCATTGGAACTGCCTTGGTTTCAACCAAATATTGGCTCAGGGTGCTCAATGCAAAGCAACTATCTGGCCTGGCATTAATCGGGTTCATCAAGAAACCAATCAACTCCCTGTACATCATGGGATCCACCAAATCTGAATCTGAAGTAGAATCACTCAACTTCTTCAGATTTGTCATCATAGATGTAGTCATGGGTTTGCAGTCCATCATATCGAATCTCATCAGTATCCCCTGAATGAGGAAGATCTCATTTGATCTCGTCACACCTCTAATCCCAAGAGTACATTTGGCCAGGATCCTCCATCTCAAATTCTAAGGCCAACTCCCTCTGTCACTGGAGTGAGTCCTGCTGTCCAGTCTGCCTCATTGGTTGCTCCCTCTGCGATTGAGACAAAATCCATACCCAGTCCTCCTGACTGGCACTCTGTCACTGTAGCAAGATCACATCTCCTCGAAGCCTCCTCAAATCATGACACCTGTCTGTCAGTCCTGTAAGATGTCTCTCTCCCACTTGAATATGAGGGGGAACTCCTTCTGAATGAACGACTCTTCCTCTGAATCAACTGGCTCTCTCTAAGATCAGGCTCACTCTGAGTCTGTACATTCTTGGTTAAAACCAAGCTCATCAAGTATCAATCAATCCTGGAGTACCGTACTCCCTTTGAAACATGACTCCCTCTGAGTTTCTACAATCTCTGGAGCCATCTGCTCCCTCTGCATCTTCTGAAGCTTGATCTCCAATGAACTGACCTGGGAGGCTGCTCCTCCCTACTGGATCTTGAGGGTTGACTCCTTCGGAACTCTAGCCTCCTCTGAACTGGTACTAGGTGGGGCCGTCTGCCTCACCATTGGTGGAGCCACCTGCTGGTCCAAAATGTTAGCTTTTAACCATCTGGTTCCAAATATCGACTCTATAAGAGTTACTCTTGAAACTGGAAGAGTTAAAAGGTAATTAGAGAAAGTACATTGTCGCCTTGTATAGCCTCTCTGCACTTTGGAGTGCTTGCTAATCTTAGGGGGGATCTCTATGCAATTTGGAAATAAAATATGAAACTGGGAGACCAAAAATTCTTCCAATCTGTGAAATGTACTTGCTGTTATATAAAAATCAGATCTGCAATCTGCATGAAATTGTTCTGAACAGCCAGTAATAATGCAGATTTACAGCGAGCAATAAAATTCTGCCTTGGGAACTGTGCAAATATGCTGTTAGAGCACCTCAAATTTGCTCCTAAAAGTGCATATCTACAGTAAAAAAAACCAAGAGGCTTTGACTCTGGAAATTAGTAAGTATGACCATAGTCCCTTGAATTACGTGGGTTATGTAGTTAGAAAATCATTTAAGAGGGAATACTTCCCAATGTTACTCGATTCAGAAAATTTAAGCAATGTAAGAAAACAACCAACAATTGAGATATAGCTGCTAAACAAGATACTACCTTTATTCCAAATTTGCAATTGCAATGTTTGGAGATATTGGCTTCAACTACAAAGCACTCCAAGGGATGTCAAATCGCTTCCATAGCACTTTCTCTCACCACTGTTCAGAGGTGAATTCACATAAACATGATGAGA
>ML786627.1:389583-408323 GCA_009831015.1 Picea engelmannii
GAAGCTCTTCAGAAGCCAAAGGGGTTGACTTAACATTCATAACTGTCAAGTAATGTTAAGTATTAGAAAGGACACTAAGACAGCATCTTGGTGACTTGTGCCTCAAAGCCAGCATCTGCAGTAGCAAATCCTTCTAACATATATGCCTTACAAACCATATTTGGAAAGTGGGAGAGTTTCAAGGGGGAACACAACTCTGTCTTTCCCAGTTTATAATCTAATAGCATATTGCCAACCTTTTGTGGGGTGACAAGCCATAGTGGGATTCAATGCACATGTTACACCAGCCCACAGGGAACTATCGGTAAGCCAAAGTGTCATAGCAGTTTCCACAAAAAGTATTGCAGCCAAGGTATTTTTCAAAGCTCAAGTGACCGTTGTGTGCTTTGATTTGATTAACGAGGTTGTAGATGCTAATCAGAGAAGACAAATTAGTCTTAGAAAGGGTCCCTCAGTTAGGTGCCACATGATCATATGGCACTGTAGGACCAAGTTTCTGAACCAACCTTTGGCATCTCCTTCTAAGGAATGCACAAACATTCACATAAAGACATTATCATGCTCAATAATAAAATTATTGGTGAAATATTGGAAGGCTATGATATGCTCATTAGTTGTTCTTGGGCCATCAACACTAAATTTATGTAGGTATTCTATGTATCCATCAAGTAGGGAATGGATTATCTTAGTTAGAACTAGGGCTTGGTATCTTCTTGTAACCCACAGATTGACATCATTGCCCTAATTTTTAGGCATATTGGGAACTAGTCGTGGACACAAATCATAATTTCTAGCATCAAAAGTTTTTTTTGGACATAGAGGACTTGGGAAGGAAAGGGAAGGACCCTATTCTAAGAATTATAAGCCTTCAAAGGTGAAACTATGGCAAAGTCTTCTTCCCAAGGATACATGGAATAATATAAACAAGGAATCTTCTGTAATTGAATTCAAGGAAAGATGAATACTATTACCTCCTCAGGGGTGACAACGTGGTGATAACTTTCAGAGGTACCCTCACAAGGGTGTCATGTTGATGCTTGCATGAGATGTCATGCTCATCTTCTCCAAACCAGACGGAGTTTCTCTTTATCTCCATCAGATGTATGATCATGCTAGCTCACCTGTGGCACAACTCATCCTCCTCCCTCACTCCTCAGAGAAAAGATGCACCGTGGATGGTACAATATGGTTTCAATATGCTTGATTTTGATATTACATGTTCATTTGGATGTGATGATATAACTTCCTAGTTAGTCATGAAAGTGGTAAATGCTTAACAATATCCGATAACACTTCATAGCATTGCATAGTTTTGTTGTTTGCCTCATTATACCTTGGGAAACATGTATTCTTTTAGAAGTGTGCCATTTCTTGGGTCAGTTTGTACTACTGGGTACTTAGCCTAGATAAAACATCCTAACCATGCTAGTCATTTTCCACTTTCCCTATATCATTCATTCTATCCATATAAAAATATTTTATCCTGATCATGTATGATTTCTCAAAGGTCAAGAAAAGTTCCAAATGATAAAAGCCTGAATCAATAAAGCAAAAAAGTCCAGAGTTGAAGAGACAATATCAAAAGCCAAAAAAAAAATCTTGAGCAATGCCACCTCACTATAAGGCCAATGCCCCTAGTCCCTAGCTTGTCTATGGATATCTAAAGAAAAAGGGACGTGTTTGATAAACTGAACACTTAAGAAAAAGGCATAAAGGGGTAGTAAGAAACAATGCCAAGGACATGTAACTCAATGCTAAGCTCCCTCATATACAAAATCCTAGCTCATGAAAGCTAGATAAACAAATGAATAAAAAGATCTATGCATGTCTAAGACTTTGAGGGTCATCACATGAAGCTCTTTCCCTTCCCTTTCATCATCATTATTCATCTTTACCTATATTTCACCTTGGTACTTGGGAAATATAAGTTGTCTTAGGACTTGGTGCATGCATAAGGGTTAATATTGTTGCCTTTGGAAAGACTTAGGCAAATATTAAAACTAACCCCTATTTGCTATGTTGTGTTAAGAGATGTCATCAAGTGTTATCATCTAATGGCTTGCTAAGAGACTAAACCCATCACTTCAAGTGGGTATTATGCATTGGGATACGTGTACCATTCCTTGAGATCTGTGACACTCGCATGGGATTCGTGTAGTCATATATGATCATATCTATAAACATTAGGATATGTGCCATTTGCATTGGGATTGCATTGGGATAAGTGCCACTACATTGGGATCCGTGATAATGCATTGATCCATGACAAGGATTCCATGTCATCACACATGCCGCATGGATCATTCAGATTCATTCTCCTTGCTTAGTTGGACTTTGCATTCACACTCATGCATTATTATTTCTCTTTGGACCACACGTGGCAGTTAGTAATGCAATGGATGAGTTAGTTACAGATTATGGAGGTGGTCACAAGTTGTTATTTGGACCATGGGATGGCATGACATGATTTATTGTTCTCTACTTGAGGTGCACTCACCTATAGGAGGCCACGTGTGCCTTTCTTGTTGACTTATTGACTTGGACGACTCACACATGTGAGGGGTGATGCCATCTCTTTGAGGTTGTTATTTCACATTTGGACCACTCCTTGGTTTGAGGGAGTTAGTTGGTGGACTTTGGATCATGTTTGAACCATCTATTTACTCCTTGATGGGACGATGACACCTTTATTGAGGAGCGCACCTACTTCACTCTCTCTCTAGCCCACATGTGTCTCCTTCTATTGTATTTTGGACCATTTTGAGGGGCACTATTTGTTACATGATTTGTTGTACTTGCCCATGGTTTTGACCGGGCTAATGGTTTTGAGCTCATGGTATTGAGCTAGCACATTGTATTGTATTTGAGGAGGCTCGTCACTTATAAAAGGAGGAGTCCTCTCTCATTTCAAATCGTTGGAGATTAATGAGAAAACTTGCTTAAAGAGTTATTGTGCATCTATTATTTTTCTAAGTGAATGCTAGTTATTTTTCAAGGGTTTAGCTAAACAGTTTTTAGATTTTCTTGAAGACAAGGGCTGCTACAAGGCCAAAGAAGGGTGAAACACTCCACTTGGAAGGGTTCTCAAGGTATGATTTTCTTTCCTTCCCCCTTCGACCATTGAAGATTTTTGGCAATCTAGGGATTTAACACGTTTTATATTGGACCTAGATTGTCTTGAGCTTCATTGACATATCTCTCATTTGCTTTTGCTAACTCATACTTCATTGAATATCTTGAAAGGTTGGCATCTTATAGGATTTGGATCTAGCTTATTGTTCATCTTTCTCAACTGAACCCTAACATATTAGGAATCCTTGTAGAAAATCAAGTTTAATCACTACTGTGGATGCCCTAGATTTAGTTGTTTGGAACATGTGATATTGGCCTTAACTAGATCTTTCACTCTTGCATATTTGAAATATGATCAATGGAAATAAATTATAGAGATGGCATAAATGTTTTGGTATATTAATGTCAGATCTATGATAAATTTGTTAAATATGTGTTTGGATGAGGGCTTGAAATATATCACATATTGCATCTCTTTTGACCAACATTTGGGATGTTTCTTATTTTCAATAATCCTAGCCAACAAATTGATAGGTTAAAGGGTGCAACAACCCTACAGATCGACCTATCGTTACCTCTTGTTTGATTGTTGTCCATTGTCTTAGGATTGTTACAAATTGTAGAAAATCAAAGGACAAGTTTGATGATGGTATTATCATTGTTCATGGTAACATTTGGTGTGTATTATGCTTCATAGACTGTATGCTAATAGATCAATGTGATGGAAGTATTAATGACCTCTTATACATGCTAAACATAACCTTATTTAATCATTGTCTAGGGATTAAACTCACTGTTTAGGACTATAGGATACATAGTGCATGAGTGATGATTATATAATTGTTTTTCTGGGAAACATTTTGATGTCTTTTGGCTCCATTTATTCCATAGAGATACAACAATGCCCTCAACATGTTAATGACCTTGTGAGAGTTCATATCATTCCCTATCTTCATGATTGTTTATGGTATGATCTCACTTCTCAACCTTACAACCAAGGTCTCTTTAAAATCGATGATGAATGTTGGTCTTTGTTAAGTTCATAAAGGTAATACTGGATGTAAAATATATCATATTCTTATGCATTATAACTTAGCACAATGCTCACTATTTGGTTTTTAAATCTGAATATTAGTCACCTTTAAGGGTATACCTTAGGCTTTTTGTTTTGAATACTTCATTTCAACACTAATATCTCTGTTGGACAATATAACTCCGAGGTCTGGTCACAAGCACTATTACCGACCAAACTAGCAGTTTGACAAGGTCTTCAGACTACTAGGGCAACAATACAAGGGATAGGTGTCCAATGTCACCACAACACCTATCCTTCTCTGTTCGAGCCAAACTCCTATGCTAAGAGGCTCTGGGAGGCTTCCCGCAAACTATTACTTCACCACAAACAATCTTAAGACCAATGCCTAAACAAAGAACACTAGGTGAAGGTAGGAGTTAACTATTTTAAAGACTTGTTGAACTAGTAGATGATGCAGAGAATAAAGTAACAGACCAACAAGCTACCTTACCCCAATTCTTGAAAATACCGTCTAAATAATACACAAGAGGTAGCGGTGAATGTCCTTACCACTTTACGGATGATATGTAATGTGTGTACCTTGGATGAAGTGGATGGAAATAATATATTTCCTTGCTGTCCTGTTATATCTGACCTGCAAAAATAGATAAAAACACAAAAAATCAACAAGAAAATGGCCTTTTGATGCCTCCCACAAATGTAAAAGTACACTAGATCAATAGATCTATGGGTATAGAGGATAGGGAAACAAAGTATGAGTGAATACTATGTCCTAGAGCCTTAAGATCTGCTGCAAAACTAATTTCCAGCTTGTTGGAAATTGCTTTTGTATAATTGAAGTTTAATTCCGCCTAGGGTCAAAACTCAAAATTTGCTACAACAAAGAAAATATTTAACGGGCTACAGTTTTCTTCTATACTAACCAGAAAATAAAGATAAAACTTGTAAATAAAATCTGGAATAATTGTGAAAGGGTTTAGGAAGTAAATACTTACAATATGCACGCCTCTTATTGTCAACAAGAGTGTAGATTTTAATATTTTCTTGTCTGTAATAATGTAGATCTGCACACTATTTCTCAAAGAAACCCTTGTAAAATATATTCAATGAAGCATAAAACACAAGTGTAAATATATCTTGGGGTAGAGAAATTCCCAAAGCAACAAAACCCCCAAGATCTACTAGCTTATAAGATGTAAAAATGAAACACTAATCTAGGGTATGATTTTTTTGTATTTTTATAATAAGAGATGATTAAAATATTTGAAATTAAATGGTTGAAAAAATTGAGAAATTTACCTTTACCTTTTTTTTACCTTTAGATGTCTCTTAGTTTGAGCAATTGTGACCCTGCAAGTTTAAGATTGGCCCATATGGATTTTTAGTTGATTGAGTTTGGAGTCGAAGGACTATCACCCCCAATGCTAGAAATTCAACAATAGATGGGTTCCTCCTTGGATTTGCTAGGAGAGCTCCTTGATGGATGGTCTCCAAGACAACGAATCAACTAGGGTCAAAGTGATAACCTACCATTTGGTTGAAGCTACTTACAAAGAAGTTGGTCCAACAACTTGGTTGTGTTTCACTAAGAACCCACAAAGAAAGAAAGAAAGATATGAAGAGCCTATTTCCTTTCTTCCATGTTATTATGTAGCCTCAATGGATTGATTAGTCACATCTTACAATTCTCCTAAGGAACCCTGGTTAAAGCACAATTAAAATTGTCTTTGGCCAAGAAAAACAAGCATTATAGTAGACAATCCACAGTGACACAAGATAATTGAGTTCCAAAATGTAGAAAATCAGTAACAAAAGCACACTAACACACATAGAGCTTTTGTCACACACTTAGCAAACTTAGATTTCTGTCTTAAATGAAAATAACCCACATTATAGTTATACTTCTGTAACACCTTGTTTCCCCCAGTCTGTGTAGAAGGTCGATGAATGTAAATTTTGATTATTGTAATAGAAAATGTTACGTGTTGCATGAATGTTGAGAGAGGGGATGTGCTAAGAGCGAGAGAGACCACGATTGCTAATGAAAAAAGTGGTGGAGGGGACCCGAAATGGTTGCGTTAACCTCCACCGAACCAGTACCATGCTGGAGTTAATTTTTCTCAGATAAGAACAACCCTCTGATCAAGAATGAATTCCCGTTAGGTTGGTAGGTGGGAAGGGCCTCCTCAAGAGTTGATGAGTGATGGAGCAGACTGCCCATCGGTATCGCTTTCGGACCTAACCACGGGTGGGGGGATTCGAGCCACACGCAACCTTGCCGAGGGAGCCAAGAAGGGAAGCATGGTGGACAGAGGGAGCGACATGTGAAGAAGTGCAGAGACAGGAGCAGAGCTCTCGGGTTCGAGGAAGGATCGAAAGTGAACAAGCAAGTTCTGATCACAGGGAATAGGGAGACAGAGAGAGGCGAAGGAGAGTAACCTTCATCCTTACCTATTCCTGTATGGGGAGAAGGAGAGTAGCCTTCGTCCCTAACTTCCATTGAGTTGGAGTAAGAGAATGAATCTCAAAGCATCGTGGCCTAAGCTCGGGGGTGGCTAGTGATAAATCCATTGGGAGTGACTGAGCCTATGGTTGGGTGGAAACGAGCACCCCTCTCAGCAGTCGCTTCACGCTTTATGGTTATGATAAGTGTTTTTATGCCTTGAACTCTAAATTGGAAATAATGGATGCATGCTTGTTTTTGTATGCCTGTAAATGGTTTCTGCATTGAATGATTAAATTAAGAGTATTCTTTCTTCCTTGTGAACTTCTACATCTTCTTGATTTTCCTTATGTTCTAGTTAAATTCCTCAAAAGCACCTTCCCAGGGAATTGCATCCCTGTCCTAGAGTCGAGTTAGTACTTCCCTAATTGCGGAGGTCGAATCCCACAATCACTGCGAGGACGAAGTCTATTAAGCTCAGGGGAGGTAGTGCAGATATGCACAAGCTCTCTGCGAGGCAAGCAGAGACTAAGAACCACCTAAATTCTAGACTAAATGAAGGAGCGCAACGCTCTTAATCCTCCAGAACTGACAAAGCTTAGGAAGGATAGCGAGATTTAGGCATCAAAAGGGAATCCCCTTTCGTTTGGTAGGTGAGTGGATGAGATCCGTTCAGGAGGATCCAAGGTCTGTCACGACCGTCGGATTTGAAGAAGGAGAGCAGGCGTTAATGCCTCGTCCACTTCAATTTTTGCAAGTTTGCACAATGGAAGAGTTGCAGGTTGGCGCGACTAAACTTTTGAAACCAGATGTTGCGATGTGATTTGGACCGTTAGATCGAGGAAGGTCGTGGACCGTCGATCCGATGCGAACGGATTAACGTAAGGGGTACGTCAGAATTCGAAATTCCCTAAGGACCCAGTTGTGGAGGAGAAGATCTGGGCCGTCGAAATCCATGTTCAGACAACGAGAAGTGAGCACAGGAGGAAAATGGATCTGAGCCGTCAGATCTGAAGCGCGTGAACCAATAGTTGTTGGATTCGGGGGAAGGTGCACGAGACAAGTTTTGATTTGATCGTGGTCGTCCATTAAGGAGGACACGTGGCAAGATCTCAACATTTCATTGACTCACAGAGAAAGAAGGTCAAAGATCATAATTGTTCGAACTCGTGATATGCGAAATCACGATTTGATTGTGGTCGTCCATTAAGGAGGACACATGGCGAGATCTCAGCATTTCGTTGACTCGCAGAGCAAGAAGGTCAAAGAGCATAATTGTTCGAACTCACGATATGCGAAATCACGATTTGATCGTGGTCGTCCATTAAGGAGGACATGTGGCGAGATCTCAACATTTCGCTGACTCGCAGAGCATAACTGTTCGAACTCGTGATTTGCGAAATCGCGATTTGATCGTGGTTGTCCATTAAGGAGGACACATAGCGAGATCTCAACATTTCGTTGACTCGCAGAGAAAGAAGGTCAACGATCATAACCGTTCAAACTCGCGATATACGAAATCATGATTTGATCGTGGTCGTCCATTAAGGAGGACACGTGGCGAGATCTCAACATTTTGTTGACTTGCAGGGTAGAAAAGTCAAAGAGGGAAGTCGTGAGAACTCGCGATATGCGAAGTTCCGATGCGCATTGGAGTTAGGCTCCAGGTCATAGTAAATGGTCACATGGACGAAGGCCAAAGGAGGGAGCTAACGATTATTAAGCCCCTTTCGGAACTCGGGAGTTAGAGGAGTTGGGGTGCCTTGCATCGAAAGTTCCGAAGTCGTGAAACACGACGCGTCGTTTAGGTTAAGCTTATGGTCGCGGGTAGTGGTCACATGGAGAAGGATAAGGGAAGAGATATCATGCGCTAGGCCCCTGTCAGATTTCAGAGATTGGGAAAGTCAAGGTAACTCACATGTAGAATACCTGACATGTGAAGTCCCAAAATGCCTTTTGGGAAGGCAGGTGGTCACAGCCCATGGCCGCATGAGAGAAACTCACGCCTGGAACTTAATCTTGCAGACCGATTCACAAGAGGAGTTAACGTCCGACACTCAGAGTTTTCACAGTAGGGCGAAGGGGAAGGTCGCGTATGCCCTTAAATCTGCACTAAGAAATCGAAAGGTTCTGCGTTTAACTATAGAACGAGACCATCCAGTGTTAGAGAATTGTTTGGCTTCAGAATTTGAGATTTTGTCCCTTGAGAAAAGCAAAAAACTTTATTCACTGTCGTGGGTGTGTTACAAAATGGTATCAGAGCATGGTTACAACACTTGGCCTGCTTGGGCTCATGGACGAATCGCTTAAATAACTCTATTTGGAGTACTTTCAAAAGAGTGACACCCTACCTTACCTCTTTCTTAAAAAGTCTGATTTAAAAATGCTATGAAAGAAAGGAATGAAACCTTCTATCGTGCGTGTGCATTAAGAAATTAAAAACCGTGTATTGTTCATGAACTAATAGACTGTTATCTAACTATAAGTTTTTTTGGCAACACTCGAACAATCAGTGAATCACGAGAAGACTCCAATACTAAAGGATGATGACGTGTCATGAAGTGGAGGATGGCTCCCACAACAGAGACGAGGAATCTGATGAAAGGAGGGTGGTGGAAACCCCTCCAGATCTCGCTGAAACTGTGAGGAGCCTCAGGGCCGAGCTACAGAGTTTCAAGGCTGACAATGAGAGATTGATAAAGGAGCAAGAGAAACAAACATAAATTAACACAGTCTTGCTACAGAGTTTATCTGACATACAGAGGCAATTGCAGCACGAACCCGCAACCAATCATGTGGACTGACGACACAAGAAGAGAGGCCAGAGTCCACTTGAGACCCAAAAACATGACTCCATAAGTGACCCCACTAGGAAAAGTACTGCGAAGAAGGTCCAACCTGGAGGCAGGGGACACTCGTCGGGAGAGTCCTATGGAAAGGAAACTGACAACTTCGAAGGGTCTTCTAGTAGTAGGGCCAACTCGCATTCTCAGAAGAAAGGAAGGAAACATAAGCGTTCCAAAACCCGTGGTCCTGAAGAGTTCAAGAAAGCCAAACCACCCTCTTTCGACGGAGAGATAAAGAAGGGAGAAGAAGCCAAAGCTTGGCTGCTTGGTTTAAAGAAGTATTTCAGAGTCCAAGATTACTCTGAGAACATGAAGGCTCGGATAGCCATCTTCAACCTGAATGGAAATGCTTCTATATGGTGGGAAGACCTTAGGAATGTGAAAGGAGTCCATGAGAAGGAATTGTCATGGAAATAATTTGAGAAATACTTCAGAAAGCAACATCTGTCAGAAAAATACATGGATGGGAAAACTAAGGAATTCTACGAACTCCGGCTAGGACAACTCACCATAGAGGAATTCGTCAATAAATTCCTTGAACTACTGAGGTATGTACCCTACATAAAATATGAAAAAGAAAAAATACAACGGTTCATTAGTGGGTTACCTCAGACCTACTAGGATAGGATTGAGTTCGACAAACCAAGGACCTTAGAAGAAGTTATCCGGAAGGCAAGGTGTTGTTATGAATAGTTTGGGAGCAAGACAAGACCCCACAAGGGATGGAATAAAAATATTAGTTTGGGATTCCAGAAGAAAAGGTTTAACTCCTCAAGACTTAAGAACTATGGAAAAGATTCTAGGGGGAACCTTCCTGCTAGAAGTGTATATCAACAAAATTTCCCCTCTCAAAGTGGAAATGAACCTTTTCAGATAGCCCCCATAAAGACCAATAACCTAAAGAAGGAACCCTTAAAATGCTGGGGTTGTGGAGAAAATCATAGATTGAGGGACTGCCCACACAGAAAACAAAACAGTAAGGGGGTCTACAATATCCAAGAAGCTACTACCATCAATGATGTGGCTAGGAGCATGCCACAAATCTATGCAGCCCTGGACAATAATCAATCCGACCACCAAGCTTCAGTAGTGGAGCTGGAAGGTATGATCGCCAACCATCCAATTTCTATTTTAATTGACCCAGGTTCTAATTTGAGTTATGTAGCCCCTCAGACTGCCGATAAGTATAAATTGCAACCAATTAGACATGTTAAACCATGGTTGGTACAACTAGCCACTGGGACCAAAAGAAAGGTGGCAGAGGTTATACTAGCCTGCCAATTCATCATGGGTGGATTTCCCACCCAAACAACCCTTAACCTACTTCCCTTGGGATCTTATGACTTCTTGATTGGTATGGACTGGTTGGTTGCTCATAAAACTAAAATGGACTGTTATCATAAAACTTTAGAATGTGTAAATGAAGAAGGGAGAAAGATGACCCTCCAAGGGATTCAGAAGCCTGTCTCAGTGAGACAAATATTGGCCCTTCAAATGAAGAAGTATTGCAGAAAAGGGTGTTCCTTATATGCAATACAGGTGTTGGAATCCGTTGAAGACGACAAACCAAACCTAGAGGACCACCCCATATTAAGATAATACAAGGACGTATTCCTAGAAGAAGTACCAGGTCTACCTCCGAGAAGGGATATTGACTTCTCAATAGAACTTACACCGAGAGCGGTACCAACATCTAGAACGCCATACATAATGAGCACGCCAGAGCTTGTTGAGCTCAAGCTACAACTAAAGGAGATGATAGACAAAGGCTACATCTGACGTAGTGTATCTTCGTGGGAAGCACCCGTTCTGTTTCTGAAAAAGAAAGATGGCACACTCCGACTGTGCATAGATTACAGACAACTCAATAAGGCAACCATAAAGAACGAGTACCCCTTACCAAGAATCGATGACCTGTTCGACCAATTGGGAGGTGCATCCATCTTCTCAAAGATCGACCTAATATCTGGCTACCATCAAGTCCGGATTAAGGATGAAGACATCCACAAAACAACCTTCAGGACGAGGTATGGTCACTATGAATTTGTGGTGGTGCCATTTGGGTTAACCAATGCCCTTGCCACTTTTATGTGCTTGATGAATAATGTACTCAACAAATTTCTAGACAAATTTGTATTGGTTTTCATTGATGATATCCTAATATATTCCAAGAACAAGGAGGAGCATGAAGAGAATTTTAGACTCGTACTTCAAGTACTAAGGGAGCATCAGATCTACTCTAAGTTTAGCAAGTGCGATTTCTTTCAAAAGCAAGTCCACTACTTAGGCCATGTTATATCTAAGGAAGGGGTGGCAGTAGACCCCGAAAAGATCAGATCCATTATGGAATGGCCTACCCTGAAAGATGTATCCGATATTAGGTCCTTCATGGGCTTAGCAGGATACTATAGAAGGTTCATAAAAGGGTTTTCCAAGATTGGATGTCCAATCATTGCCCTTCAGAAAAAGGGGAATAAATTCATTTGGACGTCAAAATGTGAAGAAATATTTCAGGAAATGAAATACCTCATGACCCATGCCCCCGTGTTAAATATTGCGAACCCGGATCATGATTTCATTGTGTGTATAGATGCCTGCAAGGAAGGACTCAGAGGAGTCCTTATGCAAGAAGGACGTGTAATTTTCTATACGTCTCAGAAATTAAATGAGCATGAGATCAATTATGTGACCCATGACCTAGAGTTGGATGCCATAGTACATGCTTTAAAAATGTGGAGACACTACCTCTTGGGTAGAAGATTTGTGCTTATGACAAATCATTGTGGATTGAGACACTTGTTTGATCAACCAAAAATCAATTCCAGGCAAGCGAGGTGGATGGCTCTCCTAAGTGAATTTGATTTCGAAATCAAACATATAAAAGGAAAGGAAAATAGGGTGGCCGATGCCCTTAGCAGAAGTATAAAAATGATTCATCTAGCAGCAGTAAGCACCTGCAAAACAAATGTCAATGAGAGAATCAGAAATGCACAAGAGACATATGCATTATTTAAGACCGTAACCTCATTATACCGAAGGCAAGAGCCTACAGGGATGCAGTATGAAGGCTACCAAATGCTCGAGGAAGGGATGCTGACTTACAAAAACATATTGTATATTCTGAACTGTGATGACTTGAAGATGTTCATAATGGATGAACTGCATAAGAGACCATATACTAGTCACCCATGATATCAGAAGATGATCACGACCATTAGGAAAAAATTCTATTGGCCTGGGTTAAAGAAAGACATAGCTAACTATCTAGCTAAATGCCTAGAATGCCAGCAAGTTAAGGTAGAGCACCGACATCCAGTCGGATTATTACAACCCCTACCGATCCTAGAATGGAAATGGGAAACCATCTCCATGGATTTCATCACCGGATTACCAAAGTCGACCAAGCAAAATGATGCCATCATGGTCGTGGTAGACAAACTGAGTAAGTATGCCCATTTCATCCCTGTCAAGTCAACTTGCAAGGCAATAGATATTGCCAACATCTTCATGAAGGAGATATTCAGACTGCATGGCATGCCCAAGGAAATTGTATCTGACAGAGATACCAAATTCACTTCAAACTTTTGGAAATCCCTAATGGCCGGTTTAGAGACTAAATTTTTGTTCAACACAGCCTATCACCCTCAAACTGATGGACAGACAGAAAGAGTAAGCCAAATAGTAGAGGAAACGCTAAGGATGCACGTAATGTATCAACCTAAGAAGTGGGAAGACTACCTACCATTGGTAGAGTTTGCCTACAACAACGATTATCAGGAATCCTCGAAGATGAGCCCATTTGAAGCCCTCTATGGTAGAAAGTGCAAGATCCCAATCAACTAGATTAATCCAGTGGATAGAATTACAATTGGACCCGACATGTTGAAAGAAATGGAACAACAAGTAGTACAGAAAAGGAAAAATCTGAAAATTGCTCAGGACTGACATAAAATTTATGCCGACAGAAAGAGAACTCCCCGAGAGTTCAAAGACGGAGACCGTGTCTATCACAGAGTTAGACCCCGGAAGAGTTCCCTGAGAATGGGATCCTGTGCCAAGTTGGCACCTTAGTATTGTGGACCCTTTGAATTCCTAGATAGAGTGGGACCTGTAGCCTATAGAATAGCACTTCCTCCCACCGTAAAGGCACATAATGTTTTCCATGTTTCATTATTAAAGAAATATGTACATGATGCTAACCATATAATTGAATGGTCTGTGATCCAGGTGGAACCGGAGGGAGAATTCCTGCCAGAACCCCAATGCATACTAGACAGGAAGTAAACCTCACTTAGGAACCGAACCATTGCACAGGTCAAGGTGCAATGGAAACACTTTGGCCCAGATGAGGCTACGTGGGAAATGGAAGATGCCATGAGGCAAGCATTTCTGATTTTGTTTACTTCTGTACATACATATCATGTTGATAGATAGAACATCGAGGGCAATGATTCCTTTAAGGGGGAGTGAATTGTAACATCCCGTTTCCCTCAGTCTGTAAATATAACTATATGGACCAAGGGACTATGGCAAACTTAAAAGTGTGAATGTTTGGTTTGATGGATCTTGTGTAGAAGGTCGATGAATGTAAATTTTGATTATTGTAATAGAAAATGTTACGTGTTGTATGACTATTGAGAGAGGGGATGTTCTAAGAGAGAGAGAGAGACCACAATTGCTAATGAAAAAGGTGGTGGAGGGGACCCAGAATGGTTGCGTTAAGCTCCATCGAACCAGTACTATGTTGGAGTTAATTTTGCTCAGATCAAAACAACCCTCTGACCATAAATGAATTCTCGTCAGGATAGTATGTGGGAAGGGCCTCCTCAAGAGTTAATGAGGGATGGGGAATATTGCCCATCGATATGGCTTCCAGACTTGACCATGGGCTGGGGGATTCGAGCCACACACAACCTTGCCGAGGGAGGCAAGAAGGGAAGCATGGTGGACAGAGGGAGCGACCTGCGAAGAAGTACAGAGATGGGAGCAGAGCTCTTGGGTTCGAGGAAGGATCGAAGTGAACAATCAAGTTCTGATCACAGGGAATAGGGAGACAGAGAGAGGCGAAGGAGAGTAACCTTCATCCTTACCTATTCCTGTATGGGGAGAAGGAGAGTAGCCTTCGTCCCTAACTTTTGTTGAGCTGGAAGTAAGAGATTGAATCTCAGAGCATCATGGCCTAAGCTCGAGGGTGGCCAGTGATAAATCCATTGGGAGTGACTGAGCCTATGGTTGGGTGGAAACGAGCACCCCTCTCAGCAATCGCTTCACGCTTTATGGTTCTGATAAATGTTTTTATGCCTTGAACTCTAAATTGAAAATAATGGATGCATGCTTGTTTTTGTATGCCTGTAAATGGTTTCTGTATTGAATGATTAAATTAAGAGTATGCTTTCGTCCTTGAGAAATTCTATATTTGCTTGATTTCCATTATGTTCTAGTTAAATTCCTCAAAAGAACCTTCCCAGGGAATTGCATCCCTGTCCTAGAGTCGAGTGAGTACTTCCCTGATTGCGGAGGTCGAATCCCGCAATCACTATGAGGACAAAATCTATTAATCTCAAGAGAGGTAGTGCAGATATGCACAAGCTCTCTATGAGGCAAGCAGAGACTAAGAACCACCTAAATTCTAGACTAAATGAAGGAGCACAATGCTCTTAATCCTACAGAACTGACAAAGCTCAGGAAGGATAGTGACATTTAGGTACCGAAAGGGAATACCCTTTCGTTTGGTAGGTGAGTGGATGAGATACGGTTGGGAGGATCCAAGGTCTGTCATGACCACCGTATTTGAAGAAGGAGAGCAGACATTAATGCCTCGTCTACTTCATATTTCACAAGTTCGCACAATGGAAGAGTTACAGGTTGGAGTGACTAAACTTCCGAAACCATATGTTGCGATGTGATCTAGACCGTTAGATGGAGGAAGGTCGTGGACAGTCGATTTGAAATGAACAGATTAATGCAAGGGGTATGTGGGAATTCAAAATTCCCTAAGGACCCAGTTGTGGAGGAGAAGATCTAGACCGTCAAAATCCACGTTCAGACATCGAGAAGTGAGTGCAGGAGGAAAACAGATCTGAGCCGTCAGATCTGAAGCGCGTGAACCAATCGTCGTTGGATCCGGGGGAAGGTGCATGAGACAAGTTCTGATTTGATCGTGGTCATCCATTAAGGAGGACACGTGGCGAGATCTCAACATTTCGTTGACTCACAGAGTAAGAAGGTCAAAGAGCATAACTGTTCGAAGTCGCGATACGCGAAATCACGATTTGATCGCGGTCGTCCATTAAGGAGGATACGTGGCGAGATCTCAACATTTCGCTGACTCGCAGAGCAAGAAGGTCAAAGAGAATAACTGTTCGAACTCGCGATTTGATTGTGGTTGTCCATTAAGGAGGACACGTGCAA
Organism: Picea engelmannii; assembly: GCA_009831015.1. Lineage (NCBI taxonomy): Eukaryota > Viridiplantae > Streptophyta > Pinopsida > Pinales > Pinaceae > Picea > Picea engelmannii. The sequence continues at coordinate 405,392 of ML786627.1, forward strand.
AGATCTCAACATTTCGCTGTCTCGCAGAGAAAGAAGGTCAAAGAGCATAACTGTTTGAACTCGCGATATGAAAAATCACGATTTGATCGTGGTCATCAATTAAGGAGGACACGTGTCGAGATCTCAGCATTTCGCTGACTCACTGAGCAAGAAGGTCAAAGAGCATAACTGTTCGAACTCACGATATATGAAATTGCGATTTGGTTGTGGTCGTCCATTAAGGAGGACACATGGAGAGATCTCAACATTTCATTGACTCGCAGAGCAAGAAGGTCAAAGAGCATAACCATTCGAACTCGCGATATGCAAAATCGCGATGTGCATTGGAGTTAGGCTCTAGGTTGTAGTAAATGGTCACATTGACAGAGGCCAAAGGAGGGAGCTAACGATTGTTAAGCCCCTTTCAGAACTTGGGAGTTGGAGGAGTTGGGGTGCCTTGCATCGAAATTTCTAAAGTCGCGAAATGCGACGCGCCGTTTAGGTTAAGCTTATGGTCGCGGGTAGTGGTCACGTGGAGGAGGATAAGGGAAGAGATAGCATGCACTAGGCCCCTGTCGGATTTTGAAGATTTTGAAGATTGGGAAAGTCAGGGTAACTCACATGTATAATACCCGACATGCGAAGTCCCGAAACGACTTTTGGGAAGGCGGGTGGTCACAACCCATGGTCGCGTGAGAGAAACTCGCGCCTGGAACTTAATCGTGTAGACCGAGTCACAAAAGGAGCTAACGCCTGACACTCCAAGTTTTCACAGTAGGGCGAAGGGGAAGGTTGCATATGCCCTTAAACCTGCACTAAGAAACTGAAAGGTTCTGTGTTTAACTATAGAATGAGACCATCTAGTCTTAGATAATTGTTTGGCTTCAAAATTTGAGATTACGTCCCTTGAGAAAAACAAATTTTTTTTTCGTCGTCGCGGGTGTGTTACAACTTCAAACACAGAAACACACATTACTAAGCACATTTGCAGCGGAAAATAACAATGAACAATAGTCACATAATCTTGTGCACACCAAGAAATTTTGGCAACCAGCCAGGGAAAACCCCAATTTGCGGAAACCCACCGAGAGATATTTTATTATCAACTTCAAGAAGAAATACAAGCTACGACAATCATAAATGGCAGCAAGAGACAACTTACTGGCACCCAAAAGTCCCCTGTTTTTCTATCTAAAAAACTGTTCCCACTAAACCTTGCTGTTGTACGACCCTCCCATTGAGCAACACCTAGAAAATCATGCCAACTGTATGCTATACAGATAGAACAATACGAACCTCTTGCAACAAAGAAAACTCCAGACTTGCCTCAAAATTTGTGTTAGAAACCATCTTCAAAATTTGTGCCTGTTCTCCTTATTGTACAGATTAGTACAGTACAACCTACAAAAAAAAAAAATAGCCAACACTTTTCACACAAAAAATATTCTTGGGAAATGTTCCCAAGCTCTCTTGATAACTGTGCCAACTCTAGCTGCAAACAAATTCTTCCTTACTCTCTCAAAATCTCTCAAAGCTTGTCTTGCACACCACCCTAGGCTTACTCTTATAACCTGAATGTGACTTTTCACCTTCCCCATCCTTAAATCCAATGGCCAAGATATAATCTTACCTTTACATGATCAAGGGACATGATTCATTCCCTCCAAAATAAATCATTTACATTTATTAAAGTAAAATTCCATTTTATGACATAAGTTCACTTTATGACATAAAACCACTTTAATAAAATATTAGAAAGGAAACTTTACATATAGTCACTTTAATAAAAGATTCACTTTATTACAACTTTATAAAACACCTATTACAAAGTCAAGTGCCTAGTAGTGCAAATGCAAGGTCACTTCCGCATACAAGACAAAACATGTGGAGTACCTCCCGAGCTATAAAAGCTAACACTCCCTCTTAGCGAGGGATGTACTCACTGCCATCACCATCACCATCACCATTAGTTGGTCCCGTCCTCAAGTCCATCACATTGTTTGCAGTAGGAGCTCTCTCAGAACATGGAGCCAACCTCAACACCTGCACAAAACTCAAACCTGAATACCTCCTGCTAGCAACCACTCTAAACCCTGAGTTCCTAGGAGAATCCACTCCACCCTGAGCTTTTGTCCAATCACACCAGTTGAGCCTCCTGTCGGTGCTTAGAAGAGACTCTTTCTCTTCCCTCAGATATCGAGACTGAATCCTTGGGCCCACCACAGTCTCATGAGCCTCTTGCTCCTCATCCGACTAATCTCCAACTGTAGGCTTTCCTCGCACATTGTACAACCTATCAACCCGATCACCAATCAATTGTGGCTCGACCAGGTCCGCTCCCTCTCTATAGATAAAGACATGTCCACCCTTGAACAATGTTGCATATCCAATATCTCCCAAGGCTGACACCGAGAGCAGGTTAACCCTTAGCCCTGGTACAAACAAAACTCCATCAACCTCTAGGAGTTCACCAAACTCGAGATGGAATCTGACCCTTCCAACTCCACAGACTGCTCATGCCATTCCCCCTTCACTTTCAACTAGTCGGTTTTGACCTGTCTCTGTGATACTAAGAAATATACACCATATTCCTATCATATGCGTTAAGAATCTGAGTAGATTTACAAATATAATCACCACAAATACTGAATAGACAATAGATCCACCGAGCAATATAGAATAAACCACACTTTTATTAGAATAAAACCCTTGAGGTAGGGAAACACCATACAATGGATCCTATTATGGAAGGGATCCTCTCTTGTTCATTTGCCTCTTCGAGGGGGCTTCCTCTTATTGAGCTACCGCTCCAAATACAAACTTCTCTTCATATCCATTACATTTCTTGAACCCCTTTATATAGTGTTACCATCACCTAAGAACATTCTAGAGGAGGAATCTTCTAGAAGTAGAACCTTTTAAGAAATCCTTTTACATTTATTATATCTAACTA
>ML786627.1:409767-466544 GCA_009831015.1 Picea engelmannii
TTTTTTTTTTCGAAAAAATAAACATGCAAAAAAAAAACATATTTGCCCACACTTCTTGACAAGGAAAGTGCTTTGATACCACTTGTTAAGTCCCTGAGTAGATCTACAAATATAATCACCACAAATACTGAATAGATAATAGATCCATAGAGCAATATAAAATAAAACTCTACTTCCCCTCAGGTAGAGAACTTCCTGGAGAGTAAACACAATCATTCTATGCATATTCTTCTTCAGTTTTATTATTCTCCAGTTGAAGTGAATGAATTTTTTGTTGGTTCTAAATATTTCAATCCACATGACCAGTGTCAATATTTAGAGCATCATTTTCAGTTCCAATATCTTCAGCGTGGAGTTCACATGAGCAATTGGACATGGGACCCTGGTTTACAATGGCGGTTGGACTACTTCAACATGGTGGCTTCCATTTCTCAATGGGACCCTGGTTCTCTAGTCTACTTCAACATTATGGTCCATAATTATCCATGAGATCCTGGTATATGGTTGTACATCAAGCATTGAAGACAACACTTTCATAAGGGGGATGAAATTTTAGGTAGCTAGAGAGGTAGTGGGGGGCTCCACAGGGTCCATAATCATAATAGTGGAGGCCATTCAATGTAAGGTGGACTAGGTCCACTATATTATTAAATAAGACCCACTATGATAGTTATATATAATAAATGAGTAGTTAGATATAATAAATGTAAGAATACTTCTTAGAAGGTTCGACTTCTAGAAGATTCCTCCTCTAGAATGTTCTTAGATGATGGTAACACTATATAAAGGGGTTCAAGCAATGTAATGGGATATGAAGAAAAATATTGTATTGTGAGTGGTAGCTCAATAGGAGGATGCTCCCTCAAAGAGGCAAGTGAACATGATAGGATCCCTTCCATAATAGGATCCATTGTATGGTGTTGCCCTACCTCAAGGGTTTTTTATAATAACAATGTGGTTCTTCTATATTGTTCTCTGAATCTTTATGAAGTTTCTGTATGCAAGTATTTGGTTCTTAACAATATGACATGAGGCTCTACTGTCAATGATCCATATACTGTCACTCACAAATCCAGTACTCGCGACACTTGAAATGAGAGTGAACAAGGAGTATTCCCTATCAAACTTGTCTGCAAATTCCTCTATTGCTGCCGCGTCGCTGCAATTGACCCTTCCTCCTCCTCCTCCTCCTTCTTCCTCTCTAGAAACTGAGTTGCAAGGTGGCCATACTAGTTGTAGATGAAGCATCTGGCTTTGCTCAAGTATTTCCCAGAACTCCCCTTCTTCTTACCTTTTCTCTTTGTCGCAAGAGCCACATTCTTTCCATGAAATCCATCTCCCTTCCGTTCACTGCTCTAAGATCCTTCCCGGATCTCCTCCTGAGTGAAATCGTCCCACAATCTGCTCCAATCTAGAAGATGTTATCGAACCACCACACACTTAACGAACACTTCCCATTCCTTGGTGAATCCTTTCAAGGCTATCCTCACCAACTCTGAATTTGAGATGACCTCCGCAATTGCAACCAACTCATCTTTCCCCTGAGCTACCCGGGTAAGATAAGAAGCCACACTCTCACCCTTACCCATCTTCGTATCATGTAGTTTGTCCTTTAAGGCCATCTTCTGGTTTTCATTCTTCACCTCATACAAGTTTTTTAGTGTCTCCCACATCTCATAAGTTGTCTTCTTCTCAGCTAAGTATGGGATAAGGTGGTTCTTCACCCCATCCAGAATAAGCCTCTATTCTTTGGCCTCCATTACCTCATGTAAATCCAAAGCAATAGGGTTTGTTGTGGGAACAACAACTATGGTGTTGAAAAATCTCCAAAGTTTGTTCTCCTTGAGAATAGCTGACATCCCGAATTTTCATTGCAAATTAGTAACAAAAGCACACTAACACACATAGATATTTTGTCACACACTTAACAAACTTAGATTTCTGTCTTAAATGAAAATAACCCACATCAAAGTTATATTGCAAACGCAGAAACACACATTACTTAGCACATTTGCAGCTGAAAATAACAATGAAAAACAATCACATAATCTTGTGCACAACCATAAAATTTTCCAACCAGCCAGGGAAAACCCCAATTTGGGGAAACCCACCGAGATAGATTTTATTATAAACTTTAGGAAGAAATACAAGATACAACAATCATAAATGACAACAAGAGACAACTTACATGCACCCAACAATCCACCTTTTTTTTGTCTAGAAAACCGTGCCCACTAAACCTTACTATTGTGCGACCCTCCCATTGAAAAACACCTAGAAAATCATTCCAATAGTCTGTTGTACGGACAAAACAATATGACCCTCTTGCAGCAAATAAAACTCTAGACTTGCCTTGAAATTTGTGCCAACAAACAACCTTGAAATTCGTGCCCTTTCTCCTTGGTGTATGAATTGTACGGATCTGTACAATACGACCTCCAACAACAACAAAATACCCATTGTTTTTCACACATAAAATATTCTTGGGAAATTTTTCCAAGCTCTCTTGATAATTGTGCCAACTCTAGCTGCAAACAAATTCTTCCTTACTCTCTCAAAATATTTAAAAGCTTGTCTTGCACACTACCGTAAGCTTACTCTTATAACCTGAAAGTGACTTTTCACCTTCCCCATCCCTAAATCCAATGACCAAGATCTAATCTTGCCTTTACATGATCAAGGGACATGATTCATTCCCTCCAAAATAATTCACTTACATTTATTGAAGTAAAATTTCACTTTATGACATAGTCACTTTAATAAAATATTAGAATGGAGACTTTACAAAAGGTCACTTTAATAAAAGAGTCACTTTATTACAACTTTATAAAACACCTATTACAAAGTCAAGTGCCTAGCAGTGCAAGTGCAAGGTCACTTCCGCATACAAGACAAAACATGCTGAGTACCTCCCGAGCTATAAAAGATAACACAAAATATGACATTATGATTTCACAAAGTTTCAACAACATCATATGAGAGGAGGGGCTAGCCTTATATAATTTTTATTGTAATGACTAATTTCTACCTCCCTCGTACAATAATTTTTTTCTTGGTTTTCTCATCCACAATTGGTTGGAGGCTAAACTATTGAATACTATTTCTTTATTGCATAGCTCCATGATAAAAATGGGATAAAATCCCTTTTTCAAAAACATGACCATTGAATATGTCCACATGAGAGATTCGCTCCACAAGGAGGGAGATCATATAGCCTTGAAGATGGTGCGATTTGGGTGAAGAAAGTCCAACGTTCCATTTGGGGACAATTTCTCCTTGAAGAATGAGATGAAAATAGTCATATTTTGTCCACATTTACCTCTCCTTCTTCAAATGGCTAGTTTGACTAATTAAATCCATGAATGACGAGTTAGGATTTGTCCCAAAGGGGACGATTTGGTCATTTGATGAACACATTAATTATTTTGCTTGGAGAGAAGAGCATATTTGAATTTCTAAAATAGGCTAGTAGACCCCAACGTTCCACTTCCTTTACCATTTGACTTGGGATATGTGCCCAACGATTTTTCAGAAGGATGGGACAATTTTCCTTTGAGAGGCAATATCTCTCTTAATATTTCATCAATCCAAAATATGCAATATGGGTTTTGCTCGTAAGATTTTTCTGATAATTTTGAACCCATATTATATTTTTTCCTCAGAGGACCCATTGCATTGAGATTTGTGAATTGCCTCAAAAGACGTGCAATGATGAAAAATTTGTGAGACTTCCATGTAGAGAAAAAAAATGATAAATGCACCATGGCCAAGGGATGCCTACAGACTCAATAAAAAATAGTCATGTGCGAAGACATAGGTGTGCATGACATGGACCCAATTAGGCCCCACAAATTGCAATCAACCATACATAAGACTCATGGATCCACACCACCAGGTGTCCCAATAGATCCATGCCAAAGCCTCTAATCCTATTAAGGACGAAAGACATTGAGACGATGACGAAGAGGATTGATCATGGTCGGACCAAGTCTGGGAGTCCATTACAAAATCATCCACTATGGTTTACATGGATTTCGACTTGCATCCTTGGGCTTACATTGGTGTAACCAAGTGAAAATATAGGGTACCTCATGGAGAGGTAACAACTAGCTCCAATTGCGGGACACTTCCTCTTTGTGCGAGGATGTGAGAACCCTAGAATCGTTCACCTGTAAACCTAAAACAATCTCAAACAAAACATCAAACGATAGGAAAGGGAGTAGGACACAAAGTCTTATCCCTTCCTAGAAAGCAAAACTAAATCAAAACAAAATGCATCTAATCTATGAATGGAAGCAAAACTTGAAATAAAATAAGAATAAAAATCTGAACTAAACTAATGCTTGTAATAGAGAGCTTATTCATCCTACCTTCTCTAATCAAGGAAATAAAACATGTTAAGTCAAATTATATAACCAATGCAACAAACATATCAACTCATCATTACCTTGGGTTTTACCTTTGTGTTTGGTTGCTAAGCAGAAGAATGAGATGTCAAACCTGTAGTAAGCATATGTCAGTTCTTCCTTCATATCTTGGACCAGATCGACAATGGAATCCTCATCTTGTAGGAGAATATTGAAGGAGTGCCATGGTTCACCGTGGCTACTGCAAGCTTATTCAATCCATAAGTGAACATGGCTAATGTATTTGTTATTATTATCTTCAACATTGCACCATTTATCAACGCTACTCATTGAATTGTTGAGTAAAAGGAACTTTGATGGCGATTCATATTGAAACCTGCATAAAGACTATTGCCCTTCCTCACTGTATCTAATCACATACCCACACATATGATGAGATAATAAATACGAGCTTAAAACAAAAGGAAACTCACACCTTATGGTTTATTGTTGCGGCATGAAAGGATGACAATTCACAAAGTATGTCTGAAACTGAAAATGATTCGACCTTCCCACCAATATGGCCCTCAAAATCTCATTGTCAAATGGATCTTCATATACTTGAGAGTTATGAAACATGGATGTACATGGCTGAGCCAACTTTTTCATATCACTGATGTATAATTCCTCCTTCTGTAGCTCTAAAGATATTACCCATTCCCGTAATATGGCCAAAACGTTGCAATCTCACACTCATCATTATTTGTATCATAGATGATATCATTGTCAAAATGATAGTAACCTATATCCCATTTGCATCTGTCAACCTGAAGAAATGCATCAATGCTCTCGATCTCTATTCCATCATGTTTTCCATTCTGTGAATAATTCCCCACCAAGTCGTCCCCTTCCAAATCACTGTAGGATGTATCATGAAACCATAATGATAAAAAAGGAATGTAAATTGTTTGGTCTGTGATTTCATATGGAGGTGGGAGGGTGGGTTCATGAATATTACTAGTAACAATGCTTTCCTCACTCCTTTGATATTCAATTGTATCTTGATTCTCGATGGAAATATGAGAAAATTATTTTCCACTACTCCCTACTATGATGGATTCCTCTTCTACAAGATCTTTCTTACCCCTTGCCTCGTCCATTTCTTTGAGGCTTTTTAAATATTCCTCCCATAAACCACTGCTATTTTCTAAATCCGTGCAATCATGTGATATTGGATCATGGGAGGGGGAAGAAGGATGAACCTCTTCCATAAAAAACCTGTGATCTTTGTTGCTACTGTTGATCTCAATATCTTCCATAGGAAGACCAAGACTATCCTCAATAAGTCTCTGTGTAGAATATAATTCTTTTATTTCACAAACTAGGGCAGCCAACCTGTTGAATTGTAATCCCAACTTGCACAAAATGCTTCCAAAAACTCTGCAAAAGATGAAAACATACCTTTGCCAAGAATTTCATACTACATTTTTGCAGACCCTCTTAGATTTATTGTTCTCAACTTGAGGCGCACTCACCTATAGGAGGCCAAACGTGCCTTTATTGTTGACTTGTTGACTTGGACGACTCACACATGTGAGGGGTGATGCCATCTCTTTGAGGTTGTTATTTCACATTTGAACCACTCCTTGGTTTGAGGGAGTTAGTTGGTGGACTTTGGATCATGTTTGAACCATCTATTTACTCCTTGATGGGACGATGACAAATTTATTGAGGAGAGCACCTACTTCACTCTCTCTCTAGCCCACACGTGTGGCTCCTTTTATTGTATTTTGGACCATTTTGAGGGGCACTTTGCTATTGGAGGGTTTTGAGGGATTTGTTCCATGATTTGCTGTACTTGCCCATGGTTTTGACCGGGGTAATGGTTTTGAGCTCATGGTATTGAGCTAGCACATTGTATATTATTTGAGGAGGCTCATCACTTATAAAAGGAGGAGTCCTCTCTCATTTCAAATCGTTGGATATTAATGAGAAAACTTTCTTAAAGAGTTCTTGTGCATCTATTATTTTTCTAAGTGAATGCTAGTTATTTTTCAAGGGTTTAGCTAAACATTTTTTAGATTTTCTTGAAGACAAGGGCTACTACGAGGCCAAAGAAGGGTGAAACACTCCACTTGGAAGGGTTCTCAAGGAATGATTTTCTTTCCTTCCCACTTCGATCAATGAAGATTTGTTCATTGCATTAAGACAGGACATCCTAGGGATCTGTCCTTCTACCTTGTCCAACCTTTAATATCATCTTTCTAGTGCCCGAAGAGGCTTCTTCGGGGACCAATCCTCCCATCCAACTCTAAAGGAAAGCTTCTAACCCTAGACAATGCTTGAGAGGCGATCCTCTGAGTGCCATGAATATTGTCTCATCCTAAACCCTATGATTCACTTAGATATGGTATAGAGACCCCATAGCCCTCCAAAGGCACTGATCTATCATTGTTTTCAACCACCCAAAGAACAAAAAAACAATTTTCCTTCTTGTTCTTTTTCTTTTTTCTATTTTTATTTTTAGCAATCTAGGGTTTTAACACGTTTTATATTGGATCTAGATTGTCTTGAGATTCATTGATATATCTCTCATTTGCCTTTGATAGCTCATACTTCATTGAATATATTTAAAGTTTGGAATCTCATAGGATTTGGATCTATCTTATTGTTCATCTTTCTCAACCGGACCCTAACATATTAGGAATCCTTATAGAAAATCAAGTTTAATCACTACTGTGGATGCCCTAGATTTATTTGTTGGAACATGTGATATTGGCCTTAACTAGATCTTTCACTCTTACATATTTTGAATATGATCAATGGAAATAAATTATAGAGATGGTATAAATGTTTTGGTATATTAATGTCAGATCTATGATAAATATGTTAAATATGTGTTTGGATGAGGGCTTGAAATATATCACATATTGCATATCTTTTGACCAACATTTGGGATGTTTCTTATTTTCAATAATCCTAGCCGACAAATTGATACGTTAAAGGGTGAAACAACCATATAGATTGGCCTATCATTACCTATTGTTTTATTGTTGTCCATTGTCTTAGGATTGTTACAAATTGTAGAAAATCGAAGGACAAGTTTGATGATGGTATTATCATTGTTCAAGGTAACATTTGGTGTGTATTATGCTTCATAGACTGCATGCTAATAGATCAATTTGATGGAAGTATCAACAACCTATTATACATGCTAAACATAACCTTATTTAATCATTGTCTAGGGCTTAAACTCACTGTTTAGGACTATATAATACATAGTGCATGAGTGATTATTATATAATTGTTTTTCTGGGCAACGTTTTGACGTCTTTTGACTCCATTTATTCCATAGAGATACAACAATGCTCTCAACATGCTAATGACCTTGTGAGAGTTCATATCATTCCCTATCTTCATGATTGTTTATGGTATGATCTCACTTCTCAACCCTACAACCAAGGTCTCTTTAAAATTGATGATGAATGTTGGTCTTTGTTAAGTTCATAAAGGTAATACTTGATGTAAAATCTATCATCTTCTTAAGCATTATAACTTAGCACAACGCCCACTATATGGTTTTTAAATATGAAGATAAAACTTGTAAATAAAATATGAAATAATTGTGAAAGGGTTTAGGAAGTAAATACTTACAATATGCACCCCTCTTATTGTCAAATAGAGTGTATATCTGAAGATTTTCTTGGCTGTAATAACGTAGATCTGCACACTATTTCTCAAGCAAACCCTTGTAAAATATATTCAATGAAGCATAAATCTCAAGGGTAAATATATCTTGGGGTAGGGAAATTTCCAAAGCAAAAAAAACCCCAATATCTACCAACTTATAAGATGTAAAAATGAAATACTAAGCTAAGTTATGATTCTTTTTGTATTTTTATAATAAGAGATGATTAAAATATTTGGAATTAAATGGTTGAAGAAATTGAGAGATTTCCTTTACCTCTTTTTACCTTTAGATGTCTCTTAGTTTGAGGGATTGTGACCCCACAAGTTTAAGATTGGCTCGGATGGATTTCTAGTTGATTGAGTTTGGAGTCGAAGGGCTATCACCCCCATTTCTTTAAATTCAACAATAGATGGGTTCCTCCTTGGATTTTCTAGGAGAGCTCCTTGATGGATGGTCTCCAAGACAACCAATCAACTAGGGTCAAAGTGACAACCTACCACTTGGTTGAAGCTACTTACAAAGAATTTGGTCCAACAACTTGGGTGTGTTTCACTAAGAACCCACAAATAAAAAAAGAGATGAAGAGTCTATTTTCTTTCTTCCACATGACTATGTAGCCCCTCAATGGATTGATTAGTCACCTCTTACAATTCTCCTAAGGAACCCCTATCAAAGCACAATTAAAATTGTCCTTGCCCAAGAATAACAAGCATTATAGTAGATAATCCACAATGACATAAGAGAATTGAGTTCCAAAATATGGAATTATGATCTCAAAAAGTTTCAATAACATCAAATGAGAGGAGGGGCTAGCCTTATATAGTTTTTATTGTAACTACTAATTTCTACCTCTCTCATAAAATAAAAATTTTCTTGGTTTTCTCATCCACAATTGGTTGGAGGCTAAACCATTGAATAATATTTCTTTATTACATATCTCCATGATAAAAATGGGATAAAATCCCTTTTTAGAAAACTTGACCATCGAATATGTCCACATGAGAGATTCACTCCACAAGGAGCGAGGTCATATAGCCTTGAATATGGGGTAATTTGGGTGAAGGAATTCCAATGTTCCATTTGGGGACACTTTCTCCTTGAAGAATGAGATGAAAACAATCATATTTTTTCCACATTTACCTCTCCTTCTTCCAATGTCTAGTTTGACTAATTAAATCCATGAATGAGGAGTTATGATTTGTCCCAAAGGGAAGGATTTGGTCATTTGATGAACAAATTTATTATTTTACTTGGAGAGAAGAGCATATTTGACTTGCTAAAATTTCTCCCAAGGCTAGTAGGCCCCAACGTTCCACTTCCTTGACCATTTGACTTGGGATATGTGCCCAATGATATTTTAGAAGGATGGGACAATTTTCCTTTGGGAGGAAATATCTCCCTTAATGTTTCATCAATCCAAAATGTGCAATATGGGTTTTTCTTGTAAATTTTTTTTGATCATTTTGAACCGATGTATTTTTTCTTCTGGGGACCCACTACATTGGGATCCATGAACTGCCTCAAAATATGTGCAATGATGAAAACTTTGTGAGACTACCATGTTGAGAACAAAAATGATAAATGCACCATCGCCAAGGGATGCCTACAAACTCAATAGAAAATAACCATGTGGAAAGACATAGATGTGCATGACATGGACCAGGCTGGCCCCAACAAACTACAATCACCTCTACCTACGACAATGGCTCCACACAACCATGTTTCCCAACAGATCCATGCCAAAGCCTCCAATCCTATCCTGGATGAAAGAAAATGAGACGAGGACTAAGAAGACTGATCATGGTTGGACCAAGTCTGGGAGTCCATTACAAAATCATCCACTATGGTTTACATGTATTTTGACTTGCATCCTTGGGCTTACAATGGTGTAGCCAAGTGAAAATATAGGGTACCTTTTGGAGAGGTAACAAACACCACTACTGAATTAATACATGCTTTGTAATTTGATCTTTATATATGCTCTTACTTATATTGCTACTCTAATGCTTTATCTCATGGTTTAATTTCATATCATACTAAGCATATAAATCCGTCCATAGATTTGAGCAGACTTTGTCATTGGGTATCATGCTTAGAAATTTGAAACATTAAAATCTGCTCAAAGACACAACATTGTTGTCACATTGTTTCATGGTAATCGGTTCATGATTAAAATACTTTCATTTGATGATTTTGATCTCGCTATCTTAATGATACACTTTAATTGATTTGTTATACTTGACACTCAATTTGTTATTGGACATTATGCTTCGAAGGATTTGAACAAGTGATACATGTTTGTGCAAACTGATATTTCACATGATTATGGTACATTGATATGTGCACTTTAAGTTTCAAGCATCTTTGAATTGAGCAACATTTACATTGGTTCTCGTGCCTCAAACAAGAATATGTGCTGTCCAATTCCGTTGGTTATTGATGTATGGATGAATAATGATGAATGCCACATGTATATGATACATTGATATGCTCATATGAAAACACTTCATTTCCAAGCACTTATTTCAATTGAGCTTTGTTTTCCAAGTCATATCCTCTTCAAGATATTTATAAATTATTTTCTCTCATACTTGACATACTTTACCCCTAAGAGAAGATAAGAATACCCAAGTCAAACCAAGTCCTGAGCCTCTTCCGTCCATATACAACGATTTGAATTAGTATTGACCTTGTAGGAATACCCTCCTTAGGTTAGGAAACCTAGCCTTAAAGTGAAGAGGTAAGACCATTGAGGTGACAATGGGTGGCTTTCCTATCAATTGCCCCAAGCTCTCATTCATAGTGAAAGACTTTCCCTTCGCTAGAGTTTGAGTGTCAACATTTTTGCATTGTTATTGGGGAGAAATTACACTTCCCGAGTTAAGAACTTTTGGATTCATTTTGGTGAGTTTTGGATAAATTTATTTGGTGACTCCACATTTCGAGCTCATGCCGAAGATATATTCTAGAAGAATATCCTCTCAAGGCACCCTTTCTTTGATCCAATATCTTGAAAAAGTACTTTCACTATCGAATTTGTAAGGTCAAGGAAACTCCCATCTTTCAATACTACTTGGACTCTCCCATTTTTGAAGATATACGACACCTTTTTAAGGGTACTAGTGTTTAATTGATTCAAGTCATATTGGGTGACTGAATTGCTGATTTAAATAGGCCTTTGAACTTTGAAAATGTTCAAGGCTATCCCTAAGAAAACCATAAAGAAGTTGTCCCTTTTCAAGGAAACAATGTTGTTTCAACAATTGATCATTAGAAAACTTTCCAAGGGTTGACAAGAAGATACCTTATAACCCACCATGATGTAATAATGATTTTGTTTTCCCTTTCCATGGATAATAATGTCGCTGATTGGTTCATGTCATTACCACCCAATTGCATCAGTACTCCCGCTGAGTTAGAGAATGTATTTATGGAGAAATGGGGTGATAAAAAGGACAATAGGTATCTCCTGGTTTCTCTCATTACAACCAAAAAGAATGATAATGAAACCATGGAATAATTCAACAAGAATATTACCCAAATTATCCAGAAGATGAATCCGAATATCAAACCCTCAGAACAAGATATCCTCATTTATTACTTACATTCTTTCGATGGAGAAATACCATGGAAGAATTCAACAAGAAATTTACCCAAATTGTCCAGAAGTTGAATCATAATATCAAATCCCCATAACATGATATCCTCATTTATTAATTAGATTATTTCAATTGAGATATGGTCTTTCACTTTAGACATCAAGATCCTCAAACCTTAGCAGCTTCCCAACAAGATGCTATTAAGGTTGAGAAGAATTTGATTGCCTCCAAAAGACTCAACCGAGAAAAATATTCTAGGACTAAGAGTGAGCCTAAGAAGAACATAGTCAATGCAACTGGTTATGAGAATGATATTCTAACCTTTCTAGGCGATGCTATAAATAGAATGGAAGCCAATTTTTGAAAATGAACTCAAACTCTCCAACAACAAAATCAGGCCATGCAGAACAAGATAATCCACTTAGAAAGACAATCCCATCATATTAGATTTCAACTTAGATGGAAAGGTGGTTGGGAAATTCCTAGTTAATCTCAACATTATCAAGAGAAAAATGCTCCCAACCCCTTAGAGGAAAACAATGTGGTAGAAGAAGAGCATTTGCCATGGTGTAACCCTTGTGATATTCCACATAAACAAGAGACCTTTTTGTTTGCCCAAAAAGTTTCTAGATTAACAAGTGAGACTTACAATGATGGCCCAAGAAACTCTATCAATTATGCTGGTGATTTTTGTGATTAAGTTAATGATGTCTCCAATTCTCCTAACAAACAAGTTAAAGGGGTAAAGGAAAAGGACCTTGACCAAGCCACTATTTCTAGAGCCCTAGCCCCCAAACTCACTTAGAAGGAGATAAAAAGGAGAATACGAGAAAATGACTGGAACACTTACCAATGAAAGGTAAACAAGTTCAACCTCAACCCCAAGAAACTACAACCCAAACAAGTGTTCCTAGTCCTTAACCTTAGAAGACTCAAGATCCACAACCCTGAGTGATATTGCAAAGAGAAAAACCGACCTAGCCATCAAAGAATTCAACTGGAGTTTCAAACATGTCAAAAGCTACTTGTGATGATGTCAACATTGATCTGAATGCTTACTTTTCCAAGTCTCATATATCTATCCCTTTCACGGAGTTTGCAAAGATTCCATCACAAAGGAAGAGAATCAAGAAAATCTTGGGATCGGGTGAAGGGAAGGAAGAGTCCTATGATGACACACCTGCGATTTTGCAAGCTATGGATCAAGGATGATTGAATGGATGGCATGACCCATTTTATATATCTTTGAAAGTAGACAACCTATTACTACACAATTGTATGTTGGTTCCAATGCTTTAACCAATGTTATTCCTTTGACAGTAATGCAACATTTATGCCTCAAGATAACAAGACCATACCAGAACATTTGTGTCATGGATATGAGAGAGGTAGAAGTCCTTGGTGTGATAAAGAATTTGGATGTGAGGTTAAATATGTATTTGGATGTCGCGATTCTTATATATATTGTTGTCATCGATATCCCATACTCTTGGGGGATGCTTTTATAGAGAAAGTTTTCTTCTTACTTAGGGGGATCCTAACAGATGGACCTATCATACACTACTATCCCCATGCAAGATGGCACTTTGGTGAGGTTGGATAGGGAAAAGTATAGAATATATCATGTTGAATACCCTAATAAACTCAGGAATGAACCTATGAACATAGTGGGAGGATACTTGAGTAGTCATACATTCATCACTTTTCCTATCATGGTACATGAGGTTATGGAAGCTAAGGATGAAGTGTGTAACAAGAATGGTCACTTGGAAGAATTGCATAATCAACCTTTGGGAGGATATCATGAGAAAGAAAGATCAACCTTAGATTGTATTGGTGATTTTTGTCCTTTGTCCATGGGAAATAATGAGATTCAAATATACTCGCACTTGGAGTTGCCTTTTCCCCTTGATTACATTACCCCCCTGTGCTGTTAGATTGAGAAGAACCGTGATGCAAATTTTCAGTTGAAGTTAGGTCTCAAGTATCTGCCTCAAGACCACCATCCTACCTTAAACCTTGGTGCCTTACACTCTATCATTGATCCTTCCTTGATCCATTTATTTTCCTAGCACATGGATGGGTTTCCCAAGGATGAAGATCTCATTAGATGGTTTCATTGGCTTTTTGATTTCACTAAACATACTTCGAATTAGCCACTCTTGCATAATGGTAGCATGAATAAGATCTTTGAGCAATAGTTAGAGTGCGTTTTTTCTTTCCATGCATGTTTTCCTGTCATTGTGTGTTTACTTTCGTGCATTGCTTGATTGATTTGTCTGATGCATTTGATTTGCCTTAGAATGATTTATTGATTTAATTTCATATTTATACTTAGTGAATTTTTTTTTTTTTTTAATTTCTACAAAGTAGTTTTTATTCTAACTGGGGGTGGTAGATTTTCCCTGAATTGAATGTTGTTTGTCAAGTTAGATGGTGTGTAGGTCACAAACCTGCAGGATATTATGGAGTTCTCATACACTTAAACATAGAGTGCATGTCCCCAAGTAGGATCCAAATGTTACCCCCTCAGGGGCGACAACTTTCATAGGTACCCTCACAAGGGTGCCATGTTGCTGCATGCATGGGATGTCATGCTCGTCTTCTCCAGACCAGATAATGTTTCTCTCGATCTCCATCAGATGTATGATCGTTCTAGCTCACTTGTGGTACAACTCATCCTCCTCCCTCACTCCTCATATTATAGATGCATCGTGGATGGTACAATATGGTTTTAGTATGCTTCATTTTGATATTCCATGTTCATTTGAATGTGATGATATAGCTTCCTAGTTAGTCATGAAAATGATAAACGCTTAACAATATATTATAACACTTCATAACATTACATAGTTTTATTACTTGCCTCATTATACCTTGGGGAACATGTTTTCTTTTAGAAGTGTGTCATTTCTCAGGCTACTTTGTACTACTGGGTACTTATCCTAGATAGCGTTATCCACATCCTAACCATGCTAGTCATTTTCCATTTTCCCTGCATCATTCATTCCATCCATGTGAATATATTTTATCCTTATCATGTATGATTTCTCAAAGGTCAAAAGAGTCCAAATGATAAAATCCTAAATCAATAAATCCAAAAAGGCTAGAGGTGAAGAGCCAAAATAAAAAACCAAAAATAAAATCTTGAGAAATGCCACCTTGCTATGAGGCTAATGCCCCTAGTCCCTATATTGTATATGAATATCTAAAGAAAGAGGGACCTGTTTGATAAAATGAACACTTAAATAAAAAGGCATAAAGGGGTAGTAAGAAACAATGTCGAGGATATGTAACTCAATGCTAAGCTCCCTCTCGAAGGCTATTATATAAAAAATACTAGCTCATGAAAGCTAGATAAACAAATGAATAAAAAGACCTATGCATTTTTAAGACTTTAATGGTCATCACATAATCTCTTTCCCTTCCCTTTCATCATTATTATTCATTTTTACCTAGATTTTACCTAGGTACTTGGAAAATATAGGTTGTCCTAGGACTTGGTGCATGCATAAGGGCTAATATTGTTTCCCTTGGTAAGACTTAGACAACTATTAAAACTAACCCCTATTTGTTATGTCGTGTTAAGAGATGTCACCAAGTGTTATCATCTAATGTATTTCTAAGAGGATAGACCCATCACTTCAAGTGGGTGTTTTGCATTGGGATACATGTACTCATATATGATCATGTCTACAAACATTGGGATCCATTCCATTTGCCTTAGGATTTGTGTATTGCATTGGAATACATGTCACTGCATTGGGATCTATGACCATGCATTTAGCCATGACAGGGATTCCATGTCATCACACATGCCACATGGACCACTCAGATTCATTCTCCTTGCTCAGTCTCATGTTGCATTCATACTCATGCATTATTATCTCTCCGTGGACCACATGTGGGAGTAATTAAAACATTAGATGAGTTAGTTATAGATTATGAAGGTGGTTATAGGTTGTTATTTGAACGATGGGATGACATGGAATGATTTATTGTTGTCTAGTTGAGGTGTGCTCACCTATAGGAGGCCACATGTGCCTTTATTGTTGACTTGTATGGCTCACACATGTGAGGGGTGATGTCATCTCTTTGAGGTTGTTATTTCAAATTTGGACCACTCCTTGGTATGAAGGAGTTAGTTGGTGGATGTTGGAGGTATTTGGACCATGTTTCACCCATATATTTACTCCTTGATGGGACGATGGGACCTTAATTGAGGAGTGCACCTTCTTTACTCTATCTCTCTAACAGACACGTGTGGCTCCTTCTATTGTATTTTGGACCATTTTGAGGGGCACTTTGCTCTTGGAGGGTTTTGAGGGTTTTGTTACATGATTTGTTATACTTTCCCATGGTTTTGATCTGGATAATGGTTTTGAGCTCATGGTATTGAGCTAGCGCATTATATTGTATTTTATTTGTGGAGGCCCTTCACCTATAAAAGGAGGAGTACTCTCTCATTTCAAATCGTTGGAGATTAATGAGAAAAATTGCTATAAGATTTCTTTTGCATCTATTCTTTTTCTAATTGAATGCTTGTTATTTTTCAAGGGTTTATATAAACAATTTTTAGATTTGTTGGAAGACAAGGGCTACTACAAGGCCAAAGAAGGGTGAAACACTCCACTTGGAAGGGTTCTCAAGGTATGATTTTATTTTATCCCCCCTTTGACCATTGACAATTTGTTCATTGTATTAAGGTAAGACATCCTAGGGATCTATCCTTTTGCCTTGGCCAACCTTTAAGATCACCTTGATAGTACCTAGAGAGGCTTCTTCATGGACCAATCCTCCCATCCAACTCTGAAGGAAAGCTTCTAACCCTAGACAATACTTGAGGGGCAATCCTTCGGGTGCCATCAACATTGTCTCATCCTAAACCCTAGGCTTCACCTAGATTTGGTATAGAGATTCCATATCCCTCCAAAGGCACTGGTCTATCATTGTCTTCAACCACCCAAAAACTAAAAAATAATTTTTTCTTTCTTGTTCTTTTTCTATTTTATTTTTATTTTTGACAATCTAGGATTTTAACACTTTTTTTTTATAATTATCTTGGATCTAGATTGTCTTGAGCTTCATTGTCTCGAGCTTTATTTTGCTAGCTCATACTTCATTGAATATCTTGAAAGGTTGGCATCTCATAGGCTTTAGATATAGTTTATTGTTCATATTTCTCAATCGAACCCTAACATATTGGGAATCCTTGTAGAAAATCAAGTTTAATCACGGTTGTGGATGCCCTAGATTTAGTTGTTTGGAACAAGTGATATTGTCCTTAACTAGATATTTCACTCTTGCATATTTGAAATATGATCAATGAAAATAAATGATAGAGATGTCATAAACGTTTTGGTATATTACTGTCTCATCTCTGGTTAATTTGTTGAATATGTGTTTGAATGAGGGCTTGAAATATATCACATATTGCATCTCCTTTGAGTAGCCTTTGAGATGATTCTTGTTTTCAATAGTCCTATCCTGCAAATCGTCTAGTTAAAGGGTACAACGACCCTATAGATCGACCTATCATTACCTCTTGTTTGATTGTTGTCCACTGTCTTAGGATTGTTAAAAAATGCAGAAAATCAAAGAACATGTTTGATGATGGTATTATCATTGTTCGGGGTAACGTTTGGTGTGTATTGTGCTTCATAGACTGAATGATAATAGATCTATGTGATGGAAGTACCAACGAACTCTTATACATTCTAAATGTAACCTTATTTAATCATTGTTAAGGGTTTAAACTCATTGTTCAAGATTGCAGGATACACAATGCAAGAGTAATGATTATATAATTGTTTTTCTGGGAAATGTTTCGATGTCTTTTGGATCCATTTATTCCCCAAAGATACATCAATGCCCTCAACATGCTAACGACCTTGTGAGAGTTCATATCATTCCCTATCTTCATGATTGTTTAAGGTTTGATCCCACTGCTTAACCCTACAATCAAGGTCTCTATAAAATTGATGATGAGTTGGTGTTTGTTACAATTCATAAAGGTAATACTTGATGTAAAATATATCATCTTATTAAACATTATATCTCAGCACAATACCCACTTTTTGGTTTTGAAATCGCAATATTAGTCACATCTGTGGGTATACCTTACGCTTATTGTTTTGAATACTTCATTTCAGCATTGATATCTCTGTTGGAAAATATAACTCTGAGACTGTCTGGTCAAGGGAACCACTGCGGACTTAATACATGTGTAATGTCCCCACTTTGGGACATCATTATATTATAGAGTGTTATGATGACCAGAGTAGCCAGATGGAGGTTATAGCAAGTACATAGACTATTGAGAGGTATTTTGGGGTCCGGCTTGCATCGCTCATCCTATTTCATCATTATGCTCCATTCCGCACAGATTGGCTTTAGTTCTGTTGCATTTCGACGATTTCCATGATTTTGAGTATTTTGAGCTATAAGTTAATTAAATTCACTGAAGAGGTCATTTTGGGCACAATACTTGGAGGAACCTCTCATTGTAATATCTCATTGGAATCGGGAGGAACAACACTACAGGATGGGATGGTGAGAAGTGAATTTCAGTGGCCATGGGAGCCACAAGGAGAGATAAGGCACTTTTCAGAGGTAAAAAGGTTAATTAATTAATTAATAATTAATAAAGTAAAAGTCATTTTGGAGGGACAAGGTGAGCGGGAAGTATAAAGAAGAGGCAAGGGCCTCTATTCTCTCTTTCATGTATGATTATAATTTTGATATTTGGCTTCTAGCTAGCTATCCCATGCATTGGGGGTTTTGAGGGTTTTGAATTACCAAACCCTAGAGGACAATTCGATGGTGAAAGATTCCATACCTACCACACCATTCAATACTCCATTGGTCTCGGGGATGCAATACTCTACCACACCATTCTACTTCAGATCTACTCAGTTGCAGGGGATTTCTACATCAGTTACATGTACAGGAAGAGAGAGGGCACACCAATAGAGGGTTTCCAGCAAAGGGGGTGCAATTGTGGAGCTAGGATCATTCGTTTTGGTTGAGGAGAAGAGATTTCGGGAATTCTAGGTATTGGGTTTTCTTTGCAGGTGACATAGCTCCATTCTTGGTTGCTTTCGGAGGTATTTTGATGGAGGTTTGATTTGCATTGAGAGTGGGACGATTTCCCCAAGAGGAGGGCACATCATTCTTTGGAGGGAGGCTAGATCCAAAGGTCTAGAAGGGATTTTAACGATTTGAGCACTTGCATTTTTCTTGTCGTGTCCCGATCTATCATTCCAGTGGTTCTTCAGAGTGTTTGTAGGTCTCTATGAGAGAGGCCGAATTATTGGTCTTCATCCATCTAGGAGGGCGCAAGCTAGATTAGGTTTTTGTGCATTTGGTAGTGCAGAACTTCATTATTCATCTTGAGGCTTCACTAGGGGTTCAACATTGACCCGATATACAGTTTGGCATATTCTTCGGAGGGATTGGTGTCTTTGTCCACAGGGCCGAATTGGTGGAGGGTATCCAGTCTTCCAGCAGAGCATGACCTTTCCAGTGGGGGTTTGGTGCTTCATACAACCCGGATATCTTATTGCATTAGTCTTCATTGTGTATTCAACCTTTGGAGGCTTGTAGTCTCTTATTGGAGCATTTTGTAGCAGCTCTTATAATGTTTATTGGATCCATCATTTGATCATTCCAGATCTACATCATCCTTGTATCAGGTTCTTTCTCATTATAATAATAAAGGTCAGATCTTTGCTATTGGTTTCATATCTGGTGTATATTGTACTTCCATTGATTATACCTTCAGATCTATGTGTGATAATTGAACATAAACCCTAAGGATGAACTTAAGAAGGCAATATGCAAGTAAACACCCAAACATAAGTAAATCAACAAAGTGTTTGACGAAATGCCACAACCAGAAACAATTTAAAAATCATGCAAAAGCGTGATGCTTCTGGCATCCTAGCTTGGGAACATTACAACATGCTTTGTAATTGTATCTTGATATATGCTCTGAGTTATATTGTTGATCTAATGGTTTATCTCATGGTTTAATTTCATATCATACTAAGCATATAAATCTGTCCATAAATTTGAGTAGACTTTTTCATTGGGTATCATGCTTAGAAATCTAAAACATTGAACTGTTCTCAAAGACACACATTGCTGTCACATTGTTTCATGGTAATTGGTTCAGGATTAAAATAATTTCTTTTCATGAATGTGAACTGACTATCTTAACAATACACTTTACTAGATATGTTATACTCAACACTTAATTTTTTATGGGACATTATGCTGCGAAGGGTTTGAACAAGAGATACATGTCTATATAAATTGATCTTTCACATGATTATGGTACATTGATACGTGCACTTCTTTTACATGATTATGGTACATTGATATGTGCACTTTAAGTTTCAAGCATCTTTGAATTGAATAGACTTTACATTGGTTCTCGTGCCTCAAACGAGAATACATTCTATCCAATTTCGTTGGTTATTGATGTATGGATGAATAATGATGAATGGTACATTGTTATGATACATTGATATAATTTAATGCAAACATTTTAGTTCCAAGCAGTTATTTCTATCAAGCTTTTTTTTCCAAGTTGTATCCTCTTGAACCTCTTTATAAATGGTCTTCTCTCATACTTGATATACTTCATTCCTAAGAAAATATAAGGAGACCCAGTCAAACCAGGTCTTGAGTCTGTATTGTCTAGATACAATGATATGACTTAGAATTGACCTTGTAGGAATACCCTCCTTAGGTTAGGAACCCTAGACTTAAGGTGTAGAGGCAAGGCCATTGAGGTGACAATGGGTGGCTTGCCTATCTGTTGCCCCAATCTCTCCTTCACACGGCGAGACTTTCCCTTAGCAAGAGTTTAAGCGGTAACAAATATTAAAATTCAAGTTTCACACCTAGAAAATAGATTATGTAAATATCATCAGGATAAGTAATGATCCATTGTCACTATGATATCTATTAAACTTCATAACAAAGATGTCAAGTCACCAATATTTTTTAGCAAGCTAAAGAATTCTTTAATACAATAAAGAGTTGGGTACAATTTTATGCATGTTCTTGAATTGAAATCTATCTTTGTAGGAATAAAAAAAAACGAGTCACCAAATGGAGTGAAAGTTCTTAGATTCAAGATCTGAAATATATGAGTACTCGAAGAATCACATGACCCTTTAACTACATAATGAACCAAGAAGGTAACTTAGATCAATTCATTGGCCACTTATGTAATTCACTTGATTTTCTCTGAATCAATATGTATATAGAATTTATCATTGCATCGAACTATTTCCCAACAATGGTACCAGGATAATGTTATATCCCCATGACACTCCTCTCAAAGGGGTGGTTCCAATGCGTCTATGGAGGTAAACCTATGCCACACAAAATCAATAGGAAGACCTCTATATTTCTCATAAATGATATTCCATGCTCATATTCAATGAATGCTTAAATATGACCAAGAATGCATTGAGAGCAAGAAACTTGTTTCAAACAATCAAATCCCCTATCAAAATGTGCCATGTATCCCACACAATCATGATATTTGAAGGTGGAAAACTAAGAAGAAAATATCACACAAATAAATGCTAATTAATGGGAGAAATGTTAGAACTAATTCCTATTAACCAACACTTCAGACAACAAACTAATTGAGCACAATGAAATGAAGCTAGTTAATTAAAAAAACATTACATAGAAGTGATACATTGAAATGGTAAGAAGAGATTGTGTTTGGTAGAACTTTTATTGTAAATAGAGTAGTTGAAATAGTAATTTTCTCCAATTTTGTTGAAGTTCTTAGAGTAAGGAAAGCATTTAGAGTGGGGAAATTTCCACTTACATTTTATGTTTATTATTTGATAATTCTTACAATCAAAATCCAGAAAGACATAATGGCATGTGAGGAAGACAAAATATTACAACATAAGGCATGAGCAGGAAGAAGCCATGATTCTAGGGACAATGTTTTTGCTATATCTCAAGATCTAAACAATAACAACTAATTTATTGTATTTGACTCTAGGATCTTCCCCTCAATTAGATTTCTGCGATTTATTGATTCTTGATACACTCTCATAGGACCACCTCCCCTTTTAATAGAGAAATTTGAGTGACCTGATTGTACTCAGAAGTTACTTGGGTCGTCAATCTACTCACAAAATAGTTATAATTATTTTTTTGACATGGATATGACTTAACAAACATTGACAATGTAGTTAGTCATCCTACACACATGTCATTATTTCTTCTTATTCTTTTCTTGTTCAATATGTGTTGTAGTCTTTTTATCTAGACTGTTCAAGCAAGCATGATCCCTCCAACACTAGTTTTGGTTCACTTTTCTACCTCTCTTTCTTAATTTCGACCAATGGTTTCATCCCATCGTAATCTAATTCAAATTAAGAAATTAAGGTTGTAATTTAATCCTGGTTAGTGGATTAAGGTTTTGATGCTGCATAATACCTACATATTGTATTATGAATGGTTAAGTTAATGCAATCATAGAGAGAGAGGTGAACTCTGAGTTTGTTGGTTTTCTTAGTTAATGATTTCCAGGGTAAATCTCTTGTGTATTGTGAGTGCACCATTGTTTTATTTTGTTTTAATATTTTTCTAGTGTGTCTACTCTTGCACAAGTTTATTAAACTCTTCATTGCTCTAGTTGAAAATGGTGTAGTGATTTTCTTCGTTGGAGGCTATTGAATTTGAGATTATCAAAATTGCGTAGTCACTTCCTAGACATCCTACTAGCCCTTACCTAATGGACCCCAACATATATTTTGTAATGATATGGTGAAAGGACACATGGAGGCACCTTATATGCACTATGATGAAAGTTGAGTTAATTTATAAAAGGGGTTGTGAGAGTCACAAATTTAGGAGCCATCCGATTAGGATAGATTGATGATGCAATGAATTTAGAGCTCAAAGGTGCATGTCACATACCCAAATTGAAATGGACGAGGCTTTGAAAACACACATATTTTGGATAAATAGGTGTCAACACAAGATTGTTGTGGTGTTGAAATTTTTATTAGTGGAAATGAGGCTTAGACCCATGTAACTTTGCACACTATTCGATCAAAAATGAAATCGATGGCACAATGAAGTTAGAGTTGAATGATGTAGGGAGATATGATGGGAAAGACCAATATATAGCTCAGAAATAGTGGACACATGTATGCATCCAACTGAAACAACATTGGAATATCATTTTAATATAATGAGGCACTCTCAAGTGCCCCATTGTCCAATCAAGAAAAATATTGCCAATCCTCATTTGCACCATTTGGAAAATTCCTACCATTTAGATTGGGAGTATCATAAGCATTGGATAAATACGACTTCATAAAGAGACACCCATACATGAGACCTGAGAACCTTAACCTTTAGATTGGCACCAATGCTTAAAGACCCTAACATGCATGGTCAGCCTAGAAAAATGAACCAACCATGTCAAGAAAATAATCACACCATTCCTCTAACACTTACATGATCTAGGAGGATCTAAGGAATGCTCACAAAGGTCCAGAAGGATCCATAATGCTCACAGAGGTCTAAGAGGATCCATAACACTCACAAAGGTCCTGGGGGATCCATAAAAGCTCAAAATTTGATCATCTCAAATGATTGTGAAAATAAAATCATTGCGCAGAGCTCGACGCTATATTTCTAATGATGTAAAAATCACCTTAAGAGGATCTAGAATGTAAAAG
The DNA here is from genome assembly GCA_009831015.1 of Picea engelmannii. Taxonomy (NCBI): domain Eukaryota; kingdom Viridiplantae; phylum Streptophyta; class Pinopsida; order Pinales; family Pinaceae; genus Picea; species Picea engelmannii. Next base: position 433,136 of record ML786627.1, read on the forward strand.
TTATGGCTAGTCAAAGTTCGAGTCAAACCAAGGAAAAAAGACAAAATTCAAAGGGGTCAAGGTGACACATGTCACCACTGCAAGGGTGACATGTGGAAAAACCATACAACCATACGACAATGATGTGGCCACACCCCAATGTGCCACGTGGCATGACCGTATGCTGATTAGTCATTTGTTTTGGAATACCGTACATATAGGTGGACCGATAGTTTGTCGACACGTGGCAGAGATCGACCAATGAAAGGATGCCATGTGGTAGCCTCCCATTGGCCATTAATGGTTAATTCTTATCAAAATTTTGGGAGTCGACGGGGGTCGAACCTGCAACCTCCTATAACCTTACCAAAGATCCATTACCATTGCACCACACATGTTTCTTAACCATATGTGTTGACGAAAGTATTTAACCTTGGTTTAGAGGTTGGTCGACAGAAAAAAAGGGTTGAGGGCCTAAGCCCTCAACCCATAGTATTTCAATCATATCATATGTAATACCATGTAACCATGTGCCATGCCGTGAGGACTAATGAACTATATGCCACCGTAAATATAGTTTAAACCATATGCCATTAATATAACAAATAAAACCACAACAAATGGTGGTCGGTCGGGTGTGATCCCATGACCTTACGAGTAACGTGTCAATGTTTTAACCACTGTTCCCAAGGTGCCTCATACTACGAGATTCCACCAAAAATAAAATTAAGTTGCCATAAGTTGCAGATAGAGGTTTGGGGGCCGCGACTTATTTAATGGAGTGGATCCCAATGTACACACATTTTGATGTGCACACATTCCAATGTGGGCACAAATCTTAGGGAGGTGGTATAGATCTTGAGGTATGGATGTCTCAAAGTGCGTGCAAGAGTTTTCCTAAGTTTGGTGTTGTCTTGATATGCGTGCTATTAGATATGATATTTGCATGGTCAAATTTTGGTCTTAAAGATTCATATTTTTTCTATATACTCAAAATAACACCTTCCTATATCGTTTTGGCTATTATTAGGTCTTATGAGAGGTTTTGAAGCTTGAAATTGAAGTTTTGAAACAAGCGCTATAGGAAGTTCCCGCAACAACCTATTTTCAAGAAAATGACATAGTTTTGGGTTTTTTGTGATGGATGATGGTGAAAAATGATAATTACACTATTCCACACCCTAAAATACACATATGACATGAGTAGTGAGGCAACAAAAGGTAATGATAAGTCATAATGGCATGAAATAACATATGTTCTGTTTTTGGCTTATAACAAGAAGAGGGGGTTTGGAGATGGTTTTGTGATTCATAGGGATGCATTTAAACATTTTTTAGCCTTCAGAAACCATTTTTGATCATCATCAACATGTTTTGGAGGAGTCTTGTATGAAAAAGGAGAAAACAGACTGCTGAAAATATGGGATTTTCTCGAAATGACTGTTTTTGAAGTCAAGTTCAAACTCAGTCTCTGACCAAATGGAGAGGTATTTGTGAAAACCAAAAGAGGATTTTTTTAAACATGAGATCATATATAAAATCCTCTCTCAGGTTTCACACATGTGTTACTTTTTGGGATATACAAGCAGAGCTTTACAACTCATTTTTCAGATTTGAATATACACAATTTTTCTTGTTTTAGTCATCATCTTTTGACACATATTATGAGGATATGGAGAGGTATTTTGAAACACTGAAATATTTTTTTCTCAAGGACAAGCTCATATACAAAAACCTCCCTCCATTTTTACACAGGTGTCATGGTTTGGGAGATACAAGCAGAGCTTTACAACTCATTTTTCAGATTTGAAAATACAAGAATTTTCATGTTTTAGTCATCATCTTTGGGCACATATAATGAGGATATGGAGAGGTATTTTGAAAAAATGAAATATTTTTTTCTCAAGCACAAGCTCATATACAAAAACCGCTCTCATTTCTTACACAAGTGTCATGGTTAGGGAGATACAAGTAGATCTTTACAACTCATTTTCAGAAATTTGCCATATGCTGTGAAATGGGATAGTTAGCCCTTAGTTCGATTCCACATGTGCCATGAGGAGGTGTCAAGTCAGGAAGACACATGGATGTTCAAGTAGGATATTTTTTCTAAATATCCTCAAATATTTGATTTGATTTGAATGTATTTAATGCTTTAAATATCAAAGCCTAGATTTTAGGTATGGGATTGATTTTCCAAATTTTTTGTAATCTTGTTGATATGACTAAGTGAAAATTCGACCCTAGGAGGTGTCATCTATGCCTATTTTGAGTAGATTAGATCCAAAATTTGAGGATCTAGTTGCTATCTCATATATCTATAAAGCTCATGAAAAATCATATGTAAAGAAGGGGGGGGGGGATTTTGTCTGAGGGACTGAGAGAGAGCTGCAGAAGGTGAACAACCTATGTAATATTTTGAAGATCCTGTCAAGACTTCTATATCAAGATTTCAACTGATAATAAAGTTTCTGATTAGGTTGTTATTTTGTGTTAATAATTTTTCTGTCATCTTCTTGAATATGTATTTTGCTGCTGTCGATTATACGTATGCAAATTCTGTGCTAAGAGCGTTATTGTATTGGTTATGATTTAATTTTGGCCACATGCATATTAAAGTTCTTATACTCATAGTCAGAAAGGGTTTCTGAATGTTGAGTATTCTTCCTTGTAAGCATATCAAGGATCATGATGGTTTTTGGTTAATTTGCATTTTTTCTTTCTTCATTTCCTCATTCCATTTCTCTATAGACTTGGAGTTGATATAAGTTTTGTTAGATTGACCTGTTGTCCATAGAATGTTGAGATAGGGTTATTGTTTTTAATGGACTCCATGCCCAATGGCCAGCTGCTTATTTGTAGTAATCTCACTGGCTTCATCATGATCCTAGTACTCTCTAAGTTTTCCTAAAACTAATTAAATCAAGGTATACTAGGCTTGACTCTTTAGCAGTGAAGAGCCAACTTCTAGCACTAACATATTTTGGTGTTATTTCCGGGGAAGGAAATGAAGTAATATTCCCTGGGAGAACAACATTGATCAGATTCTCTTCTTGATGGTGAACAAGAAGTGAACATATACCAGACTACATATCATTCACCGTGACAACTCCACTCCATGAAGGAAGAACCTGTTGGCGACTTCACTGATATGGGACAACAATGACCAATGAAGCTATCTTCGCTTAGAGGTTTGCACCTCTCAATTTTTCATCTATTCATAGTTTTCCTAATCCTACACCTTCTTTCTCATAATGCGCAGACTTTCTTCCTATTTTTAGCGGAAATGAGGAAGATAATCATGCACAACATCTCATTAAGTTTCATCATCACATAGATCAACTATATGTCTATCAGGAAGATGATCTCATGAAAATGTTCATATACTCATAAGAAGGAGATGCACGACAATGTTATCGATCTCTTCTTATCTCTAGCATTTCTTCACCGAAGGATTTTCATGTTGCGTTTCATTCATATTGTAAGAGAATTTACCCAATCGAGATAATTTTTGAGCATTGTTGTGAGGGATATGCATTATACACTCAAAATTTTGTAGATTATTCTTCTAGCAGTGCAGATGAAGGGGATGATAATATTGAGGAGGAAGAAGAAGATTCATTGTCAGTTATATCTTCTTCTAATTCTGTTTTAAAACAGGAGGATTTTTAACAATCATATATTGAAATTGATAACAATGATACTCTAGATGCATTTGGCATCAATCCAAATGTTTCTAATAGTAGTGATTATGATACATAAGCTATTCCAAATCTATTTAAAGGTTATATTGTTGATGATAATACACATAAATATTCATCTTTGTCATTAGAATTGTATCATACTTCTCCAGTTTACGATGAATATACTGATGATGAGAAATAATTAAATGTTTATGAAACATTTGAAGGCTCATTAGCTAACGAAACCTTATCTAGTTCTGATTTTCAGCAAACATATGATCAAGAATATATTCATGTTACAATTAATGATAGTTATGAATTTGTTGTTCAAAATACCAATGAAGATCTCCTTATTCTTGATAAATCTTACAAAGATATCATTGTTGAGGAGAATTATGAACATATCTCTCATGATATATCTTTCAAAACTCATCCTTCATTTGATCACTATGGAGACAATGATGTTGAAAATCATGAACAAATTGCTTTATTTCCCTCTAAAGTATGTGGATGTAATGGGCCAACATATGAAATTTGTGGATTCAAGTCACATGAATATAGTAAGGGAGATCAATTAAATCATGGTCTCATTAACAGAGAAAAAATTACAAATGAACAATTCATTTTTTTATACCAACTATATTGTTTGAAGGGAAACAAAGCATATTTGATGGTTCATGTCCAAGATGTAGTATTACCAATAGAAGATATTCATGAATCATCTTATTTTCAATTGAGCCATGAGGAGGATCACAATGTTATTCACGTAGAGGTTCCAACATAATGGAAACTTGCTCTTTTGGATCAACTAAAAGTATCTTTTTATGCATTTCATGACCTAGTGACTTTTTACATGGAATCGATGTTTCCACAGGTTGAAAATGTGGCAGATTTTGGCATGACACTTTCTTGCAGCTGTAAGTTCAAGTTGCCCATCAATTTTCTGCTGATAATATCATATTTTTATTTTGTTCTCATTTGCATATCAGAAGATCATTTTGTTAATAAGATTCTTTCATGGCTTCATTGGAAGTACGATTACACATGATCAACCACTTTTTGTTGATTAGAAGTAGGAGTAGGCAGATGAATAAGCTCATCCTCGAGTACTTTTTTTTCAGTTTGGTGTGGTTTGTAGTAGAATGTCAGTCATAAGACTCCATAGCCCAATGGAGACACTGAAAGCTTGTTCAGTTTGTTAGTTTAGACTTCAATTTGGTTTTTTCTATAGTCCTTTCAGTTTTCAGTTTGAATAAGTTGCAGGGATTTTCTCAAGATCAAGCACATGTCTGCTTGTTCTTGGCAGCTCGAAGGGATCATGCCATCCCCCGTGGAGGCAATGCTAGCTCTGATATTTACATGGTCAAATTTTTGTCTTAAAGATTCATATTTTCCCTATATACTCAAAATAACGCCTTCCTATATTGTTTTGGCTATTATTAGGCCTTATGAGAGGTTTTGAAGCTTGAAATTGAAGTTTTTAAACAAGCGCTACAGGAAGTTCCCGTAGCAGCTTTTTTTCAAGAAAATGACATAGTTTTGGGTTTTTTGTGATGGATTATGGTGAAACATGATAACTACATTATTACACACCCTAAAATACACATATGACATGAGTAGTGAGGTAACAAAAGGTAATGATAAGCCATAATGGCATGAAATATCATATGCTCTGTTTTTTCCTTATAACAAGAAGAGGGGGTTTGGAGATGGTTTTGTGATTATTAGGGATGAATTTAAACATTTTTTTTCCTTCAGACACCATTTTTTATCATCAACAAAGTGTTTTGGAGGAGTCTTGTATGAAAAAGGAGAAAATAGACTGCTGAAAACATAGGATTTTCTGGAAATGATTGTTTTTGTAGTTAAGTTAAAACTCATCCTCTGACCAAATGGAGAGGAATTTGTGAAAAAAAAAGAGTGTTTTATTTAAAAAGAGCTCATATATAAAACCCTCTCTCAGGTTTTACATAGGTGTCACTATTTGGGAGATACAAGCATAGCTTTACAACTCATTTTTTAGATTTGAATATACAAGAATTTTCTTGTTTTAGTCATCATCTTTGGACACATATTACAAGGATATGTAGAGGTATTTTGAAACACTGAAATACGATTTTCTCAAGAACAATATCATATACAAAAAATCCCTCCATTTTTACATAGGTGTCATGGTTTGGGAGATACAAGCAGAGCTTTACAACTCATTTTTCAGATTTGAAAATACAAGAAATTTTCTGTTTTAGTCATCATATTTGGGCACAGATTACGAGGATATGGAGAGGTATTTTGAAAAATGGAAAGAGGTTTATCTCAAGAACAAGCTCATATACAAAAACCTCCCTCGGGGTTTACACATGTGTCATGGTTTGGGAGATACAAGTAGATCTTTACAACTCATTTTTTCAGAAATTCGCCATATGCAGTGTAATGGGACAATTAGCCCTTAGTTTGATTCCACACATGCCATGAGGAGGTGTCAAGTCAGGAAGACACATGGATGTTCTAGGAGGATATTTTTGCTAAATATCCTCAAATATTTGATTTGATTTGAATTTATTTAATGCTTTAAATGTCAAACCCTAGATTTTAGGCATGGGACTGATTTTCAAGATTTTTTGTAATCTTGTTGATATGACTAAGTGAAAATTCGACCCTAGGAGGTGTCATCTATGTCTATTTTGAGTAGGTCAGATACAAAATTTGAGTATCTAGTTGTTATCTCATAGATCTATAAAGCACATGGAAAATCATATGTAAAGAAGGGGGGGNATATTTTGAAGATCCTGTCAAGAATTCTATGTAAAGGTTTCAATTGATAATAAAGTTTTTGAACAATTTGTTATTCTGTTTTAATCATTTTTTTGTCATCTTCTCGAATATGTATTTTGCTTCTATCGAGTATACGTATGAAAATTCTGTGCTGATAGAGTTATTGTATTGGTTATACTTTAATTTTCTCCACAAGCATATTCAAGTTATTATATTCACAACCAGAAAGGGTTTTTGAATGTTGAGTATTCTTCCCTATAAGTGTATCAAGGATCAGGATGGTTTTTGGTTAATTTGCAATTTTGTTTTCTTCATTTTTTCATTCCATTTCTCTATAGCCTTGGAGTTGATCTAAGTTTTGTTAGCTTGACCCGCTGCCCATAGAATGTTGAGATAGGGTTATTGTTTTTAATGTACTCCATGCTCAATGGTCAACTGCTGATTTGCAACCATCTCACTGCCTTCATTATGATCCTACCACTCTCTAAGTTTTCCTAAAACCAATTAAATCAAGGTGTGCTAGGATTGACTCTTCAACAGTGAAGAGTCAACTTCTAGCGCTAACATGTGCCATGATGTATAATGACTGCACCTAGGAAACTTTATACTCATTTTTCTCGTTTTCTCGTGAGGAGTATGAATTCGAGGTCTATTTTATGATCAAAGTTCATTTGTAAAAGTATTAATCCAAATTTCCATTAATGAATGCCATAGTGCATGATTTGGCATGTAAAGAGGGTGAAATTGAGCCAGTTTAGAATATGGTCGAGTTTATTCTCAAATTTCTCAGAATTTCGCAAGAAATTCAATGGTAAACTCCTTTTTTGCGTTTTAGGAGCGGAATTAAAGAGAGACCATTAAATTGGATTTTGTAACTCCATGTTGTAATGTAATTTGACATTTTGAGATGATGAAGAACAAATTTATTGTTTAAAGAGGATTTGAAGATGAAGTGAATCATGTCATCAATATATGTAATTTGAGTTTTTTTTATTTTTTGCTGTGTCATATCATAGATCTACAAATTAATCATCAGTTTATGAGTTTTTTTATAAGAAGCACACCATCGTTTTTTCTGCAAATCACCTCAATACGATCAAGAATTAATTTTGAATCAAGTTAGATGCTATATGTATATTTTTAAAGAATAAGTGGTGTCTAAGTATTTTTGGATCAAGTGGTATCATAACTAGTTTTGACGTGAATTTTCAAGATGGTGATGTGAAAAGGTCCAAGACTTAAGTTGGTGAAGGGTTTGAAGACTCTTATCAAGAGGAAAAAATGAGTAAAGTTGTCATGAAGTTGAGGCTGCGGAAGAATATTAATCGACAGATCCAAAAGGAGAATTTTGAGTTAAGGATGCAGTTGCAAAATCTCGAGGAAGATAAACAAAAGCTGCAAGATTGATTGATATGTTATGAGGAATTCCATAGAGGTATTTTTCATGAGTTGGAAAGAAATTTGCAGGCCAAGAATCTAGTATTGTCACCATCAACATCAATCCATGAAGATTGGCAGGATGAGAATGTAAAGCCTCCAATGCAATAGGGACTGTCTCTTTCAAAGAGCACGATCGAGAAGGATGACTCCTCATATTATTCTTTTTCTCATCAATATGGATAATGATCGAAGATGGTTGAAGCAATTGATCTTTGATTGCAGCTATGTGAGACATTATCCAGCTTACAAACCTGAGAGATGTTGATCATTGTAGCTATGTGAGATATTCTCCAGCTTACAAACCTGAGATAAATCCCCTGAGAGGGGTGTGTGGTTCCTATCTAAGACAGAGAAACAACATAGAGATGACCTCCTCCTTAGAGGGAGTTGAGAAGAACTCCAGATGATTCTCTTGTGTAACATAGTGAGAAAGGAGATTTGTAGAGTTGGGTGTGTATGTGGCTTAGCACAAGGTGAACGTGTGAAATCCCAAAGTGTTAGGTGCATCGTCATGAGAACAGAAATGAATATGATGTATTAGCCTCCTCTGAGTAGAAGAGTTGATGAGAAACTTCAGATGACTCTCCTGTGTAATGCAGTGGGAAAGAATATCTGTTGAGTGAACGTGCCTGTGGATGAGCACGAGTGAATGTGATCCTAGTGGCTGAGCACTAATGAAGAAGTGTTTCTTCTGTGTAATGCAGTGAGCCAGATATGTGGACATACCTATGGATGTGCCCCTAGTGGATGTATAAGATCACTTGCTATATTTTTCAAGAGTCAGACCTGCCTGTAACCCTAATTGTAATGTAAAGGGTATAGGTCGGCCCCACCTTAATGTGACTGGTAATTAATGTAAAAGATAATTAATTTGGTTAATATTAATTATATTATAAGATAGTGAGGTCGGCCTTGTTGTGCCAATAGACACTTATATTGACATGTTCAGTTTAGTATAAGTAAAGGTGGATTCCCCATTGTGGAATGATATCTCTCACATGAGTTTGGAAATTTCAGCAAGTATATCTTCTTGGGAAAAGTGCACACCTCTCTTGGGCACTAGTATTCTAGGGTTTGTGAGCACCCTTTTGTGTGATAGGTTTTCTTGGTGGTGAAGGTATTTCTCTTGAAGAATATAGAAAAGGATTGGCTGGGTTTTCTTCCCTTGTTGAGAAGGGTTTCCCAGGATACTTCTTGTGTGCTTGTGCATGGTGTTTCTTCTTGTGATCTTGGTTACTGCAACATTATTGGTTATGGTTAAGTCAAATGCTAAAATTGAATGAAATTCATGCTTAACATCATCTATTGAAAAATCAACATGGTATCCGAGCATAGGTCTTGAAGAACCCATTGCACAAACAAATTTCAACCATCCTCTCTCTCTTCTGCAGAAACCGTACGACCCTCCTAGGGTTCCCAAAAAATCTGTACGACCTGCTCTTTTGGAGTTTTTTAGCACTTGGAACTTGGAAGTTGGGGATAAAAATGGAATAGGAGTGTACGACCTCCTTCAGATCACCTCCAACAAGCTTCAAATCAAAATTCCGAGCATTTTTAAATTTTGGCCCTATGGTTTCTAGGGTTTCACTAATTTCTGCAAAAAAATCAATATTAGTGTTTCTGCAACTCATTGAAGGAGCTCTTCAGTTCACCAGTGTTCTCCTATATTTCAAAGGATTATTTTTGGCAGTCATAAGTCCAACAAAACCTAAAAGTGCTAGCCTAGCCTAGCCGTTAGGTTTTCTAGCCCAGTTGACAAAGGGTTGTGAAGAATCTAAAATTATGATGAACAAAAAATATGATGGAAGATAAGCTTGATGGATCAAGCAACTTAAAGTTCCTGGAAGACAAGACTTCAAAGGAAGACTTATTGTGGGTGATACAAAAAGTTGTCACTGTGACATACTTCATGAAAATGTCAGAGGACAAAGATCATCCATGTGCCATTGGAGAAATCATATCAACACCCTCAGGTATGCACTTGTATATATATTATTTGTATCATTGTCATGAGGGTAAACCTTTTGCTGAAGTCTTGGATCCATAGGGATCTCAATGCATTCAGAAGAAAAACACACTGGAAGTGAAGACTCCATGTTTGATTATTGTAATTGTCATTCCTCTAACCTATATTTTTAAAGGTTGCTACATTACAAGTAGGTGTTGTAGTTGTGACACCATTCCTTAACTTGTTTTGATTCTAGAGATGTACTCATTATTCTCATTTAGAAGATATTATTGTTTTGGTTCCTCTTGTTTTCTTGTTCCAGACAGGTTAAGAATAAAGGAAGATGCTTATCCTTCAGAGGGAGTCACTTGACTCAGAAGGAGTCAAAACTATTTGAGAAAGAGGAAGAATAGAACCATCCTCGAGACAATCAATGCAATAATGCATGATCGTAATCTTTTTATGATTCCATGGGCAGAAGCATGCATGACACAATATATGTTCAGAACAAGAGTCTTCACAAGACCTTGAAAAACATAACTCCCGAAGAATCCTTCACCGGAGTGAAGCTTGGGATTGAACACTTCAGGATATTAGGGTGCCCAGTGTATTTTTATGTACCCAAAGAGAAGAAGTCCAAGCTAGACCCTTCAGGGAGAAAGGATACGTTTATGTGATAACAATGAATCTTTGAAGAAATTTTAGATCGACATCCCTGGTTAGAGATAGATTAAGACAAGCAAAGATGTTTTCCTTGAAGAAGAGATAGATTTTCAAATATCAAGAGAATCTCAGATGGAGATTGACAGTGAGATAATGCCTTCTCCCCCTTCAACAGTTCAGAGGGAGACATACACTATTCCATTTGATCTAGTTTCTCCAGTTGATATGTTTAGATATATTGCAGTAGGGCATAAAAGGACTACCTAGACTCACTCTGTAAGAGACAGAGAAACATACAAGCCTCTCAAGGCACATCTCGAGAACGCAAAAGAGATTTTCGAGCTATCCTTTGGTCATGAGACACTTCATTGATGTTGGGCCTCCTTGTCTTAGAGAAGCAACCACAGAACATGTATGGAGAGATTCCATAACATAAGAATACTGATATATCTTAAAGAATGATGTATAAGATATTATTCATGGACCAAAAGGGAATCCTGTGGTAACCTCCAAGTGGATCTATAAGATCAAGCATGCAACTGATAGAAGTGTCAAAAAATACAAAACGAGATCTATAGCTAGAGGTTTTGTTGATATTATGGTAGCTTCGGGAGGTATGAACCTCTATTGTGACCTTTGACAAGATTAGAACGTTCCGAAAGAAAGCAAAGAAATGAAAGTAACCCTAGATGAGATGTCGGTTGAAGAGAGATAATTAATATGAATTAATTAGTACCTAGAGAGAGAAGTCATCCCAGGCAAGTCTGCCAGGAATACTATAAATATAGGGCACCAATCTCTCATTTGACAGACTTCTCAGAATTGCAGAAAGCCATTTCTGCACACTGCAGTCTAGCAGTCTTGTGCACAAGTCCCGGGGAAGGTGTTGCGCCATTTTTTGGTGGGACTCTCTGATCAACTTTGGTTACTTCTTTCTTGGTGCATTAGCCTTTCTAGGCTATTGAATTTCTGCAAGGATTATTCTCTCTGTCAAGGTTAAGGTGATTGGAGGGTGTTCGGACTATGGTTGGGTGACAATAGTGATATTGTCAATGGTAAAACGAGCACATTCATTCATATTCTAACAGGTTATGGGCCCACAATTTCTTCATTCAGTCTAACCACTGGAAGGAAGAATATCCATTAGGATACTGATCTTGCTGAGGAAATACCACTAGGGTTACTAGCAGGAGCAACTTCCAAAACACTGTCGCTAGGGTTACTAGCAGGAGCAGTTGCAAAAACCCTAAATCCCAGATCCGACACCTTGTGATGGAGAATCTCGCTCAAGGAGAAGATATTCAAATGCACCCTAGTTCAACGCACATTTTGTCTCTCTCAGAAGACAGAAACATCAGAGTTGAAGTTTTGCATCAAAACATGACCAACTACCAGTCAACTGAAGACATGAGTGAGACGATCAGTCTTCTACACTACTCAACACTCACTCGAATGATTGAAGATGACATGTGGATAATCGATAGTGGAGATTCTAGGAACATGAAGGGAGATCAAGCTAGACTCTCAAATCTAAATGAGAAGAAGACCTCATACAAGGTAGATCTTGGAGACAAAAGCACTTACCCAGTGGAAGGATTTGGACAAGCCTCCGTCAAGTTGAAAACAGGTTACAATGTTCACTTAAGCAATGTTTTATATGTACCTGGTTTAGAAAAGAATCTTGTATCCATATCTTTCCTAGAAGACAAAGGAAACATAATAGATTTCGTGGATGGAAAAGTGTTATGTTGGCATAAAGACTCCAACATAGAGAATGCTAGGGTTATTGGAAACCGTGAAGGAAATCTGTATAGACTTCTAGAACAAAATGAAGAAGCTCTCGTACATGATGAAGTAAATCCCAATGAACTTTGGCATAGAAGGTACGCTCATGTTAATTATCAAGCATTACCTTTTCTCAAAAGGATGGTTGAAGGAATACCATAATTGCAGTCTACACATGAAAGAATTTGCAAAGGATGTGCCCTTGGAAACAATATCAAGAAATCATTTCCAAGAAGAAACAATAGATCCAAGGAAATTATAGATCTAATACAATCAGATGTTTGCGGATCGATGCCAGTCAAATATCTAGGAGGATCTCTTTACTATGTAACCTTCATAGACGACTATTCAAGAAAAACTTGGTTATATCTACTAAAGACAAAAGACGAAGTATTCATCAAGTTTCAATAATTCAAAGCAGAGATAGAGAACCTCACGAACAAGAAGATCAAGATCTTAAGAAAAAATAATGGAGGAGAATACACATCAAAGAAATTCGTTGCATTCTACAAATAGGCAGGGATTAGGAGGGAGCTAACTATTCCTCATAATCCTCAACAAAATGGTGTAGCAGAAAGAAAGAACAGATCTATCAAAGAAACCTTAAAAGCACTACTAAATGATCAAGGTCTATCCATGTTCTTATGGGGAGAAGCAACCATGACAACAATATATGTGCAGAACAAAAGTCCTCACCGCATACTGAAGGAAATGACTCCAGAAGAAGCCTTCTCAGGTAAGAAACCTAATGTGAAAAACCTAAGAATATTTGGATGTCCTATTTACTCTCATATTCCCAAGGACAAAAGGAATAAACTAGAACCCTCGGGAAAGAAGGGCATATTCGTGGGATACAATGATTCATCCAAGGCTTATAGAATCTATATTCCAGAACAACATAAGATTGAAGTAAGAAGAGACATGACATTTAATGAAAATATGGCTTTCAAGAAATCCATAGAAGAAACTATAGAGGAAGAAGAGATTGAAGAACCTATTGAAGAAAGCACATAAAACCAAAATGACGAAAAGGAACAACCTGATCATCCTATGAAACCATGTGAAACCATTGATTCACATATCATACCTAAGACCAAGAAACAAACATCTTGGCTTGAAGCTACCTTACAAGACGCAGAAAGACTTAAGGTTCCAGAAGGAACATTCAAAAAAAGTAAGAATCCTAAAATATTCTCAAGTTATGCAACATATATGACGAAGCTTCTAGATGAAGAACCTACCACATTTGAAGAAGCAGTTCAAAAGGGACAATGGAAATAAGCTATGATGGAATAACACCAATCCATTATGAAAAATGATGTATGGGAAATCGTACCTAGACCTAAAGAAAAATCAGTGGTAACTTCAAAATGGGTATATAAGATCAAACATGCAGCAGACGAAAGCGTGGATAAATATAAAGCAAGATTCCTAGCTAGAGGGTTCTCCCAGAAGGAGGGAGAAGATTATGAAGAAAATTTTGCTCCTGTTTCTAGATATACTTCCATTAGAGCTATCATATCTCTTGCCACCTCCATGGGATGGAACTTACATCAGATGGATGTAAAGACAACTTTCCTTAATGGAGCAATCGAAGAAGAAGTATATATTGAACAACCTCAAGGGTTTGAGGTACATTATAGAGACACTCACGTTTGTAGATTAAAGAAAGCCCTATATGGACTCAAGCAACCTCTAAGGGCTTGGTATGCCAGAATGGACAACTATCTAATGAGACTTGGTTTCTCCAAGAGTCATGCAGATTAAAACCTTTACTACAAAGTCATGGACAACTATCTATTCATAACAGGTGAAGATTCTCTCATCATCCAGTGCAAGAAGGAACTAGCTTCTAAATTTGATATGAAAGATCTAGGTCTCATGCATTATTACTTGGGACTAGAAGTATGGCAGAAGCGTGGTGAAGTATTCCTTGGACAAGGAAAGTACGTAATAAAGATCCTTTAGAAGTTTGGAATGATGGATTGTAAGTCCATGGACACTCCTATGAATATGAATGTAAGAAAAGTGAAAGATCCAGTAGATCCATCACTATATCGGCAATTAATTGGGTCATTGATGTATTTGGTAAATACTCAACTAGACATTTGCTTTGCCGTGAATACACTAAGACAGTTCCAGGTGGAACCAAGACATGAGCATTGCATAACTCCAAAGAATGTCTTAAGATATATTTGTCGGACAATAAACTATGGCTTAAGATATACCACATCTAGTGATATATGGCTTCATGGATTCACAGACTCAGATTGGGCAGGAAGTGCAGAAGACAAAAATAGTACTCCAGGAATGTGTTTCAGCTTGGGCTCTGCTATGATATCTTGGGGCAGCAGAAAACAAAAGTTTGTCGCACTCAGCACAACAGAAGCAAAATATATCGTAGCATGTGAAGCATGCACAATAGCAATATGGTTAAGAAAGTTAATCTCTGATTTATTTGATCAGATTCCAGATTTGACCATAATACATTGTGATAATCAAAGTTGTATAAGATTATCAAAACATACCATGTTTCATGAAAGGTCGAAACATATTGAGATCAAATACTACTTTATTCGAGATAAAGTCCAGGAAGGAGAGGTAAATCTCCAGTATATCCCCACAGATGAGCAGACAACATACATCTTGACAAAGCCTCTATCCAGAATAAAGTTTGCATATTTCCGAGAGAAGATGGGGATCGTTGAAATAACTCCCTTAGTTGAAAGGGAAGAAATGACTCTCTAGGTTGGGAGGGAGAACTGCCATAGTATTGAGGACATTCATTTTCAAAATTGAAAAATAGTCCATCTTGGGCAGATTCTTTCCTGTTCGGAAAGTGGATTGATATTTCTGACGGACAGACATTTTCCAGTTCGGAAAATGGTCCAGATTGCTGATGTACCATAGACAACGACTTCCCATATTGGTTAGCATGGGGAGTGGTCTAGGGAAGTCTTTCTTCTTGAGGGTTACTCAAGAAGATTGTCCCGCCTCGCCATACACCGATTTCTCATTGTGGTTAACTTGAGGAATGGTTTCTTTTGGAGGTTGGTATAGGACAATATTTTCCTCTTGTGGTTAAAAGGGGAAATGGTCCAGACAATCATTCCTTAGGGTGGATTCATTCCCTCCAGGTTTCACTTGTTTAGTGCTGGAGGAATGGCCCAGGTTGGGGAATGGTCTAGGCTCAACAATCAGGGACATGCATTCCTTAGGGAAGATTCATTCTCTGCAGGTTACACTTTGTTTAGTGTCGGAGGAATGGCCCAGGGTGAGGAATGGTCCAGGCTTAGAAATCAGAACAATCATTCTTCCTTGTTTGAGAAGAATAAGCTAGATAGCCCATCATTGATGTTCTACTTCGAGGGCATATATTCTTTCATATCTCACATATGTGAGTGAAAGATTGGCCCACATGATTCAGTTTATTTTAACAATATTTTCTGTGCAGGTTGATATCAGATGATTTTTATGGAGACTGCTTGTCTCCAGACAATAGAGTTATGCTACTGTGGTGGATATGTTCCATTGTTTGTGACTATGTGTCATGGTTTGAGTAGTTGTGTACTACCATGGATAGACACAGTTGTGTTCTATCAATTGATATTGTACCAGTTGTCATGGAGATTATCCAGTTGGATAATAATGATGGTGCTCGTGATGCTGCAAGTTGAATGGTCTGTTTGTGCTCAAGACCATTATTAGTTATACCTCCCTAGCTAGGGGGGAGTGTTGATATTATGGTAGCTTCGAGAGGTATGAACCTCTATTGTGACCTTTGACAAGATTAGAACGTTCCAGAAGAAAGCAAAGAAATGAAAGTAACCCTAGATGAGATGTCAACTGAAGAGAGATAATTAATATGAATTAATTAGTACCCAGAGAGAGAAGTCAACCCATGCAATTCTTCCAGGAATACTATAAATACAGGGCGCCAGTCTCTCATTTGACACACTTCTCAGAATTGCAGAAAGCCAGTTCTGTGCACTGCAGTCTATAAGTCTTGTGCGCAAGTCCCGGGGAAGGTGTTGTGGCAATTTTGGGTGGGACTCTCTGATCAGCTTTGGTTACTTATTGCTTGGTGCATTAGCCTTGCTTGGCTATTCAATTTCTACCAGGATTCTTCTCTCTGTCAAGGTCAAGGTGCTCGAAGGGTGGTTTCGGCCTATGGTTGGGTGACAATAGTGATATTGTCAATGGTAAAACGAGCACATTCATTCATATTATAACAGGTTTCTCACAAACAGAGGGAGTTTTCTATGATGAGACACTTGATCCAATAAACCCGATACACTTCCATCCATACTACCATCCATGAGTTGGAAACTATATCAGATAGATAGATTCTTGATGAGTTTGGATTTTAGAAAAAATGTTGTTGATCCAAAACCTATATTATTACAGTGTTGGTGATGAGAGCCTAATTTTGATGACTTATTCAGAAAGCCTTGTTGTTGGATACAAGTAATCCTTGACTTCTGAATTCAAGATGAAGAATCTGAGTATGATGCACTACTTCTTGGGGCAAGAAGTATGACAGAGGACCAATGAGATTTTCCTGAGTCAAAGAAAATATACAGTGAAAATTTTAAAGAAGTTCAGTATGATAGAATGCAAAATCCACCATGACGGATTTAAAGAAAAATATTGATGATGACTCAGACGAGACTAATCCACAATTGATTGAATCAATGATGTATCTGGTTAACACCAGACTTGATTCATGCCATGTAGTGAATGTGCTTAGTCATTTCATGAGTCAACCAAGACAGACTCACTAGACAACAACAAAACATGTATTGAGATATATACGAGGCACAGTTGGATATGGATTGAGATATGCCTCCAGTATGAACTTGAGTTTGCAGGATATGCCGATTCAGATTGAGCAGAAAGTACAATGGAACGAAAGAGAACATCCGGTTGTTTGTCTACCATGAAGGTTGTCATGGTTTTGTGATGCAGCAGGAAACAAAACTCTATGGCCTTGAGTACTACAGGGGCAAAGTATATAGCATCAAGTGTGCGAAGCAATGTGGCTTCACAAATTTCTGACATATTTACTTGACCATGAGATGGATCCTATGATGATAACCAAGAGCTGTGTGTAAAGCTCCTTGAGAACCCAATGTTTCCTGATGGATCGAAACACGATGATTTTCAATATCCTTATATCAAAGATATGATGCAGAGGAAAATCATACACATGCAATACCTTCCTACACATGAGTATATTGCAGACATCTTCACCAAACTAGCTTGCTGAAGAAATCCTCCCTAGTTGAGAGGGAGTGTTGATGACTCCATCCAATACAAAATTCAAGGTACATCCATGTGAGACTTGGCATGATGAAGAATGCCTCCCTAGATGAGAGGGAGTGTTGATGATTGAATATATGTGAGACATTCTCCAACTTACAAACCTGAGAGATGTTGATCATTGCAGCTATGTGAGATATTCTCCAGCTTACAAATCTGAGAGAAAGCCCCTGAGAGGGGTGTGTGGTTCCTATTTGAGACATAGAAACAATGTAGATATGACCTCCTCCTTACAGGGAGTTGAGAAGAACTCTAGATGATTCTCCTGTGTAACACAATGAGAAAGGATATCTGCAGAGTTAGACGTGTATGTGGTGTAGCACAAGGTGAACGTGTGAAATCCCAAAGTGCTGGGAGAATCATCATGAGAACAGAAATGAAGATGATGTATTAGCCTCCTCTGAGAATAAGAGTTGACGAGAAACTCTAGATGAATATCCTGTGTAATGTAGTGGGAAAGAAGATCTGTTGAGTGGACGTGCCTGTGGACGAGAAAAAGTGAACGTGATCCTAGTGGCTGAGCACTAGTGAAGAAGTGGTTCTTCTATGTAATGAAGTGAGCCAGAGATGTGGACATCCTTATGGATGTGCCTCTAGTGGATGAGCACTAGTGGGTGTATAATATCCCTTTCTATATTGTTCAAGAGTCAGACCTGCCTGTAACCCTAATTGTAATGTAAAGGGTATAGGTCAGCCCCACCTTAATGTGACTGGTAATTAATGTAAATTATTATTAATCTAGTTAATATTAATTATATTATAAGCTAGTGAGGTCGGACCTATTGTGCCAATAGACACTTCTGTTGACAGGTTCAATTTAGTATAAGTAAAGGTAGATTCCCCATTGTGGAAATTTCAACAAGTATATATTCTTGGGAAAAGTGTGCACCTCTCTTGGGCGCTAGTCTTCTAGGGTTTGTGAGCACCCTTTTGTGTGCTAGGTTTTCTTGGTGGTGAAGGTATTTCTCTTGAAGAATATAGCAAAGGATTGGCTATGGTTTATTCCCTTGTTAAGAAGGGTTTCCCATGATACTTCTTGTGTATTTGTGCATGGTGTTTCTTCTTGTGATCTTGGTTGCTGCAACATTATTAGTTATGGTTAAGTCAAATGATCAAATGGAATGAACTTCATGCTTAACCTTGTCTATTGAAAAATCAATGACAATGAGAACTTCAAATGACGAGCTCCTTCATAAGCAGTTAGATTTACCTTCCAGCCCAGAGAAACGTAACATGTGTAAGACATCTCTAGAGAAGGATGTGCACTCTAAAGAAAGAATGGAGACGTTTCCCATTGGTAAATGGTCTATGTATCCATGTTCTTCCTATGGAACTAGTAACCATGATATGTGAAAGTGTCGAAGTAGACAGTCCATGGAATAAAATCCATCTAGGAGGAAGGCTAAAGGTAAAGATAATTTCTCAAATCAAATAAAAAGGGGGAATGAAAGAAAGGGATCGTGGTTCCAAGATGGGAACAAGACACTATGCTCTTATTTTGGTAAGAGTGGACATCAGATTGAGAAGTGATGGAAATTTTACCCACACTTATGCCTAAAGTCGAACCAAAAAGATGTAAAGGCACTTGCAAGAAGACAAGAAAGAATCCTAGATAAAGTTAATAATATTACTGAAAGATTTGAGAAAGAATACTTCCTAATGGTTGGTCTTAATAAAGTGATATATGAAGACATCGAGGAATGGTTCATGGACAATGGCTCATCTCACCGCATGACCATGATGATATCAATATTTACGACTTTCTCAGAGTCCAACATAGATTGCTATGTAGGATATGGAACTAACACGAGACAAGAAATAAGTGGGCATGGATATGTAAGATTCCAACTCGAGTTGGGAGGATTTCTGGGAATAAAGAATATGTTATATGTTCGAGATATGAAATTAAACCTACTCTCAGTTGCATCTTTTGAAGATGAAGGCTATGCAGTCACATTCCATAATGGATAGGTACTTGTGTATTCAATGGAAGATGCTCAAGACACAACAATAGTGCTTGGTGTTCGTAAGGAGAGATTATATAGTTTACTGGGAAGACCTATAATCTGATCTAATGGTTTCTTGGATTCAACACTAGATTCTGCATCATATTCAACATCAACGTCAGGGCAATTGTTAGAGATAGGAAGCTATGAAACTCCTTCCAGTACTAAGGGGAGGATGAGTCCATGAATAAACCATCCATCAGAAAATATTACATTTTAAATATGTATATTTGTAAATGTAAGATAATATGCAAATGTATATATCTCCTAAAGTCTATTTAGACGGATTGTAAACCACTCATTGTAGATTATAAGAGTGAGATAAATTCTGTAAAATTTCTATATTGCCACCTTATATGTTGATAAGAGTGAGAGGAATTTTGTAAGAGAATTTCTATACTTCCACCTTATATGTTGTTAAGAGTGAGAGGAATCTTGTAAAATGATTTCTCTATAACCACCTTACATATTGTTTGAAGTGAGAGAAATCTTGTAAAAGTGTTTCTATATAAAGATTTGGAAGCCTTTTGATGACATGATAGGCAATTGTATTGTCTTGTTATCAGCTAAAGGACTACATATGGATTGAATTTTTTAAGTTAACATTCTTATTATGAAGTACCAAAGGCGAAGGAACATAAGGATGTATGCAGTTGGAGCATGTAGATCAGAAGCAGAAGAAAGTCAAGTACAAATCGTTATAGTATAGATCAAGATGTTTTCAAGGCAGGATATTAATGGATAGGGAATTCATTCAAAGACTCATACAGATACATCAACAATACATGAACAATGATTCCAAAAGGAAAAGGCATATATCAACATTGAACTTGGTTTCATAATGGTCGAGAAAGACTATCTTCAACATAAGGAGATGGGAATGGATGTTGAATACATGATCCAGGTATTGCAGAGATTCAATGAACAAGACTTTTGTTATGAAGGAATCTATGAGACATAACCAAAAAAAATAATATATATATATATATATATATATATATTAGTGACAGTGCCAGAAACCAGAGTCAGAGACATATTTTAGAAGCAAACATAAGTACACTGATCTAATATCTTAGATATAAGATCCAAGATGAAGACCAAGTTCCAAAATATTCATCAAGATAGAAGAGTGAAGAAGCTTCATCACTAAGTTACTGGATAAGAGTATTTAAGTAAGATGGAAGAGTGAGTTAGAGTTATCATCACTAATTTGTTGAATATCTATACTTTTGGAGGTCCAAAATTTATTCAGTGGGAAGGTGTGGTCTAGGAGGATCTAGGGAACGCTCACAAAGGTCCATGAGGATCCAAAATGTTCACAGAGGTCCCAGGGGATCCATAAAAGCTCAAAATTTGAGTGGCTCAAATGACTGTAAAAAGGACATCATTGCGTAGAGCTCGACAATAGATTTCCAACAACGTAAAAATATCCTCAAATGAAGCTAGAACGTAAAAGTTATGGCCGATCAAAGTTCGAGTCAAACAAGGGAAAAAAGACAAAAGTCAAAGGGGTCAAGGTCACATGTGGCACCATTGCAAGGGTAACACGTGGAAAAACCATATAACTGTACGAAAATGACATGGCTACACCCCTGCAAGGTTCCACGTGGCATGACCATATGCTGACTGGGCAAGTGTTTTGGCATACCATACATATAGGTGGACCGATCATTTTTAGACACGTGGTAAAGATCGACCAATGAGAGGATGCCATGTGGAATCCTCCCATTGGCCATTAATGGTTAATGTTTATCAAAATTTTGGAGTAGACGATGATCAAACCTGCGACCTCCCATAACCTTACCAAAGCTCCATTACCATAGCGCCACACTTATGTTTCTTAACCATATGTGTTGGGGAAAGTATTTAACCTTGGTTTAGAGGTTTGTCGACGACAAAAAAGGGCTGAGCGACTAATCCCTCAACCCATAGTATTTCAATCATATCATATGTAATACCATGTAACCATTTTCCATTTCGCAGGGGCTAATAAACTATATGCCACCGTAAATATAATTTAAATCATATGCCATTAATATAACAAAACAACACACAACAACCGACGGTTGGTGGGGTTTGATCCCTGACTTGCCGAGTAATGTGCCAAAGTTTTAACCACTGTGCCCAAGGCGCCTCATACTACGAGACTCCACCAAAAGTAAAATTAAGTTGCCATAAGTTGCGGATGAAGGTTTGGGGGTCTCGACCTATTTAATGGCGTAGATCCCAATGTACACACATTCCAATGTGCACACATTCCAATGTGGGAATAGATCTAGAGGAGGTGGTACGGATCCAAAGGTTCGAATGTCTCGAAGTGCATGCAAGAATTTGCCTAAGTTTGGTGTTGTCTCGATATGCATGCCACAATGTATAATGACTGCACCAGGAAACTTTATACTCATTTTTATCGTTTTCTCACAAGGAGTATGATTTTGAGGTCTGTTTTATGATCATAGTTCATTTGTAAAAGTCTTAGTCCAGTTCCATTAATGAGTGCCGTAGTGCATCGTTTGGCATGTAAAGAGGGTGAAATTGAGCTAGTTCAGAATATGGTCGACTTTATACTTGAATTTCTCATAATTTCGCAAGGAATTCAATGGCAAACTTCTTTTCTGCGTTTGAGAAGCAGAATTAAAGAGAGTCTATTAAATTGGCTTTTGTAAGTCCATGTTGTAATGTAATTCGACATTTTGAGATGATGAATAACAATCTTATTGTCTAAAGAGGATTTGAAGATGAAGTGAATTATGTCATCAATATATGTAATTTGAGTTATTTTATTTTCTATTGTGTCATCTCATAAATCTGCAAATCAATCATCAATTTATGAGTTTTTGGATAAGAAGCACATCCTCATTTTTCTGCAAATAACGTGAATACGATTAAAAACTAATTATGAATAAAGTTAGATGCTATATGTATATTTTTAAAGAATAAGTGGTGTCTAAGGATTTTTGTATCATTACATAACATATTCAACCAATAGAAGGATAAGAGCGACAACACTCAAGATTATCTTGAAATCCGACCTGCCGTATTTGTCCTTCGAAGGGAAAAATGTGTTTCCCATCATGGTCTACCTATTAAGAATAAGAGATATCCTTGATAAACAACTCTTGACCTTCATAAATAACTTGCATGAATTCCATGTATAGAGAATAGGGCATCCTTAACCCGATTGTAGGTTCGATTTATTAGAGGACCCAACAACAAAGTCAACCATAATCTACTATTTGATATTAATTTGCAAATTCACAGACACCAATAATGACAATCGTAGTAGATTGATTGTAGAAACAAAGTTTCCTATAGGATCGATCATAACATAATCTTCCCGAGTTGCTTGCTATTCAATTACCCACAACAACCATTTTGTTCTTTCTCTTTCTGCACAATAGATAAACACCAAGCTTGTTGTTCAAGGACATCTCAAGATCCAATAGATGATGATTGAATTCAAACAACACATGACAATTTTCAGAGCAAAAACATGCAACAACACCCACACATCTCACATAATTGGCATGCATAATGACTATGGAATCACCATGCTATCACCACTGGGTGTCTTTGCAATCTTAAACAAACTTATCTTGGTAGAATCATTCCTTACTCAATCCCTACAACAACCCTATAGAAATACAACAACCCTATAGAAAAGAAAGAGCTAGAGGTTTAACGATCAATCTATTAGAAACGATCCAACCATGAATTCAATCTTCATGACCACACTAATGCACTTTGTGAATCTTTCATTTCGACTTTCAAAAATCATCAATTTTTACTTTTTTTTTTTTTCTTGATTTCAATGGATCGAAACATAACTTCTTTTTCAAATTCCACTTTACTTTGATTAATTCTTTTTTATGAATTTTCCTTATTTTATAAAATATATATTTCACATAAAAAAAATGTTTAACTAAAACATTGTTTTATATAAAATTATTTGCAAGCCCATCAAAATAAAAAGTAATGGGCAACATGGATGCTATGGCTTTCATATCAAATTATTTTCTAAACAATACAATATGTCAAAATATCTCCCTTGACATAGGTTTTTAAATGTACAATAAATCTCTTGCTTTGTATATAATTAAGTTGTTATATGTAAGTGTGTCTTTAAACTACCTTAGTATTCGTAACAAATTTGTCATGGTGTCTTTTCAAATATACAAATAGTTCTAGAATGAAATGACTATAAGAAATATGTCAAGCCTAAAATTACAATACGTCCTTTTATATTAGAGTCAAATGTATAATACGTTATTTTATTTTATACAGAATTAGTGACTATAACAAATATGTATATATGTAAGTGTGTCTCTAAACTACCTTAGTATTCGTAACAAATTTGTCATGGTGTCTTTTCAAATATACAAATAAATCTAGAATGAAATGACTATAAGAAATATGACTAAAATTACAATACATCCTTTTATATTTGAGTCAAATATATAAAACGTTATTTTATACAGAGTGAGTGACTATAACAGATACGTCAAGTATATATACAATAAATCTAGACTACAATGAGTATATCAAATGTTATGATTAAAAATACAATATTTCTCTTTATATTAAAGTCAAATGTATAATAAGGTTCTTTGTATAGAATTAATAACTATAACATATATATCATAGTGTGTATTTTTAACATTATGTGTGCCTTCAAAACCTAAACCTATAATAGGTTTATGGGGCGACAAGTGTGGGTGGGGTAATCATTAACCCATGAGGAAATATCAGGGTTTATATTCATGGAACATTGGACATGCCACCAATAACCAAGTCGAGGAGTATACACTCCTCTAGGGTTTGCAGTTGGTCAGATAACAAGGCATAGACTTTATTACCCTTATGGGAGATTCAAAAGTTGTCATCAATCATGTGAGGTTGAAGTCTTTGCCCTCTGATATTCATCTAAGTTTAATATTTCAAAGAATCCAACAAGAGATAGAAACCTTCCAAATTCTAGTTCCTTTCCACATTCTCCGGTATAATAATTCAATCGTAGATCACCAAGCCAATTTGGCTATTAGAGACACGTTAGGGACATTGAGGGTAAATGGGCCCTCCCTCATTCATATCCCATGGGAAAATACAATGGCATCAACCATGACATACGCATGGTGCAGTTCACTAAGGAATTCAAGCCATGTCAATAGCTTAAGGAAGGGACACATGGAAATTTTTTTTGGACATGTTCAGGGCTTCACCACTCACACGATGAATGTTCTGGACCTGCAGCCTCCTCCCCCCATCCTGGTATTAATCAGTTGTACCTCCTCCTCAAGCACGCACATGTTGATCTCCCCACAACAAAGATGTAGTCACTTCGCCTGACTTGCAATTGCATTGGCATAATGGTTAAGGTACTACGGCTTTAGTGGTTGGCATCACTCTTGCCCCCATTGACATCATCCATGCAAGATTCAAAGCTTAATCCTACTCAACGAGGGTCGATTTCTCAGTGTGAGCATATCTCCCACCTCCTGGATATTACGAGAGACTCAATTCATCCTCCCTAGACATGGTTTATCATTTGTTCAGAATGTATTGTAACTTGGTTGAAACTGGGATCAACTCAGAAGAATTTGGAGCAATTTGTGGATATTCCCTTGGACCTGCACTCGCCTGCTGAGACACTTAAGCTTATCCATTCTCCAGTCTTTGAAGAACTTAGAATTATGGCTAAGGGTGGCGCTGACAGTTCACAAAGGAAAAGGGGACCACCGAAAGAGGACCAATCAGACATACTCAACTCAGTTCAAGCACTCTAGATCCAAGTAAGTTGTATTTCAGCCCAAGTTCTCACAAATTTAGAGATATTGGTGGAGCACATGCAAGGACAACAAAAATTGCAGGACAAGTGCGTTTCTTTAAGGTCTCAGTTGGAGGATATTTGTTTCCAACCCAACTCCACTATGTATGCTTGAACAATGACAACTAATTCAGAGGGTGCCTATTCTCCTGTTCCTCATCAACATATTCTAGACCTGAATTCATCCATTGATCTTGAAGATGCTTCTTTGGGAAGCAAAGATCCACCTGCCCAATAATATCTAGATGAAGTGCTTTTGTATTTTGATTCTAGGTAAAATATTCCAGATATAAAAATTATGCAGAACATAAATAAAATGCTAGAAATGGCAGATGAATAACAATATAACCAGAACAACACCACAATAATACCAAAATGATACCAGAATAACACCAGAAATAACACTTTGATTACTAAGAGCAATATTCACTTGCCTCTTCGAGGGCGAAACCTCCAGCAGAGCACAACTCTATTACAATAATATCCAAGACAATAGTTCTCATACCCTTGACTCCTATTTATGCTAAATATGTCTATCAAAAGAACCATCTAGAGGAAGATCCTTCTAGAAGCATAAGCTTCTATTATGTCTTCTTACATTCGACTTATTCTTTCTTATTTCTAGGCCTTATTAATATTGACCTTTATTACATCGAAATATATTATTCTACCTACGTGAGGGGTTAGGTCCCTAACATGTCCTCCCCCTTAAAACAACCTTTTCCTCAAGGCTTGAGATGTGGAAATTGTTGCAGAATGGTCGCTGGTTCCCAAGTGGCATCTGTTGGGGTTGTATCTTTCCACTGGACTAACACTTCCTTGATGGTTCGCTAACATAGATGATGCTCACGCTGGTACAAAACGACTTGTGGATGTAGCCAAATGGAGCCTTCTCCGTCCAACTCGGGAAGGTTGTTTTGAGTTTGGCACTTAGTTCCAATCACCTTCTTTAAGCAGGAAACATGAAAAACATGATGGAGCTTAGAATAAATGGGAAAAGATAACAGATAGGCCACCTGTCCCACACACTTGAGAACGGTATAAGGACCATAAAATTTGGGCTCTAGTTTCTGACAATGGTCATCCTTGAAGGAATTTTTCTTGTAAGGTTACAGTCGAAGAAACACCTGATCCCCTTCTGCAAATTGACGTTCAGAGCGATATTGATCTTCTTGTTGCTTCATGAGATTCTGGGCCATGACCAAATTCTCTTTGAGGGTACGAAGAATAGCCTCTCAACCTGTAAGTGTTTGGTCAACCACCTGGTCCTTCGAGACACTTGGAAAATATGAGAGAAATGAAGGTGGCTTTTGTCCATATACCACTTCAAAAGGAGTCATGTGGGTAGCTGTATGGTATGAAGTGTTGTACCACCATTCAACTAGTGTTAACCATTGAGCCCATTGATTTTTCTTTTTCGAGGAAAAACACCTCAAATATGTTTCCAAACACTTGTTGACAACTTCAGTTTGACCATCAGTCTGGGGATGATAAGCTATGCTGAGATACAATTGGGTGCCTTGTAGCTTGAACAGTTTTTGCCAAAAATTGCTGGTGAAAGTTGGTTCGTGATAAAAAAAAATAGAATGCGGCATACCTCGAAGCTTGGAGACCTGATCCATGAAAAGTTGAGCCACAATGGATGTTGTAAATGGGTGTTGAAGAGCACAAAAACAAGCATACTTGGAAAGACGATCAACTACCACCATGATGAATGATTTATTGCCCAATTTAGGTAAGCCTACAATAAAATCCATAGAGATATCCCGCCAAATAGCAGGTGGAATTGGAAGAAGTTGTAGTGTGCTTGTAGATTTGACTGTTTCTCCCTTGTTGTGTTGACACACATCACATTCAACCACAAAATTACGAACATCATGTTTCATACCATCCCAGAAAAAATAACATTTGACCTTGTCATAGGTTTTGGTAAACTCGGAGTGCCCAGCTGTGGGTGTAGCATGAAGCTCAGAAAGTACTGTGGATTTAAGTTTTGATTATTTACTTAAATACAAACGACCTTTGTATCGAAGCTCATCATGGAGCCAAGAGTACCCCGGGGAAACTAGAGAATTGGATTGCAATTGTTGTATCGGATGCAAACTTTTGGGGTCGTGTAGCCATTCCTGGCGAACAACTTGGAGCCAATCTGGTACAATAAAGGAGAGAGAAAAAAGGGACCCTTCATCTTCATATTTTCGGTAAAGTGCATCCGCAACCACATTGTCTTTGCCTTTCTTGTAAATGATCTCATAATCATATCCAAAGAGCTTAGACACCCATTTTTGTTTCTCCGAGGAGGAAATGAGTTGTTCCAGAAAATACTTGAGGCTTTGATGATCTGTCTTAATTTGGAAGCGTTGCCCCAATAAATAAGGGTGCCAAAGATCAAGGACATGCATAATAGCCAACATTTCCTTTTCATAGATTGATTTTCCCAAATTAAGTTAAGAAAGTTGTTTTTTGGTAAAGGCCAAAGGCCGACTCTCTTGCATAAGGACAACGCAACTTCCTTTCCCTGAAACATCACATTCCAGGACAAAGGTCTTTGTGAAATTAGGAAGGGTCAGGACTGGAGTGGTGCACATGGCCATCTTCAAGGTTTGAAAATCCCGAGAAACTGCTGGAGTCCAAGTGAAATAATTCTTTTTAAGGAAAGCAGTGAGAGGTGCCACAATCTTTCCATAATTATTAACAAACTTGCGATAATAACCTGTTAAGACCAGAAATCCACGCAAGATTTTGAGAGTCTTTGGGTGAGGCCAGTCTTGCATAGCTTCAATATTTTTAGGATCCACCCTAATGTTGGCCTTGCCAACAATATGACCCAAGTACTCGACTTCCGAGGCACCAAAAGAACATTTATATTGTTTCAGGAAAAGTTAGTGTTGAGAGAGTAGATGGAGAACTCAATCCACATGAGAAAAATGGTCTGTCCAAGTTTTTCTATAGATGCGGATATCATCAAAGAAAACTAAGACAAAATGATGGAGAAAAGGACGGAAGACATGATTCATGAGGCTTTGCAAAGTGGAGGGAGCATTACACAAGCCAAAGGTCATGACCAAAAACTCATAGTGGCCCTCATGAGTTCTAAAGGTAGTCTTAGGAATGTCTACCTCTATCATACAGATCTGGTGGTAGCTAGAACGAAGATCAAGTTTAGTAAAGAACCGGGCACCACTCAATTCATCCAAGAGGTCATCAATGATAGGAATGAGAAATTTGTCTTTAATGGTAAGTTTGTTGAGGGCGCGGAAGTCAGTAAACATGCTCCAAGAACCTTCTTTCTTAAGGACCATGACCAGAGGAGAAGAGTAGGGGCTCGTACTAGGGCGGATAACACCTGTGTTAAGCAGTTCTTGAACCATTTTCGCAATTTCATTTTTTTGGGAAAAGGGGTGACGATAGGGACGGATATTGGGAGGAAGGCTTCCTGGGGCAAGGGGAATGGAATGATCATGAACACCATGGGAAGGAGGGAGTCCCTGGGGAGTGTAAAAAACCACTTGATGTTTAGAGAGGATGGATTGGAGCTCCTGCGACACATAGGGTGTCTCAGTTGCTTGTATGGCATGGAGTTGGGAAATAACACCATAATGACATTTTTTGAGAAGCTTTTCCATGCGATGGGAACTAATGATCTCAGGGGAACCAACAATGATGCCTTGGAACTTATATTGTTGGCTCTCCTGGTCGAATTGCATGGTTAATTCCTTAAAATCCATGAGAATGGGACCCAAAGTCCTTAGCCAGTCTGCACCCAACACAATGTCACAACCACCCATGTCAATAGAAAACATATGAGATTTCAGGTGGTAGTCACCGATTTGGAGACACACATTTTCACAATGCCCTCCACATTTCATGGACCCGCCATTGGCAATCATGATTTGGAAATTATTGACTACACGAATATAACAATTAGTTTCTTGGGCAATGTGGCGATGAATAAAATTATGGGTGATTCCACTATCAACAAGAATGATGACCTTCCTATGCTTGATGTAACTAATTAGCTTGAGGGTTTGGGGAGCAGAGAAGCCATTGAGAGAATTTAGGGAAATGACCGGTTCTACTTCGGGAGGGTCTGAGGGAGGGGTTATGTCAGTGGGTTCATGTGACATAGACACAAGGGGAGCTTCAACATCCTATTCCGAAACATCCTCCGAGATGGCCATAAAAATATTTTGTTCCTTACAATTGTGTCCTGGGAAATATTTGTCATCACAATTATAACAAAGGCCTTTGAGTTGGCATTCAAACATTTCAAACTTGGTCAATTTTTGGATATTTAGTGGAGTAGAAGGAGGAGTGGGATTTACTGGTTTAGTGTGAGGAATAAAGGAGGGTTTCTAGTTTTGAGAAGAGACAACTTGTTGTGATTCCTTAGCTCTTTTAGTATCCTCCACCCAAATCTGAGGCCGAGCCATGAAGACATGGGCACAAATCTCATCCTTGAGGCCACTGATAAAACATTATCAGAAAAAAGCATCAGACATGCCCTCTGTACAAAAATCCAGTCGCTTAAAAGCAGCTATAAAGTTTTCCACTGTGCCAGATTGTTTCAACTTTGTTAAATGACCTAAATGGTTGGTGTTAGTGTCAAAGCATTCAAAAATCTCTTCCACAATGTGTGTCCAAGCAACATACCCTTGACGATAAGTTTTTCTCCATTGCCACCATTGCCAACGTTCTTGATCTATATGGAGAACACCATACCAGAGTTTGGCCAACTCATCTGTAATGCCGTACAAGGAGAAATAATGTTCCATTTGATTTACCTAGCCAGTGGGATATGAGCCATGAAATTTGGTCACATCCACACGTGGAAGGCGTAGGTCACGCTGAAAGTGACGGGGCTGAAAATTATGGGAATGAGAGGAGGTTTCAATTTTGGTATGCAAAGGTGGTTCAGATAAAGGGGGATTTGCATGGATATGCAGATTGGTGCAGATCATCGTAGTGACAGATTCAAGATGGGTAGTAATGTATTGTTTGAGGTCTTGTTTGAGTTCCTCGATTGAGGCGATGATGGAGGAATGCATGTTTTTATTGATGGTGGCAATATTGGCACTGAGCTGTCTCACTTCTTGTTGGGTCTCTGTGACATTAGATTGCAAGGTATTGAAGCGAGCTTCCAAGTATTGGCTATGGGTATGGACCATGATGACAAGGGAACCGAAAAGGGGCAGGTGGGGTCAAAACATTTTTCTGAAAAATGATCATAGGTATGAATGTGATAAGTGCGAAGAGAGAAATCCAATGGAATAGGTCTCAAATAATGGTGCAACGGGATCCAATTTTTTTTTACACCCGTGGAATTATACTCTGGTTTAAAGAATACTGCAGTGATGAAATGCTCAAATGCTTAATCAGGAAGAAATGTGTAGTGATTTGGCAACTCGAATGCAGGAGACATAGTTGTGTGGCAATAGATCTTTCCTGTTTTGTTCTTTTGTTTCCGTCCCCAAAGGTTAGGTATTCAAGGGTTTTACAAACAAGGGTTTGCCCTGTGTTATAGCTCTCTAATATACGTGTAGGGTCCAACAGTAGTACTCAACCCAATATCTCAGGGCACCAACTAAGGAGGCTAGACCGTGCCCTTAGCTGTACTACCGGACTACCCAACTACTAGAGAGTATCTTCTCGAGTGTTGTTCTCGATGACACTATAGCAATCAGGTGGTCGATCAGTTTATCTAAAGAGGGCTTCAAGAAATCTAGGTCGATCCGTATACAGGTGGTGTCTGATGCACTACCACTCGAAGGGGTACCAAGAAGGGTTACAAGGGTGGCCAACAGATGTGCGCTTAAGTACCACTTGTATTTCCTGCATGTATGAATCCCCGACCGCGGGTTTATGTGCGTAATGACATATCTCTGTAGCTTAAAGACGTTGGAATATGTCTCTACCCTGAAAAAAAATTAACCCACAATTTTCTACCGAGGAAAGTTCTCTGATACCACTTGTAATATTCTAGATATAAAAAGTATGCATAATAGAAATAAAATGCTAGAAATGGCAGATGAACAATAATGTAACCAGAAAAACACCACAATAATACTAAAATGATACCAGAATAACACCAGAAAAAACACTTTCATTACTGAGAGCAATGTTCACTTGCCTCTTCGAGGGGGCAACCTCCAACAAAGCAGAGCTCTATTACAATAATATCCAAGACAACAGTTCTCATACCCTCGACTCCTATTTATACTAAATATGTCTATCAAAAGAACCATCTAGAGGAATATCCTTCTAGAAGCCGAAGCTTCTATTAGGTCTTCTTGCATTCAACTTATTCTTCCTTATTGCTAGGCCTTATTAATAATGACCTTTATTACATCGAAATATATTATTCTACATATGTGAGGGGTTAGGTCCCTAACACTAGGAGTGTTTTATAGGCGATACTATGGGAACTCCTTTGTATTACAATGCCTGCCTAAGTTAGTAGTTAATCTTCACTAAATCATAGTTAGTTATCAGCTTTTTTTTATCCAGTTTTGGAATGGCTGAATTTTTTATATGTATGCACTCTATCCGCGAGTTCTCTTGCAGGTTTTATAAATAAAATTTCCCCATTTTTCGTTAAAAAACAAACAAACAAATTTGTCATAGAGTGTGCCTTCAAATGTATAGTAAATCTAATATGACACATTATACTTTATTTGACAATGTGTGTTTTCAAATGTACAATAGGTCTAGAATTAGGTGACTAAACAAATATGTCATAATATGAGTTATTTGCTTCACATTAAAAAAATAAAATAGAGATTTACATTTTATAAATAAATCTGTATGGAGATTTAAATGTCAATGCAAAGAAAGATAAAGTAGGAAGCTAAGATAGTTACCTTAAATAAGGGATTTCATCAAAATATGTACAAAATTGTATTGAGACTGTGAATTCTTTTACGTGACTATGATATTGCTTGTGACTGTGAAATTGCATGTAGTTTCTTGTGCATTTCATGTTATATTATTGGGATCTTCAAAAGTTAGTCTTATCTCAAAGGGAGGGATTTGATTAAAATATGTACAAAATTGTCACGAGTTGATATTAAGAATAGGATTTCATGTCATATTCTTGGGATTAGTATTCATGAAAGCTGATTAGTGTCTTATCACTTGATTGGTCATTTCATGTCATATTTTTGGGATCTTCAAAAGTTGGTCTTGTTTGTAAATTATTCATGAAAGTTGATTAGTGTCTTATCACTTTATTGGGTCAGTTTCTTATGCATTTCATGTCATATTCTTGGGATCTTGAAAAGTTGGTCTTGTCTGAAAGGGATTCATGAAATTTGATTAGTGTCTTATCACTTGATTGGGTCACTTTCCCATCACAATAAAGGATAGAGTATTGTACTCAATGCAACCTTTATTTGTTGAGCAATGATACATGTTCATGTGTTCTCGTGGATGTTCCCCTTTTCGAGGGTTTTACCACATAGATCTTGTTGTCTCTATAAGTTTTAAACCTGCGAAGTAAAGCAATGCATATAGATTCTTAAGCAATACATAAATTAATCAATGGCTCATACACAGAGTACACAACGATTTTTACCGGAAACCCTCAACCGGGAAAACCTTTCTTATTTTCATTATATCGAATTTCACCATTCGCCATACAATATATACAATGTTTTAAGGTATTCCATAGATACCAAAACCCTAATCTCTTAATATGGGATTAATTTACAAATCAGCTAAAAATAGCAGTTGTCGTATCTGACGCACACACACACACACATATGCAAAGAATATAACACATCCCCAACATTCTCCCACTTGTTGTTTTCTTTGCATCTAGGGGTCCAGGGGATTATATAGTCAACAATGCCCATTGTTACTCTACACTAGGAAAACTTTTCTGTGCTCACAGACTTTGTCAATGAATCTGCAACATTCTTCAAAGTGTCAACCTTTTCCAGCAACACCTTCTTTTCCTCAACCATGTCTCTCACAAAGTGATACTGAA
>ML786627.1:472483-509338 GCA_009831015.1 Picea engelmannii
TTCTGCAATAAATTCAAACTATCATTTACATTCATTGACCTCTTCCTGCAGGTCCATTTACAACACATATTCATACTTATGAGTTTTGCCATAGTCCTTGGCCAGTTCAGTTATATTTACAATCTGGGGGAAACAGGGTGTTATAGTTTCTCAACCCAAAGGAAAATGTTATCCTCTTACTCATATACAATCATGAATTCCTAGTATACCACCTTTGTATATTTCACATTCTAGGATATAGTTGTTATCCTAAGTGTGTTTCTAGATTCCTAATTTTCCTCCTACCTTATCTCTCGACAAGGTGTTGATGTGAGAGAAATTGAGGTGGTTTCATTATTGTATTATATATTTGTATCATTACAATGAACACAATGTTGTGAAGATGAATTGATGCCTTTTCCACGACTTCTTCTGTGTCTTGTCTTGTGTGTTCTTGTCCCGATATTGTGTGCTTAATTTCTTCGATTGATTTCAAAGATCCTTTAGTCTTAAGGACGTGATGATTCCATGGTAGTGCTCCATGGAAGGTTTGATAATTTCATGAAGGATTGGATGGTGAAAAATTCAATCTTGAATTGATCAAAAAAGACGAGCGATCTTCCATATCTATGACCTCAAGCGCTCCCTCAAGTAATCAAGCACCCAACGATCTACGTTATTAATCACGCTTCATTTGTTGTGTTTCATGAGGTCTGTAACACTTCCAAGCTTCTTTTGTGGCATGTTGTCTCGATATTGTTCACCCATGCGTTGATTTTCCCAACATTCTACACCAACAATTCATCAATGATTTTCCCCTTCGACTTACATTACGACCTGCATACACAACGACCCAGATCTGGAAATAGGGAGAGAGATCGAAAAAAGAGATGAATGATAATATTGGTCTTCTCCACAAACTGATCTTCCCACTACCATGGCTTGTGGGCCTCAAAGTTGATCAAAATCCAAGACAAAAACAAAATTTTTTTATGAGGAGAAGCCCACGTTGTTGCTTTGCAGAACCAATGTCGCGATCCATAATTTCGAAATCCTAATGAAGTGGGATAGTGTAGTTGTATTATGTTATTTGGGACAAAATTATGTGAAGATCACATAATGTGTGCATGTTGACTTTGTGTAATTTGACAATTCTAATGTCTTCGTCATAAAAAGTCTCATTCAAAAGTATTTATTTCCTTATTCAAAGGGCAATATCATTGTAATCATGCATGCTTGAGGTAAGATAAGATAAGATGTTTGAAGTCTTGTTAGGGAGGTTTTTTTTGTTGTTGTTGAAAAGGGTTACGAGGAAAATATATTAAATAGAGCTAAGTTGTGAAGCTCATGAAGACCATTGAAGGATCTCTTATCGTATTCGGGAACACAATTGTGATCCTAACAAAGATACCATAATAAAATTTTTTTATTTGGCTCATGTCATAAACCAACCTAAAATTGAATAAGGGGGTTTAACGACATTGTTCCTATGGATGGTGGTTATTGTTTTGGATGATTATTTTGTGTCTAGTTTTGACACACTCACAATTTTTCATTTAAAACACTACACACATTTAGTACAAGGAAATCAAATTCAAGCACACAAATTTATGCTAATCAAGCACAAGTGATCGACAAGGAACACATATATCAAATTCACAATCACTTCAACAATGGACACATCAAGATCATAATCAATGATTCAAAGCATCGACAACGAATTAAAATTTGAAGCTCAATTCAACTTTGGAATAAACAATAATTGTAACTTAAAAATAGTCTTTTTGTAAGCAGGTTGACTTTTTAATCCACCACCCTCTATTTTTTTGAGTTCAAATTCCAATTGTTGTGACTGTCAAACAATCATTGTAAAATCACAATTTTGGGTGCATTTTGACTAGTAATCGACACCTCTCACTTGTCGAAAACAAATTCAAGCGAGTGTGAAGTTCAAGGAGGCATATTTTAGTTCTTCAAATGGAGTGAAATCTAGAATTATTAGAGTTGTTGAACACTCTATTAAACGTTGTTGAAGATAATACAATCATACTTCACAAATATACTCTTCAATAAATGCTAAATTGTTTGCAAGTGATGCAAGCTAAAGTTAGAATCCTTCAAGCAATATCCCAACTACTGAATGATAAGTTGATAGATCTAAAAAATCAATAGCCATTGAAGTGTTATGAAGTAGTTTTTTTTTATAACAATCCTCTCTACGATGATGATGATAATGATGATGATGATAATGGTCATACAAATCAATGGTGCACTCTAGAGAAACTCTGCAAGACAACTCCAGATGCAAATGAAAATGAAGTTGTTCAAGCTCAACATGATCAATTTCATAATACTCTTTCCAAGCCCATCATCGGACCTTGGGAAGAAATCAACAACAACAAGAACAAAACAAGACTTGGATATGACAAAAAGTTACCTTTCATATTCCTGATTATTCCAGACCAATCTAGATCCAAAGTATTGGATTCCTTCAAGAAGATTTGACTTCACCTGTTACAGTTCAACATCCTAATGTTAAATGTCAACATTGCAATCAAGTTGGTCACATGGAGAATCGATGTTTTGGTCTCCATCCTTGCCAGCATTGTGGCAAGCATAACCATTATTCATAAATATGTTCAACACTGAATAAACCTGGAAGATTGAAGATTCACTATGAGTGGATCAATCCTTGGTAGTGGTAATCAATATCCAAGTGATTATATATGTCTTACCATAGAATTCAATCTTGAGTAAAGACCAATATTACAACACATAACCTTTTTTGTACTTGACATAAGGGTATATAAGTCCAAATTGGTCCCCTTATGGTGTAACTTTTAAGCATGGCCTTCATAGGATGAGATAACATGTGGTTGTTTCCACATGCCCACTTTGTGTTGTACAAAAATGAAATAAGTAAGGTACTCTCTTGAGCCTAGAGGGGGGAGTACAATAATGTAACTCTTATGCACCTTAAGGGGGGAGAGTTCAAAAATCCAGTGAAGATGATTCTTGAAACCACTTTTGGTCTCTCCTTTCAGCTGACAAAGGGGGGAATTAATGATGGAATTGAATATGGTTTTCAGACTAAAATTTTCGACAAAAAATATGCCAGACAAGCATCTAATTTTCTAGATGGGAAAATGTAGTTTGTAGATGGAAGACTTTGGCAGAATTATGGTTCAATGACTTGAAATTGAATGTTGATTTTGAGAGCAATGATGTGGAAATTTGGTTCACTTAGATGGTCATTCGACCTAACATAGGACATCGAGATCCTTCTGCATTGCAACTTGGCATTGATTGAGTTGTCATGCATTTTCAGGGATGTGTCAAACATGCAACTGATTCACTTCTCTTGGTTCACTCTCATAATATTGGGGTTCATATTAGTGAACAAATGGCAGAAATTATGGCTCACATGATTACACAGGGAGATTTTCCAGAGTTTTTAGCATTCGTGTTTGGCAGTTTTTCAAGCAGTTCTTCATCGAGGCTTAACTTGATATTTTGAGCATGAAGATTTGGAGATGATACTAGTGCTTAATACTATAATGGTATATTTTTCAAACATAAGATTGAGGGGGGAATGTTATCCTCTTACTCATATATAATCATGAAGTCCTAGTATACCAGCTTTGTATATTTCACATTCTAGGATATAAGTGTTATCTTAAGTGTGTTTCTAGATTCCTATTTTGCCTCCTACCTTATCTCCCAATGAGGTGTCAATGTGAGATAAATTGAGATGGTTACATTATTGTATTATATATTTGTATCATTACAATGAATACAATGTTGTGAATATGTTTTGAGGCATTTTCCACCACTTCTTGTGTCTCTTGTCTTGTGTGTCCTTGTCCTAATATTGCATGTTCAATTTCTTCAGACAGTTTGTATAAATTCTGTGACATGATTTGAACTGAATTTGAACTCACTACGCTTGTGTTCACATCGATGAACAAAGTCAAACTTGGCATGAACAAATCGAATATTTAAATTTTCAAAGTATGCAGTCGATGACAACTCAGAATATGGTTGTTGTTTTACCTAAAGTTTTTCCCCCTTATGGATTATGTAAAAGATGTGTGATTGGAAAGCATCACCAGACACCTTTTGACTTGGAAAAGCATGGTGAACACATACCCTCCTGGATATGGTTCACAGTGATATATGCTACATCAATCTGCCTTCCGTAGTAGGTGAAAAGTATATCTTGAATTTCATGGATGATCTCTCTCGTTTCTATTACGAGGAAAATCTCTCTATGGCTAAGGGAAAACCACAACAGATGGAAAAACACCCATAAATCAACTCTAATCTAAATTATTCTATATAAATGAAAATTCTAACAAGAGAAGGCTAGAATCTTACCTCATTCGGATGTTCAAAGAAGACCACTGTTGAGCACGTGATCCAAAGCTTTATACCTGCAACTTGTCCTCAACAACCAAGATACACAAGCATGTGGAAATTATATAGAATGTTAGCATATAACTTAGCATAATACATGATCAAGGTGGATATCAGTGGCCACCCACATTTTCCAACTGGCTTAAAATAGTTTTCTGGCAATTTTGGTAATTTACTATTTTTAGTAGTTTTTAACTTCCGGGGCCATTTTGAGGGCCTAAATGAAGGTTTTTTGGGATTGATATTCTCAATAATAGCTAAAGGCTCTAATTGATCCCCCAAAATTAATATCCTTGATGATACCTTTCCAATGAGCTATCGTGCACCCCAAACGAAGATCGTATGAAAAAGTTACGACCCCGGGAAGTTGATGTACTAACTTACCTGAACGGGGCCCACATGAATTTTGGCACTTCATCTCCTAGGGTTAGGTTTTTGGATGTCTAGGGTTTTTGACATTCCTATTTATTGTAAAAATTCCTTCAGAGTCTCATTGTAATATTCTTCTTGCGAAGGAGCACAGTCGTCACATCTCTTCTTAGAGATAAGCCGCCACCATTCCAACAAGCTTGTTTTCCGCTGCATTTTACAGTTTCAACTTATTTCCTTATTGAATAGAAAACCAGTTTTACTGTATCTCTGTAATTTTGTGTTAAGCACCTGTTAGTAATCTGTACTCATTTCATTCAGCTTATAAAATCCGGATCAGTGGTATCAGAGCAGTCTGCTCCTTGTCGTCTTAATGCATGTCCCCAACGAGGTCAGAGTACAAAGAGTTGGGTCTCGAGCTTGTTTCTCTTGAGGAAAAAATCTCTCACATGCCTAAGCGACCTCTCATGGCAGGAGAAAAGAAAGATGACGGGATAAGAGATCCTTTCAAAATGTTTCTTGAGGAATCTCTCACGCAACAAAGGAACGAGATGATGGATAGTTTCACGCAAATCCTTTGATGACTACTAATAGACGACACATCTTCTTCGAGCAGAGGCGCTACCCCCTTCAAGGTACAAATAAACTTCAATATTCCTATATTTGAAGGTCAGTTAGATGTAGATGTTGTAGACAAGTGGTTGAATCTACTAGAAGGGTATTTTTCTGTCCATAACTTTTCGAATAGAGAAAATATTACTTATGCACTCCTCAAAGTCGTTCCCCATGTCAAAGATTGGTGGGAAAATTTCTGTGAGCAAAAGGAAATAGAGGAACTCTCATTATTTACAGTCACGACCACCTGGGAATCCTTTAGGGACGCTATTAAGGAACAATACTACTCTGTCAGAAGTTATGATGACTTGTATACCAAATGGACCACACTGCGACAAGAAAGAGACCAAGCAGTGTCAGATTTCACAAATATCTTCCATACCTTACGCACCAAGCTGGGTATCAAAGATTTTGAGCGATATATGGTGCTCAAGTATCGCGGTGCCTTGCATAGATACATCCAGTCTGAAATGGAATTTTTGGACATCTCATCCTTGGGCGCGGCCTACCGATATGTCGTCAAAATTGAGCAGAAGCTCAAACAAAATACACAACAATTTGGGCCTGGGAACCCCTCACAGCAAAATCCAGGAAAGGGCGGTCCCAACCCATAGAATAAAGGACATAGAAAAGATGGACATTATCAGGATAACCAGTACAATCCATAAGCAAATAAGGACACTGGAAAGATAAAGCAAGATACCGGGAAGTGGTGCGACTTCCATAAGATCCCTTGGCATAACACTGTCGACTGTTGCTCAAAGTTGTCACTGGTGGCCGAAGTGAAAGCCTCTGAATCAGATGCGAGTTCTGACTCTGAGTTAGAACTAGAAAGGGGAAGACAGATCATTGATGCAGAACCCAGTGCCACTGTTACTACCACCAAGCTCCAGCCTAGTGAACCAGACGAGCCATAAGAAGGAGAGTGCATCTTCCATTCAGAGATATGGGTAAAAGGCACCCCACTGCACTTCATCGTTGATAGTGATAGACATAAGAACCTCATATCAATAGAGGTCGTCAAGCGACTGGCCCTATCGAAAATGCCCCACCCACAACCCTACACCATTGGATGGCTTTGCCAAGGAAGCGATCTCCACGTCAACCGACAGTGTCAACTGTCATACAACATCAATCCCTTCAAAGACGAGGTATTGTGTGATGTTTCTCCTCTCGAAGTTTGTGATGTTCTTTTGGGCCAACCTTATTTATGGAAATTTCATGTTGTATATGAGTCTAGGCCTCGTAGTGTTATTATTACTTTGAACATGAAATTGTACAAGATACCAGAGGCAATCCCACCTAGTGCTATTTCCTTGATCTCTGCTAATAAATGAAGGAAGGTCATCTCTCAGACAGGGAAGTTTGTCTTCTTCGTGATTCTCTCTCAGAATGAGCGAAAGATCATAGCCACATCTAGGGTCTCTGTGACCAACCTCTCCACATAGCAGAAGTAAGTAGATAAGGTCGTGGAAGAATACTTAGATATCTTCTCCTCACCTACCGGGGTACCTCTACACTGCCAGTTCAAGCACCCCATTGATATGACCCCTGGCGCATTGTTGCCTAATGGGCCAGTCTATCACCGATCTATGTTAGAGAATGAGGAGATCAAGCAATAGATCCAAGAACTACTCCACAAGGGGCACATCTATCCCAGCTCATCACCTTGCGGGAGCCCAATCGTGCTGGTATAGAATAAATATGGAACCTGGCGACTCTGCATTGATTACTGAGATCTGAATAAAATCACAGTCAGAAACTGGTACCCAATTCCCCGAATCGACGACCTCCCTGATCAACTCACGGGGGCCAAATACTTCAGTAAGATTGATCTAAAGTCTGGCTACCACCAGGTCTTGATAGAACAAACATATATATGGAAGATCACCTTCAAGTCAAAGGAAGGCCTTTTTGAGTGGTTTCTCATACCCTTTGGTTTGAAAAATTCTCCAGCCACTTTCATGAGGATGATGGATGATATCCTGCGACCATTCACCGATAATTTTGTAGTGGTGTATCTGGATGGCATTCTCATTTACAACAAGACTTGGGTCGAACACTTGCAACATATTCAACAGGTTCTGCACACCCTGCGACAGCACAAGCTATACGCCAACTTGGAAAAATGCTCCTTCGGCATGGACATCGTCCATTACCTGGGCTACATCGTTGACCAACATGGTGTACATGTGGATCCAGCCAAGATCCAAGTCATCCGTGACTGGCCAACCCCAACCACACTCACTGAGCTTCACAGCTTCTTGGTCCTTGCCAATTTCTAACGTAGGTTCATGTTGGGATTCTCCCATATATCATGGGCCCTCAACCAAATAACCAGGGGTGGTGGTAAGGTGAAATTTGTGTGGGGCCGGTCCTAACAAGAAGCGTTTGAGGATTTGAAGCAACGCTTGTGCTCAGACCTAGTACTTTCACTACCAGACCTAAAAAATCCCTTTGAGATCAAGACAGATGCTTCAGACTATGCCATGCGCACCATTCTCACTCAGCACGACCACCCCGTGGCCTATCATAGTGAGACACTATCATATTTTGTCCGTAAGTACCCTACTTATGACAAATAAATGTAATCCATTGTGAAAGCCTATCGCTAGTGGAGACATTACATTATTGGGAAGGAGGCAGTCATCCACACTGATCATAAGCCACTGCAGTTCATGCAGACACAAGAAAAATTGCAGAATGACCACCATCAAAAGTGGTCCATGTACTTGAAATTTTTTTACCTCAACATAAAGTATAAAACAAGAAGCACCAACCGCATCGTTGATTGCCTCAGCAGACCGCCAGTCGCGACACTCACCACAGTGCTAGACTCTTGCGGCCATGAGACCTCTAAATGGCACCAACTCTATGAGACAGACCCAGACTTCACTACCACCTACCAAATGTTGGGGGCAAATGTAGTTGTCGATAATTTCCATCTTCAGGATGGGTTGTTGTGTCGTCTGGGCCATATCTGTGTTCCATCAAGCGAGTGAGCGAAGATGATCTGGGAATCCCACTACAGTCGGGTGGCAGGACAGTTCAGCATTGAAAAGACAACGACGATGCTACATAAACATTTCTATTGGCCGAAACTTCGACAGGAGGTCAACAAGTATATCACGTCCTGCACTGCCTACACTATTGCCAAACCGAACACTAAGAAACAGGAACTGTACACCCCTCTTCTTACTCCTGATAGGCCATGGGAATCCATCTCAATGGACTACATGTCGGGCCCCCTGTCCACCAAGCAGGGAAATGACTGTGTTTTTTTGGTTGTCGATCGCTTTTCTAAGATGACGATTCTAGTTCCCTGCAAGAAGAGAATCACAATAGAGGCCACTGCCAAGATCTTCTTTGAACGAGTCTGGGTACATTTTGGAATCCAAAAAACCATTGTCTCAGATTGGGATAGTTGATTTCTCATCACATTCTTGTTGATCCTCTGGTCATCGTTGGACACTGAGCTCACAAAATCTACAACCTTCCACCCCCAGACAGATGGCCAAATCGAGGTTGTAAATAGAATGATTGTGCATATCCTTCGCATGTATAATTCCAAGCACCCTTGCACATGGGATGAGAGCCTTCCCTATGTCCAACATAGCTACAACCGAGCCCTGCATAGCTCAACCGGCCACAACCCCTTTCAGGTGGGGTTGGGATTCCAACCATTGGGTCCCATAGATGTTGCACTCCCCCTTGCAGTCACCTCGACCGTCTCATCTCCTGCTCCAACTGAAGCTGACAAAGACACCCGGTTCATTAATCAGATCCATCACATCTTCCAACAGGTTCAAGATATCCTACAAAAGTCCAATGACAAGTACAAGTAGTGCCATGATCAACATCAAGTGCCACATAAGTTTCAGGTGGGCAAAAAAGTTTGGTTGCACTTGTAGAAAGAACGCCTTATAGGACCCCATCGGAAGCTTTTCCCACTCCATTATGGGTCGTACACCATCACCAATGCCACGGGGGATAATGATTTTGAGATCAACATTCCTCCTTTCCTTGGTCTGAACCCAATGTTCAATGTGGATCTCCTTCGCCCTTATTTCCCACCATTATTGGACACCTCAGAAGTAGCAGAACAACTGAAACCAACAAAGCTCAACCCCGAATTCATACAACAGACATCTAGTGATCATATTGTGGACACACAAATCAAGGGCACTTGACAATAAAGGATCCAAATTTATCGAGTCATCAAAGCAGGGAAACTCCTGCAACAAGGCAAGTGGTTCACTTGGGGCCAAATTCAGCAGAAATTTCCTCATCTGATGGGGGAACTCAACACAATGGATACCATTGCTTCCTAAGGAGGGAGGATTGATCCAGGTGGATATCGGTGGCCACCCACCTTTTCCAACTGGCTCAAAACAATTTTCTGGCAATTTTGGTAATTTACTATTTTTAGCAGTTTTAAACTTTCGGGGTCATTTGAGGGCCTAAATGAAGGTTTTTTGGGATCTAGCTTCTCAATGATAGCCAAAGGCTCTAATTGAGCCCCCAAAATGAATCTCCTCGACGATACCTGTCAGATAGTTGGCTTAGGTTGATGGATAGTTGGTATGGATTGTTGGTTGTCATTGATGTCAACTATTGGAGAATGATATTGTAGATTGATGTCAACCCTTAGTGATTGATGTCAACCCTTGGAGAAAGTCAGGTAGCACAAATATTTGGGTAATGTATCCAAGGTTGTTTCATGTATAATGGTATGAGTTTTAATATATTTGAAGGTAAGACTATTCTATATGGATAGTAAATGTCATGCCATTTCTGGCAGTATGTGGAACGCCACATAACTCCTCACGGTTTGAGATTTATGGCCTTACGAAGTTGAAGGACCCTCATATGTTGGCTTGAAGCCCCAAAAGTTCAAAGAAGTCAAAGAGCTTGCAAAGAAGAAATTATTATTTAAATGATAAAGTAAAGTGACAAATTCAAGAAGGATTATTTAAATAATAAAGTGAAGTGGAAAAATCAAAGAAGATTATTTAAATGATAAAGTGAGGTGACAAAGACAATGATGAATATTTAAATTATAAAGTAATGGAGAACTTTATAATTATGGAAAGTGGTTAACCCTAAAAATGAGGAAAATAGGTTAAGTGACCTAAAAATGGGTTAAGTGACCTAGAAGATGGAGAGTGTAAATAAGAGGCAAGGCTCTCTCATATAACATCACACTTGAGCATATTGAATATATATAGGTGACTGAGGTAACCAAAGGATATCTAAGTTGAATTTCAGGGGGAAGGTGAAGAAAAGAAGGTCGGAATTCAAGGGAGGATAAATTATTTTGATGATGCTTTCTAAGGTATGTTATTTACAGGTCATCTCACCATTTTCGCAATAATTTTTTTTCTAGAATGATTCAGACCGTGAAATTACTAGGCCATTGAGGAAACATATCCAATTATCCATGGTAAAAAATTCATCTTGTGGGTCATTGTATTTTTGGAGTTACACGCCGTGGAAAATAGGGTTTTGGGCCAGTCCTGAAACTAGTCTAAAACAAGTGTTTCGGGTAAAAACGTCATAACTTATTCATAACATATCCAAATTAAGTAAGAACAAATGTTTTGATTATAGTACAGTCTATAGTATGCTATGTAAATTTTTCATATCTATTCAACAAATATTCCGTGCGGGGAATGCTCTACAAGGTCGCTCTCTAGAATAAGTCAGAATTCAACAAGGTATGCCATTTTTTCTATAAATCCTTTTCTGAGAGTTTCCAAGTAGTGAAACCTAGAGGAATTGCATAAAACACACTGAAGAAAATTTTGTATAAGTTTCATATCTTTATTCATTATAGGTACATAGTTATGATTATTTGAAGTTAGGGTTGTTGACTAATCCAAAACTAGT
This sequence comes from Picea engelmannii, assembly GCA_009831015.1. Classification (NCBI taxonomy): domain Eukaryota; kingdom Viridiplantae; phylum Streptophyta; class Pinopsida; order Pinales; family Pinaceae; genus Picea; species Picea engelmannii. Next base: position 483,752 of record ML786627.1, read on the forward strand.
CACGTGAGACTAAAGAAAAGTTTGATGAAAATGCTAGTCTCTTGTTGTTAAAGTTAAGGAAGGTTTGCAGGTATGTGATAATATACAACAGGTCCATTACAGAGTTACAAATCATATTTGGATGATGAAATTGATGAGGGCTTTTGGTTAAGGTACATGTTGGGTACATAGTTGAGACAAGTAGTTAATGAGTTGGCACATACATGAGGTGTATATTTGATGATGTTGGTACATATTGATGAGTAGTTGATAGATGATTTGTACATACTTGGTACATGGTTGGAGATACTTGTTAGTAGTATTGTTGACACATGGTTTATGGATGGTGTAGCATATTTGTATTATTAGAAGCACATATTGATCTTGGTGATGGTTATGAGTTGTTGTGTTATGCTTGGTTGATGCACATCTTTGAGAGTTGTCTTGGTGATTGATCTTGGTGAGTATATATGATTTAGTTGATAAGATTGATGAGACAAGTTGTTGTGATAGGTTTTTTGGACAGGTTGTTGTGACAGGTTATTTGTACATGTTTGGTGCATGGTTGATGCACTTGTTCATGGTACAGGTTGAGGTATAGGTTGGTGCATGGTTGATGCACTTGTTTATGACACATGTTGATTACAGGTTGTTTGGTACAGGTTGGTGCATGGTTGATGCACTTGTTTATGGTACATGTTGATTACATGTTGAGGTACAGGTTGATGCGTGGTTGATGCATGGTTCAAGTTATTGGTACAAGTTATTTGGTGCAGGTTGATTGGTACAGGTTTAAAATAGTATATCTCAAAGTGATAGTGTGACAATAGTTCCATCATTCTACTTATATGTCAGGGAGGTTGGACAGGGCTAGGATAGGTGGTTGTATCCACCTTCCAATTGTAGCTGGAGAACATAGGGGTTTGTAGCCTCCTTCTGGTTGTAGCCAAAGAATTGGGGAGTTGGAACTTCCCTCAGGTTGTAGCATAAACTAGGGGGTTAGAGCCTCCTTCTAGTTGCAGCTGGAAAACAAAGGAAGTTGGTGCTTCCAATGAATGTAATTCTTCAAGACATATAAGAAAAATCATTCTGTGGTTTTATCTCGCTTTGGGTTTCCACGTAAAACACTGGTGTACTGTGTATGTGTATGATTGTTCATTTCTTATTTACTCTGCAATTATTGGATGATAATGATACATTGATATAACACTTGGATTATATGGTTAAAAAGGATTAAATTTCTCTATTACCGATTCACCCCCCCTCTCAGTAATCCAACAATTGATATCAGAGCTGGTTCCTTCAGGAAACAGTTTAACCATTGGAAGGAGATCATGGATTATTATGAGAATGGAGTACCAATGTTTAATGATCATAATGGTTTTAAGTCTGATATGTGGAGCATAAGCAAAAAAGTAGTTTTAGAGGCACATGGACATTATATTTGGCTATCAATTGTTATAGGATATGATAGTTCAAAAAGGGAAAAGACTGCAACCAAGAAGGAATTGAGGAAGAATAACAAAATAGCAATGGATTTCATCTGGGAAGGATTACCTAATCTGGTAAGAGAAAAGGTTGGTAAATATTCATCAGCAAAATAACTTTGGGATAAGTTACATCACATGTAGTCTTCACCCATTGCAGATTCAAAAAATGCCAAAGAATATGCAAATACAAAACAAGAAGAAAGATGCTCATCATGTTAGACAGATTCAGAAGAGGAAGAGTATGAAGAAGAAGAAGTTGATTACAGAGAAAAATTGATCAGTGCAATTAAATATCTAAAGAAAGAAAGAGAAGAAAACAATTCATCCAAGAAAGAATTGATTAACCAAAAGGAAATTATTCAAAGTTCTGAAAAGGATCAGCAGGTCATCAAGAATTTATGAGCTCAACTAGAAGAGGCCAAAAGAATTGAAGAAACTCTAGAATATCAAAAGAAATGTTTAGAAGCCAACATATCAGCACAAAAAGAAGAAGCATAAAAGAGAAAATATATTGATGGATCATCTATGGGAAAGAACGAATGACTTAAACCAACTTGAGGAAGAGTTTGGTCAAAAAGAGAGAAGTCTGGAAGAATAAATAATTACATTGAAAATCCAACTTGAAGAAGCAAATAGAACAGAAGAGGTCATGAAGTCTCGGATAATGAAGGAAGAATAATAGGTTGAGAAGCTTGAAGAAGAAATCGTCACATTGAGAAGTAAAATCATCAAGCTCAATAATAATGTTGAAGAGACATAAACATCCACATTAGTTATAGAGAATGAAGAGAAACACTCTAGGTTGCTAGAAAAGAAGAATGGAGAAAATAGAAAGAGTTATGCAGAAGTACTCAAAGTCCATCCATGTTCAAGCCACAAAGAAGATTCAATCATGATCATGATTAGTCAAGGAAAAAATTCAGAAGGACTACGCCACAAAGAAGATCATTCACTCTCATGTATGCAAATTTATTTTATGGTCATTGTTTTTATTGTACTAACTTTGGACATAAGGTTGTTGATTGCAGGGATTATAAAAGAAATGTTCAAGCAAGAAGTGCCTATGTGGTCACACATAACATTGAGTGTTACAAATGTCATAACTATGGACACATAGCCAGTGATTATAGAAGCATGATCGATACTTCCATGAAAGATAATATTGATATCAGATATAAGAAAGTATGGATAAGAAAACATGAAGAATAGGTGAACAAAGAACATGTACCAGAGATCACAAGGTTGACAATAAAACAAGATGAAGAAAATTCTACAGAGAAAAAGAAAGATGTCAGATACATAAAGGTTTGGAAAATAACTGAAATAAAGGAAGGACAGGTAAATAAGGAACATGTTCAAGAGATTTTACTTTCATGCATTGTAGTGAAATATGAATCCATAGACATAAAGAAAGAATTCAGAGATCAGACAGATAATGAATCTACCAATGAAGATGATGATGAATACACATCAGAGCATGAATTGTTCTGAGCCATCCGACTTAGAGACTCTCAAGTAATATGAATACTAGACAGGGGGAGTCTATACGATAGCTGTGATAGACCAAAGAACCATCCTTCGAGCAGCTTGTAGAGTTTGAGAAGACAGATTCAGAGCAATCCGTTAGAAGAAGTCCAGTTTGATAGATTAATCAAGACTTCATGATAGTATAGTGATAAATGGGTTAGAATTATGGACAGTTGCACAAGTAGAGTCTTGGATAGTATGGATAGAGATGGATTCATAAGAACACTTAACAGGTTTGGAAATATATATGATAGTGGACGAGAGCATGGATTCATAGATTGTTTCAGAGAGTGGTTCAAAGATAAAGGAAAATTATCGTAATGGATGATAATTACACAAGAAATGTCTCGAACAATGCTAATGGATTCCAAATTGACAGATATTTTTTGGACACATGCAGTGCATACATCAGTTCACATTCAAAACTGAGTAATGCTCAGAAACAACAATGACAAAACTCCCTACAAACTATGGAAAGGAAGCACAGACAACAACCTCTACATCAAGGTAACTCAAGGTAATATTTTATTAATTGAAATTTATGTTGATGATATTATTTTTGGTAGTGATGATGACAGGTTAAGTGGGAAATTTGCAAAGGATATGAAGAATGAATTTGAAATGTCATTACTTGGAGAACTATCCTTATTTATGGGACTTCAGATACGTCAAAGAAACCAATGAATTTTTATTTCTCAAACCAAGTATATCAGAGAAATTCTAAAGAGGTTCAGAATGGAAGATTGCAAACTAGTTATCACTCCCATGCAAACAAGTTGCAATTTAAGAAAAGATGATGAATCAAAGTCTACAAATCAGAGACAATACAGGTCAATCATTGGAAGACTACTATATGTGACAACATCCAGAACAGATGTAATGCAGGCAGTTGGACAGGTGGCACGATTTCAAGTAGCACCAAAGGAATCACATGTATTAGCAGTAAAGAGAATTTTCAGATATCTCAAAAGAACAAAAGAGTTTAGATTATGGTATCGAAAAGGAAAGGATCTATCTCTTATTGCCTATACAGATGCAGATTGGGCAGGTTATATTGATGACCGATGAAGTACCAGTGGAGAACCGTTCTACTTGGGTGAGTGTTTAGTATCATGGCTACACAAGAAACAATCATCAATATCTCTATCTACAGCCGAGACAAAGTATATTTCAACAAAAACATATTGTACACAAGTTCTTTGGAAACAAACTTTGACAGATATACAGGTTGAGTATGATGAGCCCATTCCAATCTATTGTGATAATACAAGCACCATCAATATCTCAAAAAAACCGGTGATGCACTCCAAGACGAAGCACATTCCAATCAAGTATCACTTTCTATGAGAACAAGTTGCAGAGAAGAACATCAAAGTTGAATATGTGGGAACAAAAGAACAAGTGGAATACATCTTTACAAAACCGCTTCCACGGGAATCCCTTGAGTATCTTCACCAGAGACTAGGAGTAATTTCTACCCCAAAATGAATGCTTTTGAATTCTTATCTTATANGGGGGGGGGGGAGATTTATCATATGCAAAGGTAAATTCTTGGAGAGAGAGAATAGAGGCATGTTTCCAAGGGGAGCAATTGTCACAAGGGAAGAATGAGAGATATGACTCCAGAGTGATACCCTTTGTCAAAGGGGGAGATATTATTCATATGAAGGGAAAGAGAGTAATCAAATTATGATAAACACAAATAAAAATCAAAGGCACATAAACAAGGGGATTATCCCCAAGGAGAGTTCAGTCAGGGGGAGCAGCCCCAAAGGGAGATACCCTTTTCCATTGATGTCAAAGGAGGAGAGATAGAAACATTGATAAAGAGCATAAACATGAATGTTATCATGACTAAGTGTTGCCATCATTGTTGGTGTTTCCATCAATGCCAAAAGGGGAGATTGTCAGACAATTGGCTTAGGTTGATGGATAATTGGTATGGATTGTTGGTTGTCATTGATGTCAACTATTGGAGAGTGATACTGTAGATTGATGTCAACCCTTGGAGAAATTCCGGTAGCGAATTCCAGTAGCACAAAGGTTTGGGTAATGGACCCAAGGTTGATTCATGTATAATGGTATGAGTTTTAATATATTTGAAGGTAAGAATATTCTATATGGATAGTACATGTCATGCCATTTCTGGTGGTATGTGAAATGTCACATAAATCCTCATGGTTTGAGAGTTATGGCATTACAAAGTTGGAGGGCCCTCATATGTTGGCTTGAAGCCCTAAAAGGTCAAAGAAGTCAATGAGCTTGCAAAGAAGAAATTATTATTTAAATGATAAAGTAAAGTGACATATTCAAGAAGGATTATTTAAATACTAAAGTGAAGTGACAAAATCAAAGAAGATTATTTAAATGATAAAGTGAGGTGACAAAGACAAGGAGGAATATTTAAATGATAAAGTAATGGAGAACTTTCTACTTATGGAAAGTGGTTAACCCTAAAAATGAGGAAAATAGGTTAAGTGATCTATAAATGGGTTAAGTGGCCTAGAAATAGGTTAAGTGACCTAGAAATGGGTTAAGTGACCTAGAAGATGGAGAGTATAAATAAGAGGCATGGCTCTCTCATTTAACATCACACTTGAGCATATTGAATATCTATAGGTGAATGAGGTAATCAAAGGATATCTAAGCCGAATTTCAGAGGGAAGGTGAAGAAAAGAAGGCCGGAATTCAAGGGAGGATAAATTATTTTGATGATGCTTTCTAAGGTATGTCATTTACAGGTCATCTCACCATTTTCGCAATAACATTTTTTCTAGAATGATTCAGACCGTGAAATTGCTAGGCCATTGAAGAAACATATAAAAGTATCTTTGGTAAATAAATAAGCTTGTGGGTCATTGTATTTTTGGAGTTACACAACGTGGAAAATAGGGTTTGTGGCTAGTCCTGAAACTAGTCTAAAACAAGAGTTTTGAGTAAAAACATCATAACTTATTCATAACTAATCAAAATTAAGTAAGAACAAATGTGTTGGTTAGATTACAGTCTGCAGTATGTTTTGTAACATTTTCAGATCTATTCAACAAATATTCTGTGTGGGACATGCTCTACAAGGTCGCTCTCTAGAATAAGCCAGAATTCAACAAGGTATGCCATTTTTTCTATAACTCCTTTTCTGAGAGGTTCCAAGTAGTGAAACCTGGAGGAATTGCATAAACACACTGAAGAACATTGTGTATCAGTTTTAGATATTTATTCATTATAGGTACATAGTTATGATTATTTGAAGTTAGGGTTGTTGACTAATTCAAAACTAGTCATGTGAGACTAAAGAAAAGTTTGATGAAAATGCTAGTCTCTTGTTGTTAAAGTTAAGGAAGGTTTGCAGGTATGTGATCATATACACCAGGTCTATTACAGAGTTACAAATCATATTTGGATGATGAAATTTCTGAGGGCTTTTGGTTAAGGTACATGTTGGGTACATGGTTGAGACAAGTAGTTGATGAGTTGGCACATACATGAGGTGTGTAGTTGATGATGTTGGTACATTTTGATGAGTCATAGTTGATGTGTAGTTGATACATGATTGATACATACTTGGTACATGGTTGGAGGCACTTGTTGGTAGTATTGTTGACACATGGTTTATGGATGATGTACCATACTTGTATTATTAGAAGCACATATTGATCTTGGTGATGATTATGAGTTGTTGTGTTATGCTTGGTTGATGCACATCTTTGAGAGTTGTCTTGGTGAGTAGATCTGATTTGGTTGATAAGATTGATGAGACCGGCTGTTGTGATAGATTGTTTGGACAAGTTGTTGTGACAGGTTATTTGTATAGGTTTGGTGCATGGTTGATACACTTGTTCATGGTAAAGGTTGAGGTACAAGTTGGTGCATGGTTGATGCACTTGTTTATGGAACAGGTTGATTACAGGTTGTTTGGTACAGGTTGGTGCATGGTTGATGCACTTGTTTATGGTACAGGTTGATTACATATTGAGGTACAAGTTGATGCATGGTTGATGCATGGTTCAGGTTATTGGTACAGGTTATTTGGTGCAGGTTGATTGGTACAGGTTTACAACAATATATCTCACAGTGATAGTGTGACAATGGTTCCATCATTCTACTTATACATCAGGGAGGTTGGATGAGGCAACAACAGGTGGTTGTAGCCACCTTCCGGCTGTAGATGGAGAACATAGAGGGTTGTAGCATGAGAATTGGGGAGTTGGAGCTTCCCTCAGGTTGTAGCCTGAGAAACTAGGGGGTTGGAGCCTCCTTCTAGTTGCAACTGGAAAATAAAGGAAGCTGGTGCTTCCAATGAATATAATTATTCAAGACATATAAGAAAAAACATTTTGTGGTTTTCTCCCACTTTGGGTTTCCACGTAAAACACTGGTGTATTGTGTATGTGTATGATTGTTCATTTGTTCATTACTTATTTACTCTGCAGTTATTGGGTGGTAATGATACATTGATATAACACTTGGATTATATGGTTAAAAAGGATTAAATTGCTCTATTACTGATTCACCCCCCCTCTTAGTAATCCAACAATACCTCTACAACGAGCTATCGTGCGCCCCAAATAGAGATCGAATGCAAAAGTTACGACTTCAAGAAGTTGATGTACTAACTTACCCAAACGTGGCCCACATGAATTTTGGCGCTTCATCTACTAGGGTTAGGTTTTTGGATGTCTAGTGTTTTTGACATTCCTGTTTATTGTAAAAAGGCCTTTAGAGCCTCATTGTAATCTTCTTCTTGAGAACAAGCGCAACCGTCACATCTCTTCTCAGAGATAAGCTGCCACCATTCCAACAAGCTTGTTTTCCACTGCATTTTATAGTTTCGGATTATTTCCTTATTGAATAGAAAACCAGTTTTATTGTATCTCTGTGATTTTGTTTTAAGCACCTATTAATAATCTATAGTCATTTCATTCCACTCATAAAATACGTATCAATACATTAACATACATGACACATATTCCCATGGAAAGTAATATAAATATTTGCAATATATCAATTGGACGGGAAAATAGTATTTCTATTAATGTAATCAACAAAAGTATATAGGTGACAAACTTCTATAATGACACATATCAGAACCGAGAAACTAAGTCCCTCAAGCTGGGACTCCACTGCTTCAATCCTCCACAAAGGCAAGCTCAAAAGTAGTAGGAGTCAATAAGGTTCTCCATCTCAAGATAGGAAGAGCTTGGGGCCTGAACACAAAGAGTTCAGACTTTCAAGGATAAAGGGATGTAGACTCAATGAGGTGAAATTTCTCCAGAGTGTCTTTTCTCTCAATGTGATGAATACTGTCCTCAAGGCTTGTATATGGATCAATTTATAGCCTCCAAATGGAATTGAAGGGTCGAGTTAGAGTTTTTTCAGTATATGGAAGGTCAAGGATCATGGATCTTGTGACATGGCATGGAAACCCAACATATTTTTTTAATTTTTGAGCACCAAACCTGATGTACACAGACTATAATGGAGTAACCTGGGTATATGTGAGTTGTCTAACTGTAGGTCGCATATATGGACAAACATATGTATTTTTTACTCTGGAGTGATCAAAAGGGGGATTTTAAGTATGCAGAGGGAAATGGAAGGCCATCAAAGAAAGATGCATGGAGTGTGGAAAAATTTTCTATAACATTTTCACTTAGGTTTATTTTATGAAGAATAACAATCTTGTCTTTGAAAATTTCAAATAATTTAGAGTCTTTGTTGAAATGCAATGTGGCCTACCCATCAAGCTCTAGATATTAGACAATGGTGGTGAGTATGTAAATCAAACTTTTGAATAATACTTGGTTCGATCTGGTATTGACTAGCAGCGGTCGATTCCTCAAACACCTCAACAGAATTGTGTTGCAGAATGCAAGAATCAGATGTTAGTTGAAATGGTTAGAGGTATTTTGCAGTCCAAATATTTTCTTCCTCACTTTTGGGTTGGATCTATATACTATGCAAACTATCTTCTCAATCACATCTAGACTTGAGCTATTCCTTTGGTTACTCCAATTGAAACATTATGTGGAAATAAGCTCTAAGTCGTCCACCTTTGTGTGTTTGGATGTGTTGCTTGGGATCATATTTTCGATGCTTGTAGAAAGTAGTTGGATGGAAAGAGTCATGCTTGCATAATGATGGGCTACTCTGAAGAGCCTAAATCCTATCGACTATTTTATCTTGTCAAATGGAAAATCATTATTAGATGAAATGTATAGTATGATGAAAAGTCTTTTGGCATAAATTTATTGAATGCCTCCTCTGGATTGTTACAAGATGATCACTTTGATATTTTTTCCATCTTTGGTTCTCTTGTTCTATTTTTCAGTTCTTCTATTGGACAATCAAACTCTGTTCATGTTTCAACTAGACCATCAACCTCCGAGTCGATTGGTCCATCAATATCTATTTCAATTGGTCTTCCATATCCATCGATTGAAATTGTTACGACTTCTGATCGACCTTCTGTAGTGAGCAACAATTCACCACTTTCTTGTCTACCTAGATGGGATGCTAAGAACATTTAAGCTGTTGGATCTAATGTCAGTGATATTTCTTCTAGACGCCAAACTTGAAGTCAAAAGAAACATTCCAATGTTACATTGATGAATCATGTACTTGAAACATTTGCCCCTATTACCTACTTAGATGCCTAAGGTCAACCTAAATTGGAGTAGACCATGCAAACATAAATAGATTCTTTGTCAAAGAATCACACTTAGGATTTGGTTCCCCAACCATAAGGAAAGAATGTTGTGAAGTGTCGATGGGTCTACAGGACCAAATTTACCTCTGAAGGTGTTTTTGAGCATCATAAATCTCGCTTGGTTGTGAAGGTATTTGCTCAACAAGAAAGAATTGACTACACTGATACCTTTTCCCATGTTGCAAAGATGAACTCTATTCGTCTGCTTCTTTCTCTTTCCACTCGATTTGGATGGCATATCCATCAAATGGATATGAAGAGTGCCTTTATTCATGGTGAAATATCTGAAGAATGTTTTATGGAACAACCTCATGGTTTTTTTATACTAACCTGTTTTTTCGACTCAAGAAGCCTCTCTATGGTTTGAAACAAGCTCCTCGAGCTTGGTATGATAAGATCGACAATTTATTTCTTCGACTTGGTTTCAAACATTGTGAATATGATCACAACTTATATTTACTCCATACCAATGGAAACACTTTGATTGTTGTTGTATATGTTGATGACCTTGTCATCACTAGAAATAACACTGATCTCATTCTTAGATTGAAGAAGTAACTTGGTGAGTCCTTTGACATTGTAACACACCTGACCCCTAAGTACCCTTTCTAGGGATGGGGCATAAAAAATTTTCTTACTCTAATCATATTGAATCCCTTGCTCGAGGTACTCATTCTCTTCTACTCGCCCGTAGCTTTATAATGACTACTACTAGGCTCTAATTTGACCTCTGGTTTGCAAGTTATGGCCTCCTGAAGTTCTTTGGGCGTTATTAGTTGAGGACCACGTGGGGCCCATGTGGGTCCATCTCGTTCATACCATCTCCAGGTTCCTATCTCCCACAGGGAAGGTTCATCCACCATCTAATCCAACGACGGGACTTGATCCTCATCTAACACACATGCTAGAGGGGAATTCAATGTTTGATGCTTCGGCGTTGAATGTCCCTTTTCCTTTCTGCACATATTTCCTCCGGAGTCCCGAATTCCCAAACTATTGAATGATTCTTAAATCTTTCCGCGTGGCTCCAACCTTCGAGCCTTTTGGCTTATCCTTGATACTACACCCCAAACCTCTGGAGTCCCAAAGTCCTAGACTCCCGAAGGGTCCACCCTCGCACGTGGCGACATACTAGATGCAGAGGAAAGTACAGGTGGGTCCCGAATACTCCTCCTGCAAAATGGACCAAACAGGTAAGTGCCAGGGGTGACACATGGAAAGGCATAGATGACACGTGGCCTCTACAATGGGTGACATGTGTCACGTTTTAATGGGTAGATAGGGTCTGTAAAACGTATGAATCTAGGTGACACGTGGCACACCAAATGTGGGTCCACATCACCCTGGGTGACGTCAGCATGCCACATCACCCCGAACTGATAGCCTTCCAAGCCCTTTGATCTCACGGTCAAGGTGTGTCCATGTAACCCCTGGATCTACGGCCTCCGTTACTTCGTAACTTCGATGCTCGAGGGATCCATGGTGTGACTTCCTCCTTGCTCCTAGAGTGGTCAATGTCGGTATGACCTTGGTCTAGATCTAATGACCAGGGAAGATCTTGAAGGGTCCCTAGTTCTATGGTCTTCATCACTTCACAGCTTCAACCTTTGGGGGTTTCAGCATTATGGTTGCTCCACTCTCCCAAGCAGGAATTCGTCGAAGTACCGTACACGGGTCCCTCCACTGGTTGATTGAATGGTTAAGAGGGGTTCTTAACATACTCCCTAAATCCATGACTCACATCAATTCATAACTCCGACGTTCGAGGAGTTTGGTGCTATAACACCTCTATTCCCCTGAAGTAGGACTTCGTTGGACATACCGTGACATAGATCCAATGGCTAAGGGGATTCCTGAATACCCTAGGATCTGCATCTCACGTTACTTCGTGATTGATAAATGGATTAGAGTTTAACGGTGGGTAAGTCTATCTACCATGGTTAGGGAAACCGCCAGGTGCCATTCAACCTCTTGGGTAACCGTAACAACCCGTTGCCTTCGGCTGGTTTACAAATGGTAAGGTCGTAATACTCTGGAGCTCTGAAATGCCAGAGTTCTGAAGCCATAAGGGCTTAGGTCCTTTCGATCATAGCGCAGGGTTCCAAGAACTTGGTCATATAGGTCATTCGAAAACTCTCGTGGGATACACGTTAATCTCTTAGCCATGAATTGGTTAAGGAAACGTGCATGAGCCCTTGGTCATATGGGTGAAAGGTATAAAGGATGCGTCCTCCTTCCACAGGGTTTGAACTTGGTATTTCCGTGAAGGTATATTCTAGAGGTTGACAAGACTTAGGCATTCCAGGTAATCCTACCCCGACTCTCTTGCGGAATCACATCCCAACCTCTCTAGCTACTAAGATGAGGTAAACAAAAGGCCATTCAAAGCTTGGGTTCACAAAAAACCAATACACATTTATACCTTAATCATTCAATACATAAATTAGTCATAAACACATGTATATTCAAACATCATTTCCATTTCAATACACGAAGTATGAAAATACTTATCAAAAACCCGAATTCGTGAAGCAATTGTTGAAAGGGGTGCCTGTTTCCACCCAACCATAAGCACAACCACTCCTGAATGAATTTACCTTTGGCCACCCCTGAGATAGACCATGATTCTCTGAGAGAGACTCTTTCTTCTTTCTCAGTGACAGTCAGGGACGAAGGTTACTCTCCTCCTCCCACGGGATCTTGGTAACCAATTTTCTCTATACCAAGCAAAGAGGTCTGCACGAGTACTTCCACAGTTACTCATCAACCCCGTTTATCATCTTGGAACTAAAACCTTGCCAACATATTCTTACGCCTATAACGAGCTTATTTCTTAGTTAATCCTTGAACCAGAGAGTTGCAAGTGCTCTTTTCTCTTCTCGAGATTGGTATTTTGACTCTACTTCCTCACCCCTCTTCCTCTGCCCATGAATTACCTATTTTCTTTCCTTCCTTAGGAAGGTTGCGTGGGTCTGAATCCCTAGCTCGTGGTCCTTTCTGGAAGTCTTACATATGGGTACTCTACCCCATCTCCTCATTAACTCTTGAGGAGGACTCTTCCATCTACCAATATGACTGGTAACTCATTTTTGGGTTAGAGGACTATTCTGGGTCTAAGCCATTAAATCTAGTAAGGTACTGGTTTGGTGGGGGGTCATCTCAACCATTTCTGGTTCCCCTCACTATCTCTCTCATAGCACCATGGTCTATCTTGGCAAACCCCCCTTTCAGCAATTATGCAATAATTATCCATTTTCTATTAATAACTAAAAATACATACATTGACCTTTTATAACAAAAAGGCTCATCAAATCCAACATTCACACATATCTAGTCTGCCATAGTCTCTTGGCAAGTTATAGTTATATTTACAAACTGGGGGAAACATGGGTATTACAGACACGATAGTTCTTGGTTCCCTGCATTATTTCCAGGGTCTTCAAGTATTACGACTGTGTGATGGTTTTTTTTATTTCTTAATCTAAATATGTAATGGAACTTTTGACACGTTTTAAGATGGAAAACTGTAAGCCATGTTATACTCCTTTATAATCTGGATTAAAACTAAATAAAACCTGCCAAAATATCAAAGTTGATGTTACACTCTATCGACAACTAGTCGACATTCTCATTTATCTTACTCATAGTCGACCTGGCATTTCCTTTGCTTTTAGTGTGATTTATTGGTTTATGCAGGAATCGATAGAAATCCACTGGAAATTAGTCAAATGAATTGTCCGCTATCTCAAGGGTACCACTCATTTTGGTATCAAGTATCGTCAAAGTTCAGATTTGTTGGTCAACTTCACCGAATCCTACTGGCTGGTGACAATGATGATCATAAGTCCACTTCTGGATATGTGTTTCACTTCAGCACTGGACCATTGGTTTGATCATGCAAGAAACAAAAGGTAGTCTCCTTGTCAACTACAAAATCAGAATATTGTGGCTTCGTTCATGTAGGTACAAAGGTAGTCTGGCTTCACAAACTTATGGGTGAACTTGGATTTCCTGTTCAGATATCGAATACAATCTATGGTGACAATTAGAGTATCATTCAAGTTGTTGACAACCCTATTTCCCTTAGTAAGATGAATCATGTTGATCTCCATGCTCACTATATGAGATAATTGGTTCATGAGAACATTGTCTCTCTTGTTTATTGTAGAACAAATGATCATGTAGTTGATATAGTCACTAAGTCTTTATCTAAAGCTATATTTATCAAGCTCCATACAATGCTTGGGCTTTAGGAAGCTACAATTACGGAGGGCGTCCTACTGAAGTAATTTCACCTCTTGAATCTCCAGAGCCATGTGCTTATGGGGGGGTGTTGGAACATTAAGTTTTGATGGTTCATCACACTTCTCCTAGAATCAGTTGGTCAGGCGGTCGACCTACATCTAGAAATAGTCGTTCAGGAGATTGACCAGATATCTACATCAGTCAGTCGAGTATTCGACAAGTCTGTTAGTTGGATAATCGATCATCAGTCAAAGAAATTAAGTTGGTGGATCGACCAACCAAGCAATCAACTACGAGTTGGATGCATGGATGGCTGGGTGGACCATCCTTGTCGAGCCGAATAGACAACACATATTTTAAGGAGTCAATTCTAACTACCAACGATTATATATGGACACGATCCTCCCTATTTCAAGGAAGTTGGTTAGATCTTGAAGATATAAATAGTAGACCCAATTGGTCATTATCATCATGTCGATATTGTTGTTTTGTACAACATGTCCAATATGCATTATGATGTTTTGATCATAATGCATTATGCTTAAGTGTTGTAACAATGTCTTTAGACACAACCTTTTGTCTTCAAAAAATTATTTGTCTTCAAAAAATTATTTGTCTTCGATTATCTACAATTCTATTTATCTGTTTTGTATCAGGTTACTCCCAATCCCCAATTGTAACCACATCAATGTGCCCAATCAATGCTCTACCATGTCATCGTCCATATCAACACTTCGATATACCCCTCTCCATTGTGATTATGATTTTTTAGAGTCGTTATTTTCCAATGGGCATAACTTTATCATTCTAAGCTTGTTTTCAACATGATATTATGTAAATCATGTGTTTTATGTTCTATACACATTGGTGCACTTGGTTCTATAAATTTCACTATTTAGTGCCTAGTGTTTCTCATTTTTCTCAAAATCCCCTCTAATTGTCATTTTGGGAACTTTTGAAGGGCATAAACTGGTCAACTGAGCACCTTTTTGTGTGCCATTATTTTTTAGAGTGCATTTTTTTCACGTACTTTGTAGTGGTGTAATCAATTTCTGTTTTACATTCATTTCATTTTTGTTCTTCAACATGGCTAGTTCTAATGAATTTCACATAACTGAGTTTTTCTCATGGAATTATAACATGAAAGATTTGTTGAAAAGTGGGAGACTGTGGAGGATTACTTTCAGAATACAAGATATACCTTTGGATGCCTTAAAGAAAGACAAGTGGGAAAACAAAAATAATGATGTGTGTGGACTCATTGGTATGTTGGCATTTTTAAAGATCTAAAGTTTCACCTTCAAGGGATTAATAAATTAGATGAAATTTGGACCAAACTTGAGCACTTATTTGGTAAATGAAGTGAAATTTGAGCTCATTAGCTTGGAAATGAGGTAGTTGCTTGGGATCCTACTGAATTTGATTGCATTGAATATTATATCTCAAGGTTTTAAGGCTTTGATACTTTTTCTTATAGATTATGGTATGCATAAGTTTGATGATCATAAAATACTCTCCATCCTTTTTAAACTTGGTGAACTGTACTATATTTTTTTTGTTGATATTTTATTCCTTAAAATAATATTTTTGAGTTCATGAAATGCATATTTCTTAATCATTTTGTGATCAACTATGTGAGAGAATGACAAACTCGTTCACATTGTTCATGTATTTTTTCAAATAACAAAAATAAGCCATTATTAGCACAATAGAAGCAAGCTCCCAAGAAGAAGCAATGCAATAAAAATAAAAGGAACAAGGATCTCAAACCCACTTAAGATTTCACTTCTCCAAATATGGAATGAGAAGAAAAGTCCAAAAACATACTAACAAACATTGCGACTTTTGTAGACAAAATGATCATTTGAATCACATTGTTGGAAGAAGATGCAAGCATTGGAGGCAACCATGAAACAACAGAACATCAAACTTGATCCTCCTCCTTATTCTCATTATTCTTCTAAATGTCAAGCTCATTATGTTTCTACCTATATCTTCAATGTAAAAACTTCTTCTATAGATTATTGGATTTTAGATCTAGGAATCTCTCCTCAAATGGCTAAGGAAAAGTCTATATTTTTTGCACTTGATGAATGCAACACGAAGTGAAATTTTTTCCATTGGAAAAACAATTAGTAAAATTTATTGAGTAAATAGAAAGGTAAATATAGCATTGCTACTAAGAGAAATATCAAAAAATATTTTGAAACTATCCTAGAAATGTCTACAAATTGTTAATATTATGCCTCCTTAGGCTTACAAAAGGTTTCTAATAAACTATTCATATAAAACAACAATATGATTTGTTGCAGTAAATAAGATGAAATGAATCTAAGATTCTAGTGGTCCTAGTACCATACATGTCATTCTTCCATTTCCATATCAACATATGTCTCTTCAAAATTTGAGAGACATCTTAAGACATTTTACCCCCTTCCCTATTATGTTCTATGAAAACATGTTGAAAAGTTATTGAATCAAATATCATATATATCCTGATTTCCCTTGAGAACAATGCAATTAAAGAGAGATGCCTTACACATGATTTACTTATTACCAATGACATACTAGTTCAAATTCCCCATAGACTTGAAGACTTCTTATATATTAATCTAGTGCAAGAATCATCATACATATCATTGCCTAAATTTCTTCTCTATCAACTATTGTTGATAGAAATATCCATAGCCTAACTAATAAAATATTTGTTGATTCTCGTAAATATGTATCACAACTCTAGACCCCCTTGGGATCATAGGATTTCCTATTTCAACTGCATGGAAAAACCATTAACTCAAGAGGTTTCTGAGAGAGATGAGAAACTATGTTTAACATGGATTTCAAGGATGGTCTAGGGATGAGCTCAAACCATGTTTTAACTTGTAAATAGACTGCTATATGCAAAATTTTTTCTTGTTTGAAAATCTCGGCATTAAGATGAATCCACATAGAAAAAATATAGAAAAAAGTAAGAGGAAAGAATGAAGTCTTTGCTATTGTACTCCAACACCAGTCTTCCCATACTTCTATTAATTGATATCCTTCCCATTCCTATATACCTATGACTAATCCCTTGATGAAGGACCAAACTAATAGGGAAAAGGACATTGTCTAAACAAATGAAGTGACGATTCCATCTTTTCCTAATAGAGACAAAAAAATGCACCACCATATTCATGCTAGAGATAATAGGTCCTTTGCAGTCTTAGGATCATGAATGGTAAGTTAGATGGTGGATTTTTTTAACCATGTACTCTATGTTCCCGATCTCTCTTGTAATATTCTATCCATCTATTAGATAACTCATTTTCATGCAAGAAAATATATAGAGTTTTCACTACTTGGTGTTGTACTTAAAGATGGGCATGAGTCTTAGCATGTAATATCTTCAATTAGTGGTGATGGTTTTTCTAGATAGTACAAGATTAACAATGTTGGGTCACCTTCACTTGCTTATGTTTTTGTCGCATATACTGATGATTTAAGCCAACCCTATCATGAGAAGTCCGAGCATTCAAATTACTGCTCACTTTTATGAAAACATGAAATAGTGCAAGAACTTCATCTTTTTTCCTACCAGGATGGTGTTTGTCTAGGTTGTCTTCTTAGAAAGCATCATAAAGTTAGTTTTGTCAAAGGTGCCTCTTGGCACATCAATGCCATTAGCACTTGTTCATAGTAACTTGTCTAGTCCTTTTCCTTTTGCTTGTCACAAGTATTTTCTAGTCTTTATTGATGATTATTTTAGGCACACTTGGGTTTATTTTCTTGCTCACAAAATTCAAAATTTTAACATTTTTTTGGTTTTTAAAGTCCCTTGTTGAAAAACAATCTAGTCATAACATTCAGAGACTTAAGTCAAATAATGAAGGAGAATATGTTAATGAGAATTTCATCATATTCTATTCTTAGGAAGGAATTTAGATGCAACACATTGTCCCTTATACACCACAACATAAAGGTTTAGCCAAGAGAAATAATTGTACACTAAATAAAATAGATAAATGCATGATTTATTCTAGGAATTGCATGCTAATTTTTCAATTGAAACCATTAACTATTCCAAATATATATTGAACTACATTTCTACTAAGGTTGTGTAGAATGTAAAACTAGAAGAAGCATGGAGTAAAAATAGTTGAAATTTTAGAAACTTTTTTGTGTTCGACTCTGACACTTGGGATCACATTTGTAATGAGAAGAACAAAGATTAACAACCCAAGGTTCAATAGTGTACATTTTTTATTATTATTTAGAGAATGTAAAATATTATTTCCTTATGTATCCCACTCTACATAGGTGATACTTAGTAGAGATATTATATTTGATAAGCATTTTTTAACTTGTGAGCCTAGTTCAACACCTATGCCATCTTTAACCTATGAGCCAACTTCTCCTTTTACTTTACTATAAACTCCATCTTATACTTTTTCTCATGATATTGTTTTTATTACATACTATAGTTCTCATAATTATGAATATGTGGAGGAGGAACCTCTTTCTCCCATTACTCCACTAGGGGTACACTAAGTAAGCCTATGGCAGCATACCTTTGTTCATGGGATATTAAAAAACATCCCTAATTCCTTTTCTATCTTCCAAAACTCATTTGTTGAACCCCTTTAAATACACCTTTCCAATTTGAAAACCCCCCTATCTTTAAAAAAGAAATGAAATTAAACATTGTATTAATATAAGGGGGTTGTGTCATAGAAAACAACAAGATCATACAGAGCTACAAAATTTGGCTCGAATCCTTAGTATTTTCCTACTACTATCATAACAAAATTTAAATCCTTCTCTAGATAGAAATTCCATACTTATTAACTGATAATTTCTTTAACAAATTATCCCAACAATAAAATTATTTAGTAAAAAAATTATTGTTGAAAGGATTCATTATCCTAAACATATTTCTCTCTGTTAATCGAGAGAGAGCCTTCTTCCACTTCCATTGGTGTTGTATCATGTCCCCCAATACCATCATCCAAATTACCTCCGCAGTGATAAATTGTTGCACTTTAGTTAATTGAGGTCGAGTTCAAGCGTTAGGGAAGAACCATGGACCTAATATATTGAAAATAAATTTCTAGTACGTCAATTCACTGTGTATAAATTGTAAACAGATACATGGTGTTTTCCAGTGCTTGCTCCATGTCAATCATTTTTCCCAAAATTTACTGAAAAGAGTTTTTGTTCGTCTGTGATATTTCTTCATGGAAAAAAATAATTTTTTTTAACATCATTCCAATTGAGTCCCATCCCTATCCAAGGTAGGCTACAATAAGAGATACCAGAGAACACAAACCCACAAATAACAACCCTAATTCCAAATTTAACAAAAGCAATCAGGAAGGGAAAACCCTCAAAATTGAAAAACAAAACAACAAAACAAAATCTTCCTTCACAAACATGAACATAAGGGAGGAACATGGAGACCAAGGGGTTCCTAGTCAAATCCCCCCCAAAAACCAACATTGATTGGAGGCCAACACCCAAAAAATCTCGAGGCTAAAAGCGCTCGACCTTAGAAGCCTAGAGTTGAGACAATCAAACTTCTGTAGTAAACCGATGAGCCACACCTTTTGGAGAAATTTAAATATCCATAACCAAAGGAATCCCACATTTGAAGCCATCTTCACACAAGTCACAATGAATAACCCTCATATTTCCCCTTCCTTCCATATGTGCAAGAGTCAAAAATGCGTTGCCACCTGCCCAAAAACATTGACACTTGTCCTTGTTCATTTATGATTGAACTATCTCATATTAAGGAATGGGGAGAACCACCCTAAACCCATTTATGGTAATATATCCCTCATTTAAATGTGAGCCTAGCTTGGCCTAATAGTCAGCCTGAGAGTTATGCTCATGCTTGATGTGGAAAAATTTCACCAAATTTTGCAAGAAGGTTAAGAATGCAACAAATGATGCTATTGAAGGCATTGTTTCCTGCCATTGACCTGCTAATTATTCCTTGAACCACCATAATTGAATCCCCAAGGATTACAATATTAGTAATTCTTTTATCTCTCGCAATGTGAAATCCTTCCCACTAGGCATATGCCTTAGCTATGTTTTTTGATACATTTCCCAATATTAATTCCTCCAGGATCAAGAAGACTCCCCTCAGCTCCTGCTTCCATTGGATTATTTTGAAAAGCTCTTCCAAAAAAGAGGGAACAAGATTACTGCTAAGACAACCATTTTTTAAATTCTTATTCAGATTTCCTGATTACTCACTTAGGTAGTGAAGCCACCTGGCCATTAAAGAGAGAAGGAACAACTTCAATTTGGAATTTTCTCATCCATTCTAGTTCACAAGCCTCCAAGTTTTGGTCCTATATTTTGACTCAGGATTGCATATAGTTCGTAAGTAAAGAGATTGTTCAAGTCGTTGTCTGTTTAGGATGTTGCTACTCCACTTTGAAAATCATTTTATTTCATTTCAGCCATATGTTCCAACACATATATTTAGGAAAGGCCTCCCATATATGCTTGAAGCATGGTTTCTGTTTAAAATACTCCATATACCTCTACCTCCATTAAGAAAGGAATTCCTCACCTAATTGAGACCAATCTACTCTTTGAAGTAATACTTCAAGGTCATACGAACAACCCTCTTTGGCATAGCAATAATTGACAAAAAGATGTTGAATATTTTCCTCATATTGGGCACATAGCACACAACGTGAGGTACAACCATGCCTATCCTTTTAATATTTTTTGAAGTGAGGATTTTCCCATGGACGAGAAGCTAACAAAAAATGTTTATTTTTGGAAAACAATCATTATGCCATATTTTCTTCAACAAGGATAAGAAAATATTAATATTTTTTGCTTCCAACAAGGAGAAATATCCTTTCAACAAGGATAAGAAAATATTAATATTTTTTGCTTCCAACAAGGAGAAATATCCTTTCTTAATCAAGTACTATGAGGCTCCCCATCCCTATGAATATTTTCGATACCTGTGCCAAGGAGCGCACCCATGCAAGGAATGAATAAGGGACTATATTAAAGGAAGCATTGGAGCTGGAGGAGAAACAAAGTTCCAACCGATCCAAGTTCCATAATCTGTATTCCAGGAGGAAATGTCATCTAGATAGTGTATTCCATGTTCTTCCAACCAAGCCTGCAAGGGAGACAAATCCTCCTAAGAAGAGAGGTACTCCTTTCCCAAGATGTTGTACTCCCACAAATTGATAATTTTTCCATTGCTAGGAATCCACGTCTGTTTTTCACAAATGAAAGGAAGAGCCTCCTTGAGAATATTGAAGATTAGAGAGCCTTTTATGAATTTGGGCATCCTTTCTAAACATCTCTTATTGGATCCAAAGAAATATTTTTTCCAAATTACTCACTTCCACCATACTATCTCCATGTGATCATCCTCCAAAACAATTTTTCACCCATAGCTATATTCATAAATTCTGAGTCTCTAATGCCCCAACCCACCCTTTCCTTGGGATTTATAACCCGCTTCCAATTTATAAGATGAATCTTTTTTTCATTAGACTTCCCTCCTTACCAAATAAACTTCGTAACCCCCATTGAGATCTGATTTCCAATACCTCGAAGAGCCAAATGTGCATAATATTGAAAAAAAGGCAGAGATAAGAGGACTGCTTTGATAAGAACAACTCTACCAATGAGATTTAACCACCGTGATCCCCATTAAATAAATTTCGAGTTTATGTTTTCTATAATGTATAACCATTCCTCATATGAAGAATTCTTCAAAGAAATGGGAATACCAATATAGAAAAAAGAAGTCCAATTATCAGCAAGTGGAAAATGGAAAATCGTTGATATTGCTTGCATTACCTATTGTCTTGTATTCCATCCCATGATCTGGCATCTCCTATGATTAATGGCTCTACCAGAAGCATCAAGAAAGGATTCCAACACTTGCTTGAATATGGAGGCAATGATAACATATGCTCCTCCCATCAACAAAGTATCATATACAAACTACGAATGATTCAATATTTTGACACCATGAACAATCTGGAGACTCGATAGATTCCCAATATCCCTTTCATATTCCAATTTCCGGCTCAATGTGTCTGCCATAATGATGAAGAGTAGAGGAAAGAGGGGGAACCCTTGACACAATCCCCTACTATTTTGGAAGAAAATAGTTGGCCGCCAATTAACAAGAGGTGTAATCCAGGGGGCACTAATACAAGAAACCACCCACTTAATGAAATTTGGGCTCAATACAAATATTTCGAGGACCTGAAAAAGAAAAACATGTCTTACATGGTCAAATGTATGAGCCATGTCCAATTTAATAACCATACCTTTCCCTTTAGCTGAAGCACTTGAATGTATAGCCTCCTGCACTAACACAATATTATCAAGGATTTTCTTATCATGCATAAAACCACCTTGATTGTATGAGATGATATTGGGAAGAATTTTCTTTAAACAGGAAGCTCTAATTTTGGTTAAAATTTTATATGGGGAATCACATAAAGATATAGGCCCAAATATTGTAAAGGAAGAAGGATTAGCTTCCTTTGGAATTAAAGCTAAGAAATATGAATTAGTGTTACCACATAATCTTAGAGTTTAATGAGAGTAATGCAAATTCCTTTTAAGATCATGCTTGATTAGGTCCCAATAGTGCTTATAAAAGGATATGAATAAGTCGTTTGGCCCCAAGGATTTTTCTAGACCAACGTTTCAGATGCTACAAAAATATCAACTTCAGATATGGGTTGATTCAGATCCAAATTATCCTCATGAGTAACAATGTGGAATGAATTCTGACATTGACTCCACATTTTATGCCTTTGCCTATTCTTGATGTGTATACAAAGTAGCAAATTTATGTATAGTTGTCGCCTTAATGTCGTCAAAGTATGCAACTCTTGTGCCACCCTCTAGTTTTTTTATCACATTGTTCCTAGATAGTCGAGCTTGGGCCTGATTATGATTTTTTTTTTGTATTCATGTAACCCTCTTTGAGCCATAATCCACGTGATTTAAGGCGCCATAATTTCTCTTCTTGCCTTGACACTTTTTTAAATTGAATATGAAGTTGTGATTCTTCTTGTTGCAAGTTGTATGTGACTTCGTTGTCCTCCAAATCGTTTTGAAAACTTTCCAACTTATTCATTATCTCTTATTTTTACTTATATGGAGGATTGAAGGAAACTTTGTCCCATCGATTGAATGCTTTCTTTACCAACTTGAGATTTTTATCCCATATAAACACATGGGTTCCTGGAATCCAATTGTTCAAAGTAGCTTCCACCAACATATCCATTTCTTGAGAATTGAGTCACAAAGGGTTGAAACGAAAAGGTAAAGGGCCAAAGTCAAGAACCTTCTAGAGATGGAGGGACATTGGCTTATAGTCAGAAGCAATGGAAGGAAGAATAAAGGACATTAAGGTTGAGTCTTGTGAAAGGAAGTTGCTATGAACACGAAAACAATCTAGCTGAGCAACAATATGTCCAGGCCCAAAGCATTTATTTGACCAAGTGAAATTTAGAAGATCCCAATTTTCAGTTAAATCCCCCATTTTTTCATTAAATGGGTCCCAACCAAAGGAACCACCTCATTTTTTTGCACTATTTTGAGTGACATTGAAATCCATGACTAATATACAATCGATAGAGAATTCCAAGTACTTTAAACTTAAGATAGATCTCCAACAATTTTTTTTTCCATTGGGATAATTGGCATGTACACATTGATGACCACAAAATGCTTATTTCTATGCATAGATCTGAATTTAGTTAGTATCTAGTGTTGTGTTTGGAAACAAAATACTAAACATACTTATTTTGTGTTCCAAAGGGTGCAAAGGCCACTAGAGGCACCCCATGAATCTTTTGTGACGGCTTCACTAAATTTCCAAAGACCTTTCCCTATTCTACTTGCTTCTTCAACTTTCATTTTAGTCTCCTGGATAAGGAGTATTATTGGCTTCTCATTTCAAAATAGGTCTCTAACTGCTACTGATTTTGGGTCACTTCCTAAACCCCTGCAATTCCAGGAGAATTAAATCATTATTTAGGCGGGTTTTAAGAATATCCCCCCTTAGATGCCACATTGCTTCCTATACCTTTTGGTGGCTTGGAACCCCCCATCATTTTGACTATTATTTGTTTAGACCACATCATAATGTCCTTATTTGCTTTCTCTTCTTAAACTATCCAAGACGCCTTTCATCCCGATCTTCTTGGAAAATTTTCTTCATAATCCCTATCATATTGTTCTTCTTCTATAGATAAATCGATCTTGGGGTCCTTGGATTTAGATTCCATAAAGGTTACCTCTACTTCCTTGAAATTCTACTTCTTCCAGGCCCAGTTCAGGAAGAACCACATTCTTGCTCATAAGGAATTTAAAAATGACCCTCTTCTCTTCTCTTGACTTCAAAAACATCTCAACCTTAGTCGAAGGTGACCTAGAATATGTATGGACTGAAGGAGTCTCTCGAAGAAAAGAGACAGACCCATCCCCATGGAACACTGGCAAAGATTTCTCTTCTTTATCTACCACTTGAGAAATAATTTCAAAGATATTGTTTCAGGAACCTCTGCAACAGATCAAGGATTTCTAAAGGGCTTAGATGGGTGCATCGAGCCCCCTTGGGAAGGTCTAGAAGAAGATGGAACAGAACCAAATGAGGGTCGATTCCTATTACTACCACTAGAGCCTGAATATTTTGTCACAACTCTCCATTGATCTTCTTTCCCAGGGACAAGAGGTTGAGGTGAATCCATCTTCTTACAATTTTTGGAAAAATGTCAATACTCATGGAAAATATTTCACTTGAATTGGAGTCGCTCATAGTTGATTTGTTTTACATGATGCCAATTATCCAATGAAATGAGCATTGCTTTAGGAGTACTACTATTCTCTAAATATACTTCAACTCATATTTTGGCACAACAAAACATGTTCTCCTTTGGTTCAACCCTATCAATATATCTTCTCAAAGAGTTGTCAATGCACCGAAGGGAATCATCACACCAATAATGGAGGGGAAGGTGTGGAAGACGAAACCACACTGATACAATAGAGGGAACATCATTTTCTGAACTGAAATCATGAGTCCATTTGTTCAAATACATCCCTCTTGCTCCCAAGAAGTACGAACCACTTCAAAAAATCAGATCCCGATCTTCCTTAAACTCAAAGAGGAAGGCATAAAACCCTGTCCCACAAAAGAAGTGATTCAGGGAGCCTTTGATAAGGGGATTCTAGTGTTTTTTCAGCCACAAACCCACATACTTTGGGGATGGATAGATTCAAGTGAAATGACATATCAACCCACAATTAGTAAGAGCCAAATATTTCCTCCTAACAAAAGAGGGAGGAAGTTTAACTTGCAGAATTCCATCTAGTTTCTTCACAAAACACAATGGATAAGATTTCAAGTTTTTTACTAAGGCCACAACCATGGCATGGAAATACATGGCATCATCATCTAGATGGGGTACTCTCCCTCCCCAACAAAACCCTCCATCACTCTCAAAACCAAAATCTAGGGTTTCTCTAGAAAACATAGAGGCACAACTCCCATTTATGTTGAGAGTGTTGATATTGAAAACCCCCCTATCTTTACAAGATATACTAGGTATCCATTTTCTCAAGGTGTTTTTTACACCACATTTT
>ML786628.1:6517-23546 GCA_009831015.1 Picea engelmannii
TTCCATATCTACTATTTTCACCATTCATGTAGCTTGCATATTTATTCCTTTCATTGATTCTACAATTGATTGCCTTGTGTCCAAAATTTCCACAAGTATAACAATGTCCAAGAAAGAAATTTTGATACTTGGGAGTAAGTGATATTTTTTGTGGTGTGGTCCATCTGGGTTCACGATGTATTCTTCTGTAGTTTCCTTCATAATGATTTCTTTCATACCTGACGGGAGAGGATCTTCTTGATGTCTCATTCCTTCTGAATTCTAGTCTTCTATCTTGTTGTTCAACTTGTTCTGAAGTGTTGGTTTCATCATTTTCATCTTCCTTCTCTTGTTTTGTTGTCTTTAAACTGTCATTGTATCCTAGTTATGTCTTGTCATTTCGAGATCTTTGATTGCTAATGATCTCATCTAATTTTTCAGTTCTTTTTTTTGAACTTCTTCAACTTTTCTGTTGTCAATAGTATTTCCCCTTTTGTGTGATCCAATTCTGCTTTCAATTTCTCATAATCTTCTAATTGTTCCTTCAAGCTATTAATGGTCTTTTCAAGCTTGTAATTCTCTTCTTCACAACTACTCAATTCACCTTTTAGTATTATGTTTGTGTTTCTAAGCTTGTTATTTTCAGTTTCAACTTGCTTCAACTTTTCAAGATTCTCATCTTCTTGTTCACTCTCTGCATTGTCTTTGTATCCCCAAAAGTAATCAAGGTTTGTTTCTTCATCCGAATCTTCTTCACAAATGATTTCTTCTTCTTTATAATTCTTGTGATCATCATCCTGGGTTTCTTGGGTTATGAAGAGGATTTATCCTCCATCATTATCTTCTTCATCACTCTCATACGAGGAGATGTCATCATCCTTGGAGTAGAAGCTCTTTTTATTGTTGAGACTTATCTTTTTATAGTAGTAGTTTTCAACAATATGTCATATTCTACCATAGTTAAAGCATTTGAGAGGAGAATTGCCTTTGTATCTTCCACTTCCCTTCTGAAACCTTCTTACAAAATTTGTTATTTCCTCATCAAGGTCGTTGTCCCTGTCTTTTGTCTTCTTTATGGCTTTAAAGGCTACTTCATTGTTTGGCTGGTCACTTTTTGTACATGTTCTCATTTCATATGCTATAAGAGACCCATGTAATTCATCCATTGTCATTTTGGTCATGTCCCTAGTTTCTTCAATGGTGGAGACCTTAACATCATACTTCAAGAGAAGTTATCTCAACACTTTTTGTACAACCAATGATTCATCGAGATCTTCACCTAATCCTCTGATAGAATTAACAACTTCATCAACTCTAAGAAGATAGGTTGCAATATCTTCCTTTTCAATCATCTTCAAATTTTCAAATTTTGCTCTATGTTGTTGAAGCTTGACCTGCTTAACTTTTGGATCACCTTCGTAGATACTCTTGAGTTTGTCCCATACCTCTTTAGCAGTGCTACAACCCATCACTTTTCTAGCAATGGTTGGTGCCAATGCTGCTAGAATAACATGTCTGGGTTTTGAATTACAACTCATAAGCTTCTTCTCATTTGGATCGGTTGGAGCATTATTTGGGATTACATAGCGATTTACAATTGAGTACCAAATGTCTACTCCCAAAGTCATTAGGTAAGTTTTCACTCTATCTCTCCAGTATGCATAATTTCTTCCATCAAATTTTTGAATCCCATTTTAAATGTGCTCATGGTCATCCATCTCTTCTCAGGATTTTCCTTCCAGTGGTTAAACTGTTCTAAAGGCAACCTACTCTGAAACCAATTATAGATACTGAGAGGGGGGTGAATCAGTATCAAGTAGAATTTAAAAACTTTTTCAACTTATACTTAAACCATTCAATTATATCCAATGAGAAGTGAACAATAGTATAAGGGTTACATCAATTCACCACAATACACCATGCACAATATATGAGAAATAATCAATAGTTATTGGTCAAGGGAAGTAATGAATTCCAAAGGTAGCTACAACTTCCAAATATAAAGGGAGGGATAAACCTCCAAGAGGAAGATACAATCCTCCAATATCAATAGAGGGTTGACCTCTCCATCCTTGCCCCTTCCTTCCACCCAAGAATATATTAGAAATAATAAAACTTTACATTAAATCATCACCATCAACCAACCATCACATAGAGCCTGATAATGCTTCTTGAGACTTCTTAAAATTATGTAATTATTCAATTCTTGGAATACTCTGATCCTATAGATAATATTACACAATGTATTCTCTGAAGCTCCTCCAAGTTTCACTCCTTGAATCCTCCCCAAAAAGAAGTTATAGAAATAATGGTAGGCTTTATTCAATTTTGGTTTATTCAGGAGAGCGAACTTGTACATAATGCCCCACGCTCAATATTTAACATCTGATTCTAAAACTCACACACAAGAAATAAAAGTCCGTACTATTTCCAATGAAATTTGTCCCACTTAATTTGGATTCTCTATGAATAAGTTATGATTGTTTTACCCGGAACACGTGTTTATTGACTAACTTCAGGACTGGTCAAAAACCCTATCTTCCACAGAGTGTATCTCCATAATTATAGTGAATAAAGAGCTGAAAATTTTACCACAGGTACCTTGATATGTCTTCTCAATACCATAGCAATTTCACCATATGAATCATTCTAGAAAAAAAAGTTATAGCGAAAATGGTAAGATGACCTAAAAATAACATACCTTAGAACACATCACCAAAAGACTTCATCCTCCCTTGAAATCAAACCTTATTTACTTTTGATTTCCTCTGAAATTTGAATTGTGTATCAAATGAATGTATAATGATGTGTATTTATACCATTTATGTCACTTCCTTTTAACATTAGGGCCAACCTGACACTTTCTTATTTTGTAATTCTTTTCTTTAATTATCTTCAGGGCTTACATGTACTTCCTTCTTCAATTCACTTTGTCATCTTCAAAAATTTATTTCTCCTCAACCATGAGGATCCACATGACGTGCCACATACCACTGGAAACAACATGATGTATAATATCCATCCATGGGTGTTGTATCTACATGTGCATTGTCCTTCATTTCCAAATACCTTCATCAATCTTGCGGTCCAAAACCCATGACTAGGGTTGACATCAATGACAACAACCAATCTTCCAACAACAGTTCTATTATGATAATAAATGTGAAAGAAAATGAAATCCATGTGGAAAGAGGTTGGTTGCGCTCCAACACACCATGGAAGAGTACCTAATAAAGAATATGGAAATAAAAAATTCAATGCAAGGTTGCATTGTGAGTGACTATGACCATGAACATTGGCACACTAGTTAAGTTCTTATGATGAAATGATTGCAGATGCAAGAGTTTGGTATGATGAAATAATGCATGAGTAAGGAATGGAAATTTCCTTTTTTTATATTTTATATCATTGAATAAATGAATGTGATGCAGTTGTTAGACTGCACAAATTAAGAATTGTTTATGATGTCATTGTAAATTTGCAATGAGAATATATGTGCATGAGAAACTAATAGTTTGTTTGGCTGTGTAAATATTGAATTGTAGAAAGGAGGGTCTTGGAAATGGAAATATTGTAAGCCCATGAGGAAGACCATTTCCTTCTAGTTGTAAAGAGACAAAATGTTATGAGAAGGAAATATCATGTTTGTGAACTCTAGTTCCAATATGGAACAAATATGAAAATGAACTGAAATTGTGAATTTGAAAATATGTGGGTAACAAATTTGGGAAGAATTTTTGAATGAAAATTAATGAAAATATCTCACAAATTTTTGTATGCATGTGAATAGAGGTGAGATGAAAAGATTTTTCTAGGGAGGATAGACAGTGGCTATCAAATAAGAAATCATGGAAGAGGGATATTGTTGTGACAAAAGAACTTTGTGATTTGTCATAATTATTATAAAGAATGTTGTGTTTTGGTAACATGGGCCGAAGGGATGCTTTTGACATAGCAAGATAGAGGGATGCCTCAGTAGAGAAAGCTGGGCGGATGCTTCAATTGTAAGACTCAACGGAGTCTCTGAAACTCTTCTTGTGCAAGAAATATTGGGTAGGAAAGATGGATCGCCCAAGGGACTGTATAACAGAGAAGGGGATTCCTGAGCTTGAGCCTGAAACCCAAGTGACTGTAAGGAAGGGGAGACTTTGATAGCTCATGTGTGAGACTCAGTGAGGTATCTGAAAATTTTGTTATCTAATGATTGAAATCATGCACACAATGGGTATGACAAGGAAAACATGGAGTCAAGTAAACCTAACAACCATATGGATGCAAATCCATGAACTACACATATAAGTACTATGTTTATATGTGAAAATTTTCCCCTTGAATTATGAACAACAATAAAATGTTTTTGCATGAAATTGAACCTAATATACTTAAGTTTTGGAATTATTATAGGCATATTCTTAATGCCAAGGGTTTGGGAAAGGACTATTTCAAGAAGAAGAAAACATTGTTGAAGTAGTTGAAATTTAATGGCATGGAAGGTGTTGTTGAAAAGAACATCGAGGAAAATGTTCCTTTAAGGGGGAGGGGATTGTAAGACCCATGTTTCCTCCAACATGTAATTAATCATGTTTAATGATTGCCATGAAATGACATGCGAACAATATAAATGTGTTATTGTGTAATTGCAACTGCAAACAACTGACTATGAGGGTGAAGCATTGAGTACTGACCATGATACCACTAGAGGAAAAAGTGAGGGAACCTAGAGAGGGGTTCATCATGATAAGATGATCGAATCCTCCTTACTGAAATATTTGATTTGGAATAATAAGCTTTAACCTGATCCCAAGGAAAAATTCAGTTAATGAGAAAAGTACTAGTTGTTGAGAAACCAACCAAACCAATGAATGGAAACATGGAAGGATTGGCTGAGACAGTAGGAAGTTGTTAGCCAAATGTACCCAACATACCAATCCACAACCTCGAGGTTAACCCGAGTTCCTTCTGATAGAAGGAAGAGGACAGGTTGAGAACTTTCCATATTTCGTGTAGGAGACACAAGATGATATAGGAAAAAAGGCATATCCACAAGAGAAGAACTGGAAGGGGTTTGGAGGGAGTCTTAGAGCAAGAAACTAGTTGCAAGACTGGTCTAAGAACCCAAGAACCCATCCTGAGATGAGAGGCCGTGAACTTGATGTTGGAAGGCATCTAATAAACCTCAAAGAGGCTTGAGTTAGGAGATGTGAGCATAGAGAGTTCCCTGGTGGTATCATGGTTTGGCATGGGGGTGGTATGCTGCCAAAGTTACGGAGCATGCAGAGCCTATGGCTGGGTGGAAATGAAGGCACCCACAGTTAGTTGACATTGAAAAATTATGTATCAGATAAGTGTTTGATTGATGTTGTTGATTATGTACATGATATGTATATATGTATGGAATGTTTGATTTAAATGAAAATCATTTATGCTCAATGACTTGAATGCATGTGAATTTTGTATGAGTTGTGATAGTTTTTACTGAACCCAATAAATCATGAGAATGGATGAAGTGGACGGTTTGCATCTGCAAAAGACCTTGTTTTCTTGTGTGGAAATCTTGCAAGATATGAAAGAGATTCCTCTTTCACCTTGAATAGCATATGATATTTTCAGAGTGATTTTGAGCTTGTAGGACGGGACTAGATCCTATAGAATTCAAAGAAATGGCTAAGTCCCCAAATCGACGGTTTATATTATCATAAAACCTTGTTTTAACCCAAGGAATATTGCATTCATCGACCTGACCAATCAAGAGATCTCAACCCTTTGATGGCAAGATGTATCGTCAAAAATATCCAAGTGTCGAGGCCAGTACAAGGCCCGATGACACTAGAAACCATAGTGAAAACGATAACTGTTGATTTGATTGATGGTGTTTTGGGAGAGATCTTAGTCGTCGATGCAACATGTGTCTTCGTCAGCGATCTATGGTGGAGAGTGAAGTTTGCGTTGGGAGTGTCGATGATGTTGTGGTACACGGGTTGACGACAACTGTCGATCTATGACCCTTTTCGAATGAAACCCTCCACCGTTGATCTAGGAAACCCTTACTTAGAAGGAAAAGGAAATGTTAATGTCATTATGATGTCATGATGACATGGATTTCCATCTTAGAAACCCATGTGTCCAAGGGATGATAGGTGTCATCCGGGGATAGGTTGGTAGAGTGAAAGTGGGCCCTCTTTTGACAAGGAGGTCCTTGGGACCCTGGTTTAATCACAAACATCAAAGCTAAAGGATAGTATATATGGATCGTTTATCGGTTGGGGAACCACGATGTAATCTAGGCCGTTGATGATGGCATCTCGTCATTGGAGGTGTAAGGTGGGTGAATCAGGAGGAGGAAAAAATGTCGATGACACATGCATCAATGATACGACGAGATCCATCGATTTTTTATTGGGCAAGAGGATATCCGTTGATTTGTTTTAGACTCAGTCAAAAAAGGAGTGAGAAGGTTGACGTCACAATGATGTAAAGGTGCCAACTTGGCCCAACGGGTGACACTTGTCGACTTATTACTCTCAAAAATGATTTAGCACAGAGCCTACATGTTAGGAGTGTTGAGTCTCCATTTTGACACTTCTAATGCCCTATATTAACCCCTATCTATGCCTATTTTACCTATGCCATGTGTATCTAATTGATTGTTTCCTCCATAAATACACTCGATGACCTTGTTCACGTGCATAAGAGGTAACTTATGATTAAAGCATGATTTGTTTAGTTTTAATGAGTTAATTCGATTAAATGATTGATTATGTATGATCCTAATCACTTTGACTCTTAAACATCATGATCTGGTACCCAGTCTATTTCGATACCAAGGCTCCACCTATTCCGGTACCAGCCTGTGTTAATCTGGTACTAGACATAATTCAAAATTTTTGAATCTTTTTAGAAGAAAATTGGGCTCATGGGTTTTGTCTAGAGTGATGTTTTCATGTGTTCACATGAGTCATAATTCACCCAACTCCCACATGTGGACCTCCATCTCAGGGGGAATGATTCTGCCAAAATTAACAAAAAACTCAAACTGCCAACTTCCGCCTCGATTTCCATGCATATCGTATCAAATATAGAAATTCTAATACATGGGTTTTGTCCAGAATATGACAAATTGAGTAATAAGTGGGCATTTTTTCAAAATTAGAATTGGTTTGGTACATATGGGTGGGGGACTAACTCGAATCTGCCCAAATTGTTAAAAAACACAGATTTTTGGGATTTATCCTAAATTTGTAAAAATTGTTTTCTTAGTTTGGGGATTCGGTTTCAACCATTCCTCCATGGATTTTATGTATAAATAAGACCTCAAAGGTTTGAGTAGAGAAGGGAATTATTATGATGTAAGATTGGTTCTTGAAGAAAGAGGAATTAGTATGCCACAAATTGGATTTCTGAACCAACTCTTTTTGTAAATTTATTTGCTGAAGATCAATGGAAGTTTGAATTCAAGGATCTTGTGTGTCTCTTAGCATTTAGCATATTCTGATCTAAAAGTTTCCATGCTGGTATCGGCAAGGGCCCACCGATCCATCTTGGTAAGCTCATTGTAAATTATTAGCATATATTTCTATTTCATGTACTTGTTGTTTTGATTTCATTTTTTATTTCGTTGTTAGAATTGATTGCAAAGTGTGGCAGTACATGAACAGTTGGGAGTCCATCATTCGCATTACATAAGCCATTAAATGGAACATCTCATTAAAAATTATGTTTCCTGTGTAGAGATGAAGTAATTTCTAGAATTGCAAGATTGTAAGATTGTATTAATTTTTTGTTTGGGATGCATCAATTGATTTTGAAGTGTGTGCATAATTAGATAAGAATTTCTTGCAAGTTTGAAGTGAGTTGTTACAGGAAATGAGATCAGACTTCATCTCTCACCTTCATGCACCATTTAATGAATCCCCTCAATTATATTGACTATTTTATGTACTACACATATTTGATTGGCATTGATAGGGTTATGATTGATTTCTTTCTAAGAGTGGATAAAGTGGATTGTTGATTGTTGTTTCAAATGCTAAAAGGAACAAGATCTTAAGTTCATCTCTTTATTTCATGAGCCTCTAATGAACATATTTGTCACCTAATAAAGAACCTTTCGATTCACTGTTTGCTTGAGAAGTTTTGTTATCAGTTTTCTCTTCTAAGTTTGGAGTGGTATTGTTGAAGTGTGCCCAGATTTGCTTGCTAGTTGTTGTTAAGAGTAGCAGCTACAGATGATTAAGTCAAAGTCCATATTTCCACTTCATGAGCTTGTAAATGGACAAGGCATTATCTGAGCAAAATATTTTGAGTACATGATTGCAAGTTTTTCTTTTTAATTTCTGAATTGTGTGAAGAGTGTTATCTTTAAAAACAGAGTGTTTTGTTATTGATGGTTTTCTTATCTAAGTTATACTAAACATACATAGGAACCTATCTGTTATCGACACATATAGTGCATCAACTCTACTGATTACGAATCCCGGTTGATAATTTATGTTTGGTAATATATTATGAAAATAATTGCACCAACATTTTGGCGCTGTTGTCGGGGAGTTGTAAACGGTAATAGGTAGTATTAGAATTAGATTTCTTTAATGGTTTTGGATTGGTTTTATGGATGACTTAAGGGCGGAGAGAATACGGTAAGACATGCGTGAAGAGCCAACACATCCACTTTGGTGGGGTTGCTCCAAAGTTAGGTTGCCCTCTCTTCTTTTGATGAAAGTGTGTTTTTATGTATGCAAATTTAGTTTTATTTATGATGAGCTAACTTGTGCGAACCGATAACTTGGTGACAGAAGGGTCCCATTAACGCAAGGAGTTCAAGCTTGGTGTGTTTTGTTTTTACAAATATTTTTAAAATTCAGATCTTTGATGATAAATCATGTTTGTGGTGTTGTAAGAACCTCCTGAATACTAATTTGTGTTGTGAAACAGGTATCATCAATCAGCTAGAGTAATTCAAGGATGATCAAGAGCTTGAAGAATGTTTCTCCAAGAAATTTCTCGCATTCTGGAAGCAACTGGGATATCTACCTCTCAGTAAGAGTATATCTTCATAGCAGTCAAGAATCTAGTTGTCTCTCCACAGGAAGATTTGGAAGTCTCGTCGGATTCCTCTTGTCAATTTGTTGAGGAGAATAAAGAATCATGGATAGAATTCAATGGAGAGAAACTAGTGGAACCTGAGATTAAGGAGTCCTTAGCATGACTCTCAGTAGATCATGTATGTACTCCAAAGACCAATCATCTTGAAGAGGATAATCTACATAGCATGGTAGAGGAGGACATTCAGTGTGACCTAAACAAAGAAGAGAAACAATAATATAGTGATCCTATTGAAATATGGTTTCAATTAGTTATTAGGTCACACCACTCTTTTATTCATTTCTTGATCTCATCATCAAAGCAGCCGGTCCTTCATACTCTGGTATGCATTAAAATTTAACTTTTAAACCTGAGTATGAATATATTTCTAACCATGTTACGCACATGGCTTCACTGGAAGTATTCTTATACTTGAATGACATTTTCTTTTGTTCAATTAGAGTAGGATAGTAAATAAATAAATAAATGTTGCAATGCAACCTATCTTTCATAGTTTTCATAAATGGGAATGTCAAAATCTAATAAAGAAATCAATTTAAGATCTTTTGTCCTATAGTAAATTTCTTTTTTTTAAAAGTTATGATGATTTTGTTTGTAATCTTATGAGAAGGGAATCTCTTCATCCTCCGAATGCACACATAATACTGGAATGGTTTCAAAAGCGGAGAAGGCATCCTTGTCAATGGAAGATAACACTTAAGGGAGTGCTTCATGACCTATTTCTTCAAAATTCTTCTTTTTCCTTAAGTTGTTAAAAATAATGCATTCATGCTTTATCATTACCTATCTATTTTAAGACCACTATTTCACAAGGATGATCGATTAAGTGATCTTTTAATAGCATTTGAAACTGAATGTTAAGTCCAAACTATTTTATTCATAGCTAATAATTCAACTTTTGACATTTTCCCTAAATTTTTTGTTTTTAAGCATGAATAAAAATCCAGTTTTAATTAGTTCTATTGGTTTGTTTTTAGCAGGTGTTCACAACTCTCTGAGCAACCCCTTTTTTAGCATCTCACATTGTTTGCATGAGGCCATGAAAAACCTTAGGCATGGGGGAGTGGTTGCTGAAACCTTCATATTCTTTTGCAACTTCCATTGGCGAGGCCAAATCAACATGTTCAGTGATGGGATTTGATAGTCATTTCCATAATTCCGGTACCATTCTATTATGGTACTACATAATTGTGTTCATCCGGTACTACAAACAATTTTTGTCTCTGCGTTCATCCTGTACCAAAGGAGAAAGTCTGCGTTCATCTGGTACTGAACAACATTCTTGTGCTCATCTGGTACTGATGGTCGCATCTATGCTCATTTGGTACCAAAGGAGGTGTTCTACGCTATTCTGGTACTGAACCACAACTCTACGCTATTTCGGTATTGAAGCACAACCCTGCGTCCATCCGGTACTCAGGTGATCTGGTACTGGTAATAACGTGCTAGTAGATCTAATCAAATATTAAAGTTTTGCTGCTCGATTTAAGTACTAGGACATACAAATTCAACATTTTTCGTCTTACTAAAGAAATTAGACTAATTATGCAGTAAACATATGGTTACTCTCAATTATTACACCCTCCCTACCATGAAATTTTGCAAGCCCTCGTATACATCTCCTTGTATTATATCACTGAATTCCTTGGTGAAGTGGTTGCTGTCATGAATGAGAAAAAATCATCCATCATGTCACTTTGTTTATGCCCCTTGCTTTGTTCTAGTACTGTCCTATTCTGGTACTGCAAAAACATGCTCTGATACCAGTTACCAATCTGGTACTAATGCCAAGGTGATATGATATTTGTCCTGTGCTTAACATCATTTTCACTTCAGGTAATTGGAGGTATGAGCTAATCTCTTCATGTTCTTTCTATCAAGGATCATTTAAGTCTTGTGTTGAATTGTTTTTACTCTCATGTACATCTTCCTCCTACATTTCTACACTCAACCCTAAATGAATCATCCTTGCTATCCTTTAAGAAGATATTTTCACATTTAGCTCTATATGATAATGGGTGCACTTGTCTTATTAGCTCATCATTTTGAAGAAGTAATTGCTAATTGAAATATCCATTGAAAAGTGGTGATAGCATTATGTCTAATACTAACCTAGTTGATTCAACAAGTTCTTATCCAATTTTATCTTTACAAGTTTCTCTTGGGAGGTATTGATGAAAACCTCATGTGGTGGACTGCCCTTGCAAAACCTCAATGAACTTTCATGAGAACCCTAATAGGATTAAGTAGGGGGACTTCTTAGTCATTATCCGAGATGTTCCATTATACATTGAATAGATGAGATTTAAGTTGAATGTGGATGATGTCACCCTTGGGATAATTGCAAACAATTAATTATGTGCCTAATAAACTCTAAAACACTCTCGTACCACCTGCCTTCCTTATACTTTAAAACTGTTAATGAACAATATACATTATTCTAAATCTTTTGAGTAATATAATAAAAAGGAAGTATCAGGAAGTACAAGTAAACCCATCGGGGTACTGAATAGGCTTGCTGGCAGCGGGGCCATGCTT
Organism: Picea engelmannii; assembly: GCA_009831015.1. Taxonomy (NCBI): domain Eukaryota; kingdom Viridiplantae; phylum Streptophyta; class Pinopsida; order Pinales; family Pinaceae; genus Picea; species Picea engelmannii. The sequence continues at coordinate 18,137 of ML786628.1, forward strand.
GTATGGTACTAAGGTAAACCCGCCAGGGTACTGAACAGGCCTGCTGGCAGCGGGGCTATGCCGGGTAAAGGGAGTTGAAAAACATAAAGTGGCACACTTAAAACTAAACAAAACCCTTGGGTCTCATTCTGAAGCAATCATTATCGAATCAAGGCTAGGAGGTGACCTTTATATCTCTCGGATGATGTTCTTAAAAACCTTCAAGTATCCACTTTAGAGTTCTATCTTTAAAATAAAAAGGTTTGCATGAGAAGTGGGACCCTTAGTATATGTAATTCAACTTACCTAAACAAGAAGAGCTTCATCTCTAAAAACTTGGATAATAAATGAGTTAATCATCTTGGGATGTATTCTCTTATGTGTTCCTCTCTTCAAATGAGATCTAAAACTATGCTATATCACTTTTATTTTAAAAGGTAATCTAGCCAAAGAGGCCTATTAAGTCAAAGTCATTTCGAAAACTCTTGGCCACTATCCTATAATCATATTAGAGCCACATGCAACCCTTTCTCCTAACTATGATCCACAACAGATTGGATAAGACTTAACGTCAAATCACCAACATATCTAATCTATTACTCATGACTCCATTTTTCTGTCATAACTACTTTGTCATGGGTAAGAAATGTGAAGCATAATCTAGGAATTTTATATTGTATAATAGGAACTTAGGATCTGAAGAAGGTTGGAATGTAAAAAATGCTTAATCGAGTGAGGAGTACCATCAATTTTGAAATTTTGAAGATCATTGTTGCATGAGGACATGCAATGACTTAAGCATGGGGGGATGTTGAGTCTCCATTTTGACACTTCTAATGCCCTATATTACCCCCTATCTGAGCCTATTTTACCTATTCCATGTGTATCTAATTGATTGTTTTCTCCATAAATACACTCGATGACCTTGTTCACGTGCATAAGAGGTAAATTATGATTAAAGCATGATTTGTTTAGTTTTATTGAGTTTATTCGATTGAATGCTTGATTATGTATGATCCTAATCACTTTGAATCTTAAGCAACATGATTCGGTACCCAGTCTATTCAGGTACCAAGGCTCCACCTATTCCGGTACCAGCCTGTGCTAATCTGGTACTAGACATAATTCAGAATTTTTGAATGTTTCTAGAAGAAAATCGGGCTCATGAGTTTTGTCCAAAGTGATGTTTTCATGTGGACATGTGAGTCAGAATTCACCCAGCTCGCACGTGTCGACCTCCATCTTAGGGGGAATGATTCTGCCAAAATTAACAAAAAACTCAAACTGCCAACTTGTGTGTCGATTTTCGTGCATATGGTATCAGATCTAGAAATTATAATACATGGGTTTTGTCCATAATATGACAAATTGAGTAAAATTAAGGTAGTTTTTCAAAATTAGAATTGGTTTTCGAGATATGGGTGGGGGACTAACTCGAATCTACCCAAATTGTTAAAAAACACAGATTTTTGGGATTTATCCTAAAATTGTAAAAATTGTTTTCTTAGTTTTGGGATTCGGTTTCATCCATTCCTCCATGGATTTTATGTATAAATAAGACCTCATAGGTCTGAGTAGAAAAGAAAATTATTATGATGTAATATTGGTTCTTGAAGAAAGAGGAATTAGTATGCTGCAAATTAGATTTATGAACCAACTCTTTTTGGAAATTTATTTGTTGAAGATCAATGGAAGTTTGAATTGAAGGATACTGTGTGTCTCTTAACATTTAACATATTCTAATCTAAAATCTTCCATGTTGGCATCGGCAAGGCCCACCGATCCAGCTTGGTAAGCTCATTGTAAATTATTAGCATAGATTTCTATTTCATGTACTTGTTGTTTTGATTTCATTTTTGATTTCGATGTTAGAATTGATTGCAAAGTGTGGTAGTATAGGAATAGTTGGGAGTCCATCATTCACATTACATAATCCACTAAATGGAACATCTCATTAAAAATTATGTTTCCTGTGTAGAAATGAAGTAATTTCTAGAATTGCAAGATTGTAAGATTGTATTAAATTTCTGTTTGGGATGCATCAATTGATTTTGAAGTGTGTGCAGAATTAGATAAGAATTTCTTGTAAGTTCGAAGTGAGTTGTTACAGGATATGAGATCAAACTTCATCTCTCACCTTCATGCACCATTTAATGAAGCCTCTCAATTATATTGACTATTTTCTGTACTACACAGATTTGATTGGCATTGATAGGGTTATGATTGATTTCTTTCTAAGAGTGGATAAAGTGAATTGTTTATTATTGTTTCAAATGCTACAGGGAACAATATCTTAAGTTCATCTCTTCATTTCATGAACTTATAATGAACAAATTTGTCACCTAAGAAATAACCTTTCGATTCACTATTTTCTTGAGAAGTTTTGTTATCAGTTTTCTCTTCTAAGTTTGGAGTGGTATTGTTGAAGTGTGCCCAGATTTTCTTGCTAGTTGTTGTTAAGAGTAGCAGCTATAGATAATTAATTCAAGGTCCATCTTTCCACTTCATGAGCTTGTAAATGGACAAGGCATTATCTGAGCAAAATCTTTTGAGTACATGATTGCAAGTTTTTCTCTTTAATTTCTGAATTGTGTGAAGAGTGTTATCTTTAAAAATGGAGTGTTTTGTTATTGATGGTTTTCTTATCTAAGTTATACTAAAAAAACATAGGAACCTATTTGTTATCGACACACATAGTGCATCAACTCTACTGATTACGAATCTCAGTTGATAATTTATGTTTGGTAATATATTATGCAAATAATTGCACCAACAAGGAGTCTAGGGGAACATGTCTCCTAATCCTATCCCTCGAACCATAGGATGAGAAATATCAACCACTCTTTGGAGGGGTACCATTTGTAGTGTCCCTGAGAGGACGCACTCTGAAGGGAGGAGTTACAAGAAATAATCAAGGCTGTAGATTTGGTCGGAGAATGATCCTAACTATCTGATTTTAGGTGGATAGATGCGTAAAGGAGGCACTCAGAGGGAAGATATGGATCATCCATCGAGAGTGGGTGTGATGTGCTAAATGCAAAGCATGTAAGGAGGTGACATCATCCTACCACTGCACAGTATACAAGTGTTAACACCTAGATGGATGAGCCATGTGCTCGATGATGACATGTGTCCTACGTCAACCCATAAGGAAGGACCATGTGTCAAGTGGAAAAGAGCACCACGTGTCAAGGTGATTAAGTAGTTTTGGTGAGTGGTTTGTGATGTGGTAGGATTTCACGTGTCATGCCAAGTGGAAGGTACACGGTGGCAGTGTGGCCAAGGTGTAAGATGTGTGGACACACTCTCTCAGTTCAGTAGAGTGGTATTGTTGGAGTATCACAGGGGAGAATAGACCCCGAATGGAAAGACTCCGATAGGGCATGTGAGCCATTGATCTACGAAAGAGGAAAAGAATCTGAGGGGAAACCAAGGCTGTCGAATTTGAAGATTGGAGAGCATTCAGAGTAGGCTATTCAAAGTCCCTAGTATGGGAGAATTATGAATGGAGGGACTTCGAGGTAGAATGAGGAGTGTAGATATGGGGATAGCGAGGTTTAATATCAGTTGTGGAGTTCGGTGGGAGAGAAGAAAAGGTGGAGTTAACCATCGCACAAGTGGAAACTATGAAGAGGTTGAGACCATTGATCGTGAATCTCTTCGAACTGTTAGATTTTTCGGGGAGAAGGAACCTGAGTCCAACGTTAGCCCATGTGTCTTGGAAAGGGCAGTTTCACATGTCAAACGAAGACTGTGCCACATGTTCTAGTGGACTTGGAATTTTAAAATAGAAATCCATAGTGATGTTAATGCCATGTGTCGCTCCAAGTGGTAGGTCATGGTGGTGCCACGTGTCATTGGTTCTAATCTGGGAAAGCATCGCTGACTGTCGAATAGATCAAGACTCCTAACGATCCAAGACCGTTGCTTTTCCTACTCCGAGAACTGTTCGATTAGCTGAGGGGGAGGGCATCGTAGTGGTCTGGTCATAGTAGCCCATAGGAATGAACTCAGATGGGAGGACCCTGAGAGCAATTAAGGACTGTCGATCATGACCATCGATCAGAGTGGGAAGTCAATTCCGAGAATCCGAGGAGCTACATGGAATACACCACATCAGATAGCATTGGTGATGGTAAGCCACATCGATGGCACATTGCAACGAGGTGTATTGTGGTCAACAAAATCCCAAAACCTTTGAGAGACTGTAACTTTTGATTCAGATCTCGGTTTTTGGCATGATGATAGTCATTGGAAATCTCTTGAAGAGAAGAAGATGATGGTACTCTCGAGAAGAGGTTTTGAGATGATTGAGGAAAAACAGAATTTTGATACCCCATCCCTTAAAAAGTTAATTAGGGTGTTAGGTGTCTTACACCCAAGAGTCTGAAAGTTACTTTCATTGATGTTGACTTTACCCATCCAATGAGCCCCACTCAATCTACTTCACTTCAACTTGATATGCTACTCTTCATCCTGTTATGAAAGTAACACCCAAAACATATTATTCATAATATTCATAAGTCAATTTCAGTAACCAATACTTCAAACTGGACATCTGACCTCCAAATCTATGGGAGGTCGAATTTTCCTACCATATTTGCCGACCAAAATATCCAAGCATTTCAAATTCCATCATTACTCTTAAAGTTACTTCCAATAATGTTGTGAACATTACTTGCATTGGTGTGACTTAACCTATCTCATAAGCCTCACACAATCCACTTCAACCTTTTCATGAGAGTAGCACCAAAGCATACTACTTATAATCAATTCTAGCAACCAAAATTTAGGGAATCTCATCTCCAAATTCTGGTCACCAAAATTTTGGAATCTGGTCTCCAAATCTATGGGTTGTTGGACTTTATTGCATTTAGAGTAGCAAGATGTATATAGAGTTTGGCTAGTTCTAATGGTCAAGAATGTCTGTTACTTAGAATTTTTTGATAAGAGGTTGCATTGTTATCTTGGTAGACAAAGGTTAAATACAATCATGGTTATCAACTTAGCCAATGTAGAATGTTGATAGGCTTAAGGATATGTAGAGGAGGACTTGAGCATTCACATAGTACTCTGCATATGACTTGAGCATTCACATAATACTCGGCATAGGCATATGAACATAATAATCTTATAAAATTTGAAGATAATAAATTCAAATCTAAAAAAATCATTAATAATAAGAATAATAATAATAATAATCTAATTTTAAGGTTATGACCAAGCCAAACATCAAATTGGTGTACTAGACTCTCTTGTTTGTGGGACAAGGGACCCCCTCCATGCACTTATTTGACTGCCAAAGTCTAGAGAAGTATACATACCCTAACCCATTTGAATTTAAACATGTCACCTCTTAAGAAAAAACATAAACTAATATAAATCTTAAGAATCTATCAATTTGTGCATCTAACCTCTTTTTTTTTTTTTT
>ML786628.1:23596-37675 GCA_009831015.1 Picea engelmannii
CGAAACAGCATGCAATGCGTCCTTCCAGTTGTTAAGCGTTTCAATGTGAAATATCTGCTGCCTTTCATGCCGTTGGAAAGCCTCTGCATAACTACGTCTGATCCACCGGGCATCGGAAGGCTCGACGTCAAAAAACAGAGGGAATACCTTTTTCCCATTCTTGACCATCTCATACAACTCGGACAAACATTTTGGGGATTGAGCGTACTCCTTAGAGAAGATTGACAGATGAAGCTTGGCAGTCGAGATGGCATGCTTTGTCCTGCCATCTAAAAGCTCTTCTTCCACTGCTTCTCTGCTCTTCACAAATGCCCTTACTCCGCAAGGCTTGAACACCTCGTACAGATTGTCCACAAACCTACTGGCCGATATTTCATTGTTCTGATAATTGATGAATACATCGTATTGAATATGCCCATCTGGAGATGCTTTCTTTTCATGAATATCCAATGAAGAAGCTATACATTCTGTGGCATTTTTCAATATCGAAACCTGGAAATAGCGCAACAAGATCCAGCCAATCAGATGCTTCAATGCAAAGAACGAGGCAGCCAAGATACATATGCAGATATGGATATCAGCGCGCCATGATAGCAGTCCACAATTCAATGCTATGAAGGTAGAGTTTTCCATTGTTTTGACAATGCCTGGTTATTCTTTTTTGAGAAAACCCTACATATCTACAAACAACAATAACGTAGCAGTAAAACAGCAATAACGTAGCAGTAAGACGCAAGGTAGGTCAAAATAAGAGAGGTGGGTAATAGGGTATTAGTGCTACTACTTTACCTGAACAAACAGACAAAACAGCAAACACGAAAGCATCCATTCCCATTATGAAAAAGTAAACACGAAAGCATCCATTCTCATTCCTATTATCCTGATTCCCAATGTGCAAACACGAAAGCATCCATTCTCATTATGTGCGAACCAGTCCCTCTGCCTCTGCCCACTCGCGCTGGGAGGTTGAAGATGTTTTCTCTTGGCAATCGTCAGCACAGAGCATGTGTACCAGAAAAGCGCGCAGGCCTCTTCTTTTAATGGTCGGCATTCGGACTATTAAAGCGCGTAAGCCCACTTTTCTCTGTCGGTTTTCCATCTCGGGTTCTTTCAGTGGATTGCACAGCATGCAATCATCTACAGTGAACTGATGGTTTTTTTTGGGAATTGATGGTTTTTTTTTTTAAAGCGGTAGGTTAAAGATTTTAAGAAATGATGTTTTTTTTCAGGATATTTGTTCGAAATTCGGTGAGAAATTGTTGGGTTTGTAGATTTAAGTGATTATTTCTGTAGAATCCGAGTATCCTGATAGTTTTTCAGCATGCTGAATCCATTTCTGCATTCAGAAATAGATTTTGAACAACAAAAAATAATGATTCCTGTAAAAAACCATTTTGTAAAACAGCTAACCAACTCTTTTTTTTTACTCTTCCAAGGATTTTTTATAAAACATGTATTATTTCAGTAATTAGGAATAAGCACCACGAGTACACAATACTGTATTTTCATGTTCACAGTGAGATGTAACTGCATATATACGGTGTTTGGTACTATGTATTCAAATCTCTCTGTATTCATCAGAGTTTCGCATAGGAAGAAACAGTTGTCTTGGATATGCAGATTTAAACAAAACTTGTGATTTCATTTAGATTTATGTCATAGATTTCAGTGTCGATTTTTTGGGGATATTTTTTGGCAAGAAATTGTTAGATCCTCAAATTTGAATGATTATTTCTGAGTGCCCTAGGGTTTTTCAACATGCTAAATCCATTTCTGGATTTGTGCATATTTATGTAGTCCGACCAAAAAACCATTTAGTAGAAGAGTTAAACAAGGCCAAATGGTAATATGCACCTTTTAAATCATCACTTCATGGTAATGCATTATTTAAATTATAATTTATGATTTAAGTAGATTTTGATATTATATATTGTTTACAAATATTGAAATTGTTTAAATTAGCATAATCATATAATTAAAAATTGGTTGATATACTCAATTATCACCATTTTTATCTTTTTTTAACTAAGGATAAGTATGGGCATATATCAACCACTTTTAATTATGTGGTTGAGCCTTGGGAGGATTAATAGATTTTTGAATTAAAATATCAATATATAATTAATATTGAAACATCTATGATATTTTAATACATGGTTAATCATAGTTTTCAACATTAGACTATGGTTTGTCATGGTTGAGTTGGTTATGTTTAACCATGGTTGACTATACTTGACTTTGGTTAGCAATGGTTGATTATGTGTAATTATGTTTAACTATGATTCACTTTAGTGAACAATGGTCTTCTATGGCTGAATTTAAATGACCATGGTTAACTATGTTGAATTATTATTGGTCATGGTTCAATTTGGTTGACCATGTTTGACTATGGTACCATTGATGACCATGTTGACTATGGTTGACTATCGTCAACTTATGGTTCATTTTGGTTTATGTTTGGTTTACTAGGGTCGACTTATGGATGACTTTGGTTTATGTTTGATATATTATGGTTGACCTTGGTTGACTTTGGTTTATTATGGGTTTGCTATGGTTGACCACAATTGACTTGAAACAACTATGATTCACTTTGGTTAACCTTGGCTAAACATGCTTAGCCATGGTTGGTTGTGGTTGACAATGTTGATTATGTTTAATCATGGTTTACTATGGTAATGTCACATTGCAATTTTCATCATGGTTGACTTATGTCGAATAGATATTTTCCTTAATGGTTGTGTCGCAATGCAATGTGCATCAAGGGTTATGTCACATTCTGACATTCTTCAAGGATTATGTTGGATTGTGATGTTCTTCGTTGATTATGTTGTTGTGATGTTCATTTATGTTGTGCTATGTCAAATTGCTTTGTTCCTCAATGGTTATGTCACCTTGCGACATTTGTTAAGTCTTATGTTTCAATGCAATGTTCCCAAATGGTCATGATGCATTGTGATATTTGTCGTGGTCGGCTTATATGGAATTTTTGTGTTCCTCAATGGTTACGTCACAATGCTACATTCACAAAAGGTTATGTCGCATTTGTGATGTTCCTTCATGGTTATGTCACATTGCGATGTTCATCTTGGTGGACTTCTGTCAAATTGATGTGTTTTTTAAGGGCAATGTCGAATTGCTATGTTCCTCAATGGTTGTGTCAAATTGTGACGTTTATTAAGATTGGATAAATTTACATCAAATGGTAAGTGGTAGTCTAAACTTTCTAGGAAATTATTTTTCTCAGTCTATTTTTTTTGGGGATATTTGCCCGAAATCTTGCAAGAAATTTTTAGATCCATAGATTTGAGTGATTATTTCTGTATAATCAGAGTGCCCTAGGGGTTTTTCAACATGATGAATTCATTTATGCATTCAGAAGTGGATTTTGTGTATATTTATGTCGTCGGAGAAAAAAACCATTTCGTAGAACAGTTAAACAACCCCAAATGGTAATATGCACCTTTTAAATCATCACTTCATGGTAATTCATTGTTTAAATTATAATTTATGATTTAAGTAGATTTTGATAATATATATTGTTTACAAATATTGAAATTGTTTAAATTAGCATAATCATATAATTAAAAATTGGTTGATATACTCAATTATCACCATTTTTATCTTTTTTAACTAAGGATATCGATGGGCATATATCAACCACTTTTAATTATGTGGTTGAGCCTACAGAGGATTAATAGATTTGTGAATTAAAATATCAATATATAATTAATATTGAAACATCTATGATATTTTAATATGGTTAACCCTAGTTGTCGACATTAGACTATGGTTTGACATTGTTGAGTATGTTTGGTTATGTTTAACCACGGTTGACTATACTTGACTTTGGTTAGCAATGGTTGATTATGTGTGATTATGTTTAACTATGATTGACTTCAATGAACAATGGTCTTCTATGGATGAATTTAAATGACCATGGTTAACTATGTTGAACTATTATTGGCCATAGTTCAATTTGGTTGACCATGTTTGACTATGGTTGACCATTGATGACCATGTTGAATATGGTTGACTAACGTCGACTTATGGTTCATTTTTGTGTATGTTTGGTTTACTAAGGTCGATTTATGGTTGAATTTGGTTTATTACTGTTGACTTTGGTTTATGTTTCGTATACTATGGTTGAAGTTGGTTGACTTTGGTTTATTATGAGTTTGCTATGGTTGACCATGATTGACTTAAAATGACTATGATTCACTTTGGTTAACATGGTGAAACATGCTTAGCCATGGTTGGTTTTGGTTGACAATGTTGATTATGTTTAACCATGGTTTACTATGGTAATGTCACATTGCAATTTTCATCATGGTTGACTTATGTCAAATAGATATGTTCCTTAATGGTTGTGTCGCAATGCAATGTGCATCAAGGGTTATGTCACATTGTGACATTCTTCAAGGATTATGTTGGATTGTGATGTTCTTCATTGATTATGTTGTTGTGATGTTCATTTATGTTGTGCTATGTCAAATTTCTATGTTCCTCAATGGTTATGCCACCTTGCAACATTTCTTAAGGGTTAGGTTTCAGCGTGATGTTCCTGAATGGTCACGATGCATTGTGATATTTTTCTTGGTCAGCTTATATGAAATTTCTATGTTCCTCAATGGTTATGTCGCATTGCTACATTCATAAAAGGTTATGTCACATTTGTGATGTTCCTTCATGGTTATGTCACATTGTGATGTTCATCTTGGTGGACTTTTGTCAAATTGATGTGTTTTTTACGGGCAATGTAGAATTGTTATGTTCCTCAATGGTTGCGTCAAATTGTGATGTTTATTAAGGGTTATGTCACCTTGTGAGATTCCTTAAGGGTTATCTCATCTGTGACATTCCTTAAGGGTTATGTTTCAGTGTGTTGTTCTTGAATGGTCATAATGCATTGTGATATTCATCTTGGTCAACTTATATGGAATTATTATGTTCCTTAATGTTAAAATATTCGATGTGCTCATTTTTCCATAGAAAATATCACAATATTGTCACCCAACCATAGGCACGCAACCAACCCCGAGAACCATAACGTTTGCTAGATAGAATGATTCAGGAAGCAACACTAGAAGTAACAAATAACCAAGAGAGCGCATCTTTCTCCAAAGATAGTGCACTAGACAAAATGTCCCAAAACCACATAACAAGAACAATACTCAAATGTAGTAGTTGCAGTTGCACTTACTAAGAATTCCACCAAGAATATCAAAATATCACTAAGAATGTCACCAAGAATACCACCAAGAGATACTATAAGGTGAGGTGAATATCGTAGGTTAGATAGCGCTAAAGAGAGAGACCGAGAATCACCCCAAAAGATCTACCTTCCATTCTTGCAGTTGTAGCTCCAAACTTACGCTATACTTGAGAGAGTGAGTGAAGTGAGTGTATGAAAATGAGCTCAAGTGCCTCCTATTTATAGTGGTTCTTGTCACTTTTCTGGGTTGACTTGTCCTTCTAGAAGATAATACTTTAATATTAATTATTTTACTGAGCCAACTTGTCTTCTAGGGTTTCTACACATCTATTTAGGGTTTCTCTTGCTTCCAGGATATTCTATTTTAGCCAAAGGTTACACATGGAGGTTAATACCTTCCAAAACTACCATAATGTCAACACTCCCTCCTAGCTAGGGAGGTATTAATTATAATGGTCTCAAGCACATCCATCTATTTCACATGGTATGGGAAAGGCTCAAATAGACCATTCTATAGGTAGCATCAGCATATCCACACAAGATATCTCATGATCACGTAGATCAAGTCACGAGCATCATCATCACTATCCATCTAGCTGGAAATCACCTCCAACACTACTAGTTGGCACCCCTAGGAAACACCTTCAACACTATTGGTAGTCTCCATGGAAATCATGTAGTAGTACATAATTACTACAATTATGTACAATAGATCACAACAATGTCGATCCATAGTAGTACACAATTTCTATCTAGTGGTACATAACCACTCCTAAGTGCACAACTACTATCTAGTGACACACGGTCAATACTAGTGGAACAAATCCACCACATTAGTACTACACAAAGTCTCCACTTTAATCAACTAATAGCTATGTAATCCATCTCCTTGAATCAAACCATATCATCATCTACATCATCTCTCGAGGCCATACTCCATCTGAGTAATCAGACATGATGTTGAATAAGTCATTTGCTGGAATCAATGCACTCAACATAGTGTCTCGCATAAGTCACTCACTCAACATAGTGATATAGGGACCATTCTTCCTATCCTGGTCACTACTTGTGACACATGAAGAATGATTGTCCCAACAGATGTTGAAAGCCATGTAATGGGCTACAAGGACCATTATTTCCATTGTATCATCTCTAAGTCATACTATCATGATGTGAATGCATCACATCTAAGATGTATTGGCATGATGTGGAGTATCATATACATCATATCTAAGTTGTACTAGCATGATGTGAATGCATCATATCTAAGTTGTACTGGCATGATGTAGATCAATGTCTCTACACCATCTCTAAGTTGTACTAGCATGGTGTCAATGCACCATCTCTAAGTTGTACTAGCATGATGTGAATTATCTGCATCATCTCTAATTTGTACTAGCATGATGCTACTGCATCATATCTAAGTTGTATTAGCATGATGTGACTTGAGGATATGCATCATATCTAAGTTGTACTAGAATGATGCTAATGCATCATATCTAAGTTATACTAGCATGATGCATCTCAAGAAATCTGTATCATATATAAGTAGTACTAGCATGATGTTGAAGCATCATATCTAAGTTGTACTAGCATGATACATCGCAAGACATATATATCATATCTAAGTTGTATTATCATGATGTTGAAGCATCATATCTAAGCTATACTAGCATGATACATCTCATGACATCTGTATCATATCTAAGTTGTACTAGCATGATGTTGAAGCATCATATCTAAGTTGTACTAGCATGATACATATGAGCACTCCCTCTCAACCAAGGGATCAATATCCACAAGTCTCATCTCGTCCATCAAGTATGTAAACTTTCCCTTAGACAACGGCTTCATTAGAATATATGTTATCTGCTCGTTAGTGGAGATATATTGGATCTTGATTTCTCCCTTCTAGACTTTGTCATGGAGATAGTAGTATTTGACCTCAATGTGATTCGACCTGTCATGGAACATTGGGTTCTCTGAAAACCTCACACATCTTTGATTATCACAATATATCACGGTCAAATTCAGCACCCGATCAAATAGTCTAGAAACCATCTTACAGAGCCACACTTCTTTCATACAAGCATCACCAGTTGCAATATACTCTACCTCTAGAGTGTTGAGTGCGACAAACTTCTACTTCCTGCTAGTCCAAGATATCATATTAGAGACAAAACTGAAGCATACACTTGAAGTGCTCTTTCTGTCATCTGCACTCCTTGCCCAATAACAATATGTATATCCCTACAGTTGTACATCACTATTTGAGACATATCTCAAATCATATTTCAACATCCCATGTAGATACCTACAAATATGCTTTGCAGCTATCCAATGCTTATGTCTAGGTTCCACCTAGAACTGGATCAACATGTTCACAAGAAAGCAAATGTATGACCGGGTACTGACCAGATACATCAATGAGCCAATCAATTGTCAGTACAGGGATGAGTCTAATGGATCAGAATCAAAGTCTCTCAGCTTCCTCAGATCTTTCACCATGGGAGTTTCCATGGATTTGCAATCCATCATCCCAAACTTCTGAAGGATCTTTACATCATACTTCCCTTGCCCTAGGGATATTTCACCATGCTTCAGCCATACTTTTAGTCTCAAATAATAATGCATGAGACCGAGATCCTTCATATCGAATTCAGAGGCTAACTCCCTCTTACATTGAATAATGAGAGGCTCTGCACTTGTCAAAAATAAATCATCAACATATAGTAGCAATATAATAGGTGCATCATTCACAACCTTGTAATAAAGGTTTAGATCAACATAGCTCTTGGAAAATCCAAGTAACTGCCAATTCATGCATACCAAGCTCTTAGATCTTGCTTGAGTCAATACAAGGCCTTTTTTAATCTGCATACATGGGTTTCTCTTAGGTGTACCTCAAAACCTTGAGGTTTCTCTATGTATACTTCTTCCTCAATTACTCCACTGAGAAAAGCAGTCTTTACATCCATCTGATGTAAAATCCAACCCATAGATGCTGCAAGAGATATGATTTCTCTAATAGAGGTGTATCTAGCAACTAGAGAAAATGTCTCATCATAGTCTTATCCCTCCTACTAGGAGAACCTTCTAGCTACGAATCTTGCCTTGTATTTATCGATACTTTACAGACTTTCCTTCAGGTCTAGGCACAATTTCCCATACATCATGATAGATTGATATTCTTCCATTATAGATTCCTTCCATTCTTTCTTCTTGATTTCTTCTTCAAAGGTGGAAGGTTCTGCATTGACAAGACTTGTCATGAGTGTTTCATAACTAGATAATCTTTTGGGCCTCTTTCTTTCCCTGGAGACGCCACTAAGAGATTTGTGTCTTTCTGCTTATTTCTGGTCTCAGGTACAATAATCAGTTCCACATATTCAAATGGTTGTTTTGGATCTTCATTGGAATGTTCTTGAGAACATGTACTTTCTTCCTTGGGATATTCATGTTCCTCTTCATCGTTGGAGTCCATGGAATCTTATATAGATTTCTTGAAGGAAACCTTCTCATCAAAAGTCACATCTTTGTTGATTTCAACCTTCTGTTGACTTGGAACATAGATTCTGTAAGCTTTTGATGACTCACTATATTCAACAAATATGCCCTTCTTTCATGAAGGTTCCAACTTCTTTCTTTTTTCCTTGGGAACATGGATATAAACAAGACAAAAAAATATCCTTAAGTGTTCAACACTTGGCTTATTTCTGGAGAAGGCTTCTTTTGGAGTCACGTTCTTCAATATACAATGAAGACTTCTATTCTAAACATATACGGCTTCCATAACTGCTTCTCCCCATAGAAATATGGATAGGTTTCAGTTATTCATCATTCCCTTAACAAATTATTCAATGGAACGGTTCTTCCTTTCTTCCACACCATTTTTTTGAGGATTATATGGGAAAATTAGCTCCCTCCTAATCATGACTACTTTACAAAAAGGAAACGAGCTCCTTGGAGGTGTACTCTCCTTCATTATCGAACCTCAAGATCTTTATCTTCCTCTTAGTGATGAGGTTGACATTGGTCTACACACATATAAATGAATGATATCCAAAACTCCTTTTTCTTTACATGTTTCCCTTAGAATTGGTACATGGTGAGATCACATGCCTCACCACTTGATGGAGTCATCTACTACATGTTTGAAACTGTCACTGTAGCTCCTTCTTAGAGCTATCGCTTGTGCCCTGCCCAGAGCAAGAACAACAAGAGAAAAAGTATTTCCAATAACATTTTCATAAGAACATATCTATGCTAAAAAGAATCATAGAATTACCAAGGTGACCTTCCCGAGAACAAGAAATATATCCTAGAGGAGATGTTAGTTCATCAAACAAGTGCAATAAGAATCTATATCAATAGTACTTACATGCAACCAAGTATACCTAGCAATAATAGAACCTTTCAAAGATTGTTGTCACAACTATAGTGTTTACTTTTATTGTGGAAACTATCAAACTTGATATGTGCAAATTGAAACTTAACAATTTGATCAATCAAACCTGGAACCTGGAGCCTCAATTGCTAGGGAGGGTGATCCGAATTATTTTGGCACGAAATGAGAGCGGAGATATAACACAAAAATATACAGAGATATTGAAAGAGAGCCAATAATATAACAAAGATATATCGGATATATAACAAGAGACACAAATATACATTAATACACAATTTCTATTAATGAGTGAAATGTACAAAACTATAGAAATACAGAGTAAAAGACTCGCTAGAATGGTGGTAGCTTCTCTCTGAGAAGAGATGTGAAAGATACTCGCATTAGAAAGAATATTATTATTACAATGAGGATCCAAAGGCATTTTTAACATAAATAAAATCCAAAACCCTAACCCCGGAAGATGAAAAGCCAAAAGGTTAACAAGCCCCGATGGGAGTAGTTGATACATCAACTTCCCGAGGGAGTAACTTTGGCATACAATCTTTGTTTGGGCTCCATGATAGCTTGTTGGAAAGGTATCATCGAGGAGATTCATTTTGGGGGCTCAATCAAATCCTTCAACTATCATTGAGGTGCTTTGTCCCCCAAAAAAATCATTTAGGCCCTCAAAATGGCCCCGAAAGTTTAGGAACCGAAAAACTGTTAAAAATAGTAAATTGCCAGAAGACTGTTTTGGGCTAGTTGGAATAGGTGGGTGGACACCGA
Organism: Picea engelmannii; assembly: GCA_009831015.1. Taxonomy (NCBI): domain Eukaryota; kingdom Viridiplantae; phylum Streptophyta; class Pinopsida; order Pinales; family Pinaceae; genus Picea; species Picea engelmannii. The sequence continues at coordinate 33,982 of ML786628.1, forward strand.
AATACACCCGTATCAATCCTCCCTCCTTAGGAATAAATGGTCTCCATTGCTTTGAGTGCTCGGGGGTGAGGGAAAATCATTTGTTGAATCTGCATCTTGTTGAGTTGATTTCCTTGCTGGAGAAGTTGCGTTGCTTAACTTGTTGAAGGTTGTCACGAACCCGTGGTTGAAAGGGTTGGACCTTTTTAACTAGTATGAATATATGAGATGAATATATGTAGAAGGAATCCTTTATCTTTTCTTCAATCTTGTCGATCTGCTTCTATTGGACAAAAGGTGCTTGGTCTAAGGCTGTAGTGGTTGCAGTGTTTTTCTGTTCACCTTTTGAATAGACTGTGAAGAAGTTGAATATTTTATTATGAGATACTACCTTGCGACACTGTTTAGGTGGGACAGTAGTTGGAACTACTTATAGTATCCTGTAGAGATGACCCCCCAGAGTAATAATTGCACTACAAGGTCGAGACTCATAGATAGCATGGTGCTTCCACATATACGGTTGGCCCAAGAGAACACCATAGACATCCAGTGGGGAAACATCACATAAATACCTCATCCTTGAAGGGTTGGATGTCGTATGACAATCAACACTACTGGCTGACACAAAGATCTCGTCCCTGGCAAAGCCACCCGATGTTGTATGGCTGCGGGTGTGGTGTTGTGAAAATCCCAACTATTTAACGATCTCTACAGAGATGAGGTTCTTCTGGCTTCCGCGATCAACAATAAAATGTAGTGGGGTCCCCTTCACCCACATCTATGAATGAAAAAGGTGCTCCCCTTCTTCAGGATCTGTTGGTTATTCTTGTTGAATTGTTGTGGTCGCGACAGTAGCAGTGAGGTCTGCGTCGATGATCTGTCTTCTACCAATATTTTCTTAATCATATTTCGAATCAGGGTTCGTCTCATTGTATTTGATATCGACCACCAATGACTATTTTTAGTGACATTCAACGGAGTTGTCCCATGGGCTTTTGTGGAAATCGCACCATTTGCCAGTGTCCTTCTTCGTTTTCACATGACCCTTCTTTTTCTGTGGCTTGGATGGTTTTTTGGGAGGTTGGTTGTTAGGGATGTCTTTATCATACTTTGGTTGTTGTGGATTTGCAGAATCAAAATCCCATTTGTTATAGTGCTTAAATTTCTGCTCGATTTTAACAATGTATCGATAAGCAACACCTAGTGATGAGATGTCTAGAAAATCCATTTCGGTTTGGATGTATCCATGTAGAGCCCCATGGTATTTCAGCACCAAATGTTGCTTGGAGTCTTTGATACCCATCTTGGTGTGCAATGTATGGAAGGTATTGGTGAACTCCGACACTGCTTGGCCCCTCTCTTGACGCAGTGTGGTCCATCTCATGTACTGGTCATCATAGTTGCCAACAGGGTAATATTGTTCTGCATCCACAAAAAAATACCAAGTGGGCTCGACCCCATATATTCCAGACTCCTTTTTGAAAATTTTCTCCCAGTATGTTTCCCACCATTTTTTGACGTGGCGGAGAGCCTTAAGGAGTGCGAAGGTGATCTTTTCCCTATCGAAAAAATTGTGAACAAAGAAATAACTTTCTAACAAATTTATCCATTTTTCTAAGGCATCTACATCTATTAGTCCTTCAAATATGGGAATATCAAAATTAACTTGTACCTTAAAAGGCGAGGTACCTCCATAGTGGTCGCTTGATGAAGACGCGTTGGTTGTTATCGATAGGAATTGAAGGATGTGAGAAAATTCTCCATCATTTCTTCCCTCTCTCGTGTGAGAGCTTTCTCAAGCAACATATTAATAGAATCGTCTGGTCTTTTGTTTCTCTTTTCTTCCGCCATGGAGGATTTCTTGGGCATGCGAGAATGATTGTCCTCAAGAGAGACAAGCTCAAGGCCCAACTTGCTATATTTAGACCTCGTCGGGGACATACACTGGAAAAAATGATCAAGAGCAACCTTCTTTGATACCACTGATCCAGATTCATTTTGGGGGCTCAATCAAATCCTTTAGCTATCATTAGGGTGCTTGATCCCAAAAAAACTTCATTTAGGCCCTCAAAATGGCCCCAGAAGTTTAGGAACCAAAAAACTGCTAAAAATAGTAAATTGCCAGAAGACTTTTTTGGGCCAGTTGGAATAGGTGGGTGGCCACCGATATCCACCTAGATCAAAGGGTGTGCTTGTTCCTCTAAATGTAATGAAACCAATATCACTGCTTGGACAAGGTCTCTTGTACATCCCCTTCAAACACACTCATTCTTTGTTGGATGATATAACTTAAAAAGCATATACAAGTGCATACCTTTGAAATTTGTAGCATCGTTCAACTTGTCTTATAATATGAAACTAGACACCATATTGACAAGAAGAGGTTAAAAATTGAATAAAAAAATGTTCAATGATTAGAACAAGCTAGAAATCCTGAAATTTCAACTTTGACCACAAAATCAATTTTAACTAAAAGTCAACCTTTGACTTTGACCACTCAACCTTTGACTTTGACCAAGAACTCAAACTTGATGTTTTTGTTGGTTGAAGGAACCAAAGGGTGCGCTAGGCTAGGGCGCACTAGAATATATATACATTAGGTCCAACACTTCACTTACGGTGCCAAAAGAATTAGATTAGGGTTTGTTGTAGCTGCAAAATCAGAAACCCTAGTTGCAACTGCAACTGGTGCTACAACGAGTTTGGCAAATAACTCCCGCTCTACCTTCCAGTAATTAGAATGTTTTGAAGGTAGTGTGGGCCCATAACCTATTAAAATATTCAATGTGCTCATTTTACCATAGACAATATCACAATATTGTCACCCAACCTTAGGCTAGATAGCACTAGAGAGAGAGACCAAGAATCACCCCAAAAGACCCACCTTCCATTCTTGCAGTTGCGACTCCAAAGTTGCACTATACTTGAGAGAGTAAGTGAAGTGAGTGTATGAAAATGAGCTCAAGTGCCTCCTATTTATAATGGTTCTTGTCACTTGTCTGGGCTGACTTGTCCTTCTAGAATCTAATACTTTAATACTAATTCTTTTACTGAGTCGACTTGTCTTCTAGGGTTTCTACACATCTGTTTAGGGTTTCTCTTCCTTCCAAAATATTCTATTTTAGCCAAAGGTTACACATGGAGGTTAATACCTCCCACAACTACCATAATATTAACACTTAATGGTTATGTTGCATTGCAACATTCATAAAGGGTTATGTCACACTTGTAACAAAGTTACCAACTTAATGAGAACTGTGACCTCAAAATGAGAACTCTGGCCCAAAAAACCTATTTTTTTGCATGAAAAACATGAAAATCAACCCCCAAATCAAAAAGTGGTACTACGAGTAGCACCATTTTTTCAAACGGGGTCAAAATTACAACATTTTTCAAGCATGGCCTTCAAAACTTATACAGTAGCTCAGAAAAACCTTAAAACTAACAGCTAAATAAAAGAAGTGACACTAACTAAAAAAAATCCAAACATTAAAATTATGGCTAATTACGACCTAGTTGAAATTGTGGTTTTCACAATAGATTCATATGCAAAAAAAAATCAAAATTATATACAAAATATTCACTTTAAAATTTATTTATTAATTTTTTTTCTTAAATTTACATTGAAAAATAAATAAATAAAAATAAGAAAATCTTCCCATTTTTTTTAATGAAGCAAAATAACACATTTAAAAAAGAATATTCAAAACCCAAA